>LN902844.1:1310333-1357806 GCA_000469725.3 Echinococcus multilocularis | reverse complement strand
GCANNGGCGGCGGCGGCGGCGGCGGCGGCGGCGGCCGAATTGTGTATGCAGCATGCAGTGTTGAAGATGAGGAAGTGGATTACGCGCCAGAGGTGGCTTGCAACCTCGGTGGTGGGCAGTGTGGTTCACTCGCGCTCCACTTGGTAGCAATCAATTGGCGAGTGTGGTGCCTCAAACACACCTGAATTGGCACTGTGCCAACAAGATGGAAATATCTCCACGCACGTCTATGCATATGGACTGAAAGCCTGCTCACCAACATGGGCAGGTGGTAGGCAAGTGGAGCACATTCACTCAAACCGCACAACAGTCACACGCTCGCACTCACTCACTCACTCACTCTCTCTCTCTCCCTCGCCAGCGCGAAATGGCTGGGTTCGATGCCCTGCCGACTCGCTGCCTCAATGGCAGTGGTGCGACATTGTCGGTTGCCATTCTCTCCGCCCTGGCGGTGGTGACAGTCGAGACGAGACGAGGCAAGGCAAGGCAAGGCAAGTTNACGTGGGGGAGGTACTACTGAAGTGGAGAAGTAGGTGGGAGTAGAGTGCAGGGAGTGTGGTGGAGAGGAGAGGGAGGTGGTGATGCGGGCTGGCGTGTGAGGAGTAGGGTGCGTGGGCGTAGAAAGGCAGGAAGGACGTGGTGGTGTGAGGCGATGTGTGGTGATGGAGACGCGAGGCGACAGAAGCAAGTGGTGGCGTGGGAGCGGGTGTGGTGTGGGTGCAGCGCATCAAACTTACCTGGCGCCGGGTTCAGGGTGATCAGCAAGGCTCTGACCCCAGGTGGAGGCTCAGCATTGCACTCCGCTGTGTTGAAGCCTGCGACGGACTCTAATCGGGTTCGCTCGGGTGCATAGTTTTTGCCAGTGGGGAGCCTTCGGGCGTCCCTTTCACTCTCCCACTCTCTCCCCTCCCTACCTCCCTCCGCCTCTGCCCCCCTACATCCCTCTCTCTCACTCCTACTGCCCCTGACCACTTGCCTTCCTTCACTGCCAACGCAGTGTAGTGCCAGCACGTGCAAGTGCCAAGGAGGCCGGTTGGTACTTTGCGCACGTGCATCCTCCCCATCACATCATCATCACCACCACCACCACCACCACCACCACCATCATCATCCACAGTGATGTGTACAACCACGTGAGACAGATTGCATACTGCAGTGAACCACACAGTTGCATTCTCACCTCTGGCCATTTCGCCACACAGCCTACTTCTACCATGCACTTCAAGTTGCTATCACACGCCACCTATGACATGACAGCTCATTCATCTCCATCTCCCTCCTTCAAACAGACACTTGTGGTGGGCGGCGGCGGCGGCGGCGGCGGCGGCGGCCGAATTGTGTATGCAGCATGCAGTGTTGAAGATGAGGAAGTGGATTACGCGCCAGAGGTGGCTTGCAACCTCGGTGGTGGGCAGTGTGGTTCACTCGCGCTCCACTTGGTAGCAATCAATTGGCGAGTGTGGTGCCTCAAACACACCTGAATTGGCACTGTGCCAACAAGATGGAAATATCTCCACGCACGTCTATGCATATGGACTGAAAGCCTGCTCACCAACATGGGCAGGTGGTAGGCAAGTGGAGCACATTCACTCAAACCGCACAACAGTCACACGCTCGCACTCACTCACTCACTCACTCCTCTCTCTCTCTCTACCTCGCCAGGGCTAAGTGGTTGCGTCGATGCCCTGCCGACTCGCTGCCTCAATGGCAGTGGTGCGACATTGTCGGTTGCCATCTCTCCACCCTCGGCTGTGGCAGTGGTGACGAGACGAGGCGGAGGCAAGGCAAGGCGAGTTAGGGGGAGGTACTACTGAAGTGGAGAAGTAGGTGGGAGTAGAGTGCGGGGTAGTGGATGGTGGAGAGGAGAGGGAGGTGGTGATGCGGGCTGGCGTGTGAGGAGTAGGGTGCGTGGGCGTAGAAAGGCAGGAAGGACGTGGTGGTGTGAGGCGATGTGTGGTGATGGAGACGCGAGGCGACAGAAGCAAGTGGTGGCGTGGGAGCGGGTGTGGTGTGGGTGCAGCGCATCAAACTTACCTGGCGCCGGGTTCAGGGTGATCAGCAAGGCTCTGACCCCAGGTGGAGGCTCAGCATTGCACTCCGCTGTGTTGAAGCCTGCGACGGACTCTAATCGGGTTCGCTCGGGTGCATAGTTTTTGCCAGTGGGGAGCCTTCGGGCGTCCCTTTCACTCTCCTCCACTCTCTCCCTCCCTACCTCCCTCCGCCTCTGCCCCCCTACATCCCTCTCTCTCACTCCTACTGCCCCTGACCACTTGCCTTCCTTCACTGCCAACGCAGTGTAGTGCCAGCACGTGCAAGTGCCAAGGAGGCCGGTTGGTACTTTGCGCACGTGCATCCTCCCCATCACATCATCATCACTACACCACCACCACCACCACCACCACCATCATCATCCACAGTGATGTGTACAACCACGTGAGACAGATTGCATACTGCAGTGAACCACACAGTTGCATTCTCACCTCTGGCCATTTCGCCACACAGCCTACTTCTACCATGCACTTCAAGTTGCTATCACACGCCACCTATGACATGACAGCTCATTCATCTCCATCTCCCTCCTTCAAACAGACACTTGTGGTGGCGGCGGCGGCGGCGGCGGCGGCGGCGGCGGCCGAATTGTGTATGCAGCATGCAGTGTTGAAGATGAGGAAGTGGATTACGCGCCAGAGGTGGCTTGCAACCTCGGTGGTGGGCAGTGTGGTTCACTCGCGCTCCACTTGGTAGCAATCAATTGGCGAGTGTGGTGCCTCAAACACACCTGAATTGGCACTGTGCCAACAAGATGGAAATATCTCCACGCACGTCTATGCATATGGACTGAAAGCCTGCTCACCAACATGGGCAGGTGGTAGGCAAGTGGAGCACATTCACTCAAACCGCACAACAGTCACACGCTCGCACTCACTCACTCACTCACTCTCTCTCTCTACCTCGCCAGGGCTAAGTGGTTGCGTCGATGCCCTGCCGACTCGCTGCCTCAATGGCAGTGGTGCGACATTGTCGGTTGCCATCTCTCCACCCTCGGCTGTGGCAGTGGTGACGAGACGAGGCGAGGCAAGGCAAGGCGAGTTAGGGGGAGGTACTACTGAAGTGGAGAAGTAGGTGGGAGTAGAGTGCAGGTGGTGGAGAGGAGAGGGAGGTGGTGATGCGGGCTGGCGTGTGAGGAGTAGGGTGCGTGGGCGTAGAAAGGCAGGAAGGACGTGGTGGTGTGAGGCGATGTGTGGTGATGGAGACGCGAGGCGACAGAAGCAAGTGGTGGCGTGGGAGCGGGTGTGGTGTGGGTGCAGCGCATCAAACTTACCTGGCGCCGGGTTCAGGGTGATCAGCAAGGCTCTGACCCCAGGTGGAGGCTCAGCATTGCACTCCGCTGTGTTGAAGCCTGCGACGGACTCTAATCGGGTTCGCTCGGGTGCATAGTTTTTGCCAGTGGGGAGCCTTCGGGCGTCCCTTTCACTCTCCTCCACTCTCTCCCTCCCTACCTCCCTCCGCCTCTGCCCCCCTACATCCCTCTCTCTCACTCCTACTGCCCCTGACCACTTGCCTTCCTTCACTGCCAACGCAGTGTAGTGCCAGCACGTGCAAGTGCCAAGGAGGCCGGTTGGTACTTTGCGCACGTGCATCCTCCCCATCACATCATCATCACACCACCACCACCACCACCACCATCATCATCATCCACAGTGATGTGTACAACCACGTGAGACAGATTGCATACTGCAGTGAACCACACAGTTGCATTCTCACCTCTGGCCATTTCGCCACACAGCCTACTTCTACCATGCACTTCAAGTTGCTATCACACGCCACCTATGACATGACAGCTCATTCATCTCCATCTCCCTCCTTCAAACAGACACTTGTGGTCGGGCGGCGGCGGCGGCGGCGGCGGCGGCGGCGGCCGAATTGTGTATGCAGCATGCAGTGTTGAAGATGAGGAAGTGGATTACGCGCCAGAGGTGGCTTGCAACCTCGGTGGTGGGCAGTGTGGTTCACTCGCGCTCCACTTGGTAGCAATCAATTGGCGAGTGTGGTGCCTCAAACACACCTGAATTGGCACTGTGCCAACAAGATGGAAATATCTCCACGCACGTCTATGCATATGGACTGAAAGCCTGCTCACCAACATGGGCAGGTGGTAGGCAAGTGGAGCACATTCACTCAAACCGCACAACAGTCACACGCTCGCACTCACTCACTCACTCTCTCTCTCTCTACCTCGCCAGGGCTAAGTGGTTGCGTCGATGCCCTGCCGACTCGCTGCCTCAATGGCAGTGGTGCGACATTGTCGGTTGCCATCTCTCCACCCTCGGCTGTGGCAGTGGTGACGAGACGAGGCGAGGCAAGGCAAGGCAAGGCAAGGCAAGGCGAGTTAGGGGGAGGTACTACTGAAGTGGAGAAGTAGGTGGGAGTAGAGTGCAGGTGGTGGAGAGGAGAGGGAGGTGGTGATGCGGGCTGGCGTGTGAGGAGTAGGGTGCGTGGGCGTAGAAAGGCAGGAAGGACGTGGTGGTGTGAGGCGATGTGTGGTGATGGAGACGCGAGGCGACAGAAGCAAGTGGTGGCGTGGGAGCGGGTGTGGTGTGGGTGCAGCGCATCAAACTTACCTGGCGCCGGGTTCAGGGTGATCAGCAAGGCTCTGACCCCAGGTGGAGGCTCAGCATTGCACTCCGCTGTGTTGAAGCCTGCGACGGACTCTAATCGGGTTCGCTCGGGTGCATAGTTTTTGCCAGTGGGGAGCCTTCGGGCGTCCCTTTCACTCTCCTCCACTCTCTCCCTCCCTACCTCCCTCCGCCTCTGCCCCCCTACATCCCTCTCTCTCACTCCTACTGCCCCTGACCACTTGCCTTCCTTCACTACCAACGCAGTGTAGTGCCAGCACGTGCAAGTGCCAAGGAGGCCGGTTGGTACTTTGCGCACGTGCATCCTCCCCATCACATCATCATCACTACCACCACCACCACCACCACCACTCATCATCATCCACAGTGATGTGTACAACCACGTGAGACAGATTGCATACTGCAGTGAACCACACAGTTGCATTCTCACCTCTGGCCATTTCGCCACACAGCCTACTTCTACCATGCACTTCAAGTTGCTATCACACGCCACCTATGACATGACAGCTCATTCATCTCCATCTCCCTCCTTCAAACAGACACTTGTGGTGGCGGGCGGCGGCGGCGGCGGCGGCGGCCGAATTGTGTATGCAGCATGCAGTGTTGAAGATGAGGAAGTGGATTACGCGCCAGAGGTGGCTTGCAACCTCGGTGGTGGGCAGTGTGGTTCACTCGCGCTCCACTTGGTAGCAATCAATTGGCGAGTGTGGTGCCTCAAACACACCTGAATTGGCACTGTGCCAACAAGATGGAAATATCTCCACGCACGTCTATGCATATGGACTGAAAGCCTGCTCACCAACATGGGCAGGTGGTAGGCAAGTGGAGCACATTCACTCAAACCGCACAACAGTCACACGCTCGCACTCACTCACTCACTCTCTCTCTCTCTACCTCGCCAGGGCTAAGTGGTTGCGTCGATGCCCTGCCGACTCGCTGCCTCAATGGCAGTGGTGCGACATTGTCGGTTGCCATCTCTCCACCCTCGGCTGTGGCAGTGGTGACGAGACGAGGCGAGGCAAGGCAAGGCAAGGCAAGGCGAGTTAGGGGGAGGTACTACTGAAGTGGAGAAGTAGGTGGGAGTAGAGTGCAGGTGGTGGAGAGGAGAGGGAGGTGGTGATGCGGGCTGGCGTGTGAGGAGTAGGGTGCGTGGGCGTAGAAAGGCAGGAAGGACGTGGTGGTGTGAGGCGATGTGTGGTGATGGAGACGCGAGGCGACAGAAGCAAGTGGTGGCGTGGGAGCGGGTGTGGTGTGGGTGCAGCGCATCAAACTTACCTGGCGCCGGGTTCAGGGTGATCAGCAAGGCTCTGACCCCAGGTGGAGGCTCAGCATTGCACTCCGCTGTGTTGAAGCCTGCGACGGACTCTAATCGGGTTCGCTCGGGTGCATAGTTTTTGCCAGTGGGGAGCCTTCGGGCGTCCCTTTCACTCTCCTCCACTCTCTCCCTCCCTACCTCCCTCCGCCTCTGCCCCCTACATCCCTCTCTCTCACTCCTACTGCCCCTGACCACTTGCCTTCCTTCACTGCCAACGCAGTGTAGTGCCAGCACGTGCAAGTGCCAAGGAGGCCGGTTGGTACTTTGCGCACGTGCATCCTCCCCATCACATCATCATCACTACCACCACCACCACCACCACCACCATCATCATCCACAGTGATGTGTACAACCACGTGAGACAGATTGCATACTGCAGTGAACCACACAGTTGCATTCTCACCTCTGGCCATTTCGCCACACAGCCTACTTCTACCATGCACTTCAAGTTGCTATCACACGCCACCTATGACATGACAGCTCATTCATCTCCATCTCCCTCCTTCAAACAGACACTTGTGGTGGCGGCGGCGGCGGCGGCGGCGGCCGAATTGTGTATGCAGCATGCAGTGTTGAAGATGAGGAAGTGGATTACGCGCCAGAGGTGGCTTGCAACCTCGGTGGTGGGCAGTGTGGTTCACTCGCGCTCCACTTGGTAGCAATCAATTGGCGAGTGTGGTGCCTCAAACACACCTGAATTGGCACTGTGCCAACAAGATGGAAATATCTCCACGCACGTCTATGCATATGGACTGAAAGCCTGCTCACCAACATGGGCAGGTGGTAGGCAAGTGGAGCACATTCACTCAAACCGCACAACAGTCACACGCTCGCACTCACTCACTCACTCACTCTCTCTCTCTCTCTCTACCTCGCCAGGGCTAAGTGGTTGCGTCGATGCCCTGCCGACTCGCTGCCTCAATGGCAGTGGTGCGACATTGTCGGTTGCCATCTCTCCACCCTCGGCTGTGGCAGTGGTGACGAGACGAGGCGAGGCAAGGCAAGGCAAGGCAAGGCGAGTTAGGGGGAGGTACTACTGAAGTGGAGAAGTAGGTGGGAGTAGAGTGCAGGTGGTGGAGAGGAGAGGGAGGTGGTGATGCGGGCTGGCGTGTGAGGAGTAGGGTGCGTGGGCGTAGAAAGGCAGGAAGGACGTGGTGGTGTGAGGCGATGTGTGGTGATGGAGACGCGAGGCGACAGAAGCAAGTGGTGGCGTGGGAGCGGGTGTGGTGTGGGTGCAGCGCATCAAACTTACCTGGCGCCGGGTTCAGGGTGATCAGCAAGGCTCTGACCCCAGGTGGAGGCTCAGCATTGCACTCCGCTGTGTTGAAGCCTGCGACGGACTCTAATCGGGTTCGCTCGGGTGCATAGTTTTTGCCAGTGGGGAGCCTTCGGGCGTCCCTTTCACTCTCCTCCACTCTCTCCCTCCCTACCTCCCTCCGCCTCTGCCCCCCTACATCCCTCTCTCTCACTCCTACTGCCCCTGACCACTTGCCTTCCTTCACTGCCAACGCAGTGTAGTGCCAGCACGTGCAAGTGCCAAGGAGGCCGGTTGGTACTTTGCGCACGTGCATCCTCCCCATCACATCATCATCACTACCACCACCACCACCACCACCACCATCATCATCCACAGTGATGTGTACAACCACGTGAGACAGATTGCATACTGCAGTGAACCACACAGTTGCATTCTCACCTCTGGCCATTTCGCCACACAGCCTACTTCTACCATGCACTTCAAGTTGCTATCACACGCCACCTATGACATGACAGCTCATTCATCTCCATCTCCCTCCTTCAAACAGACACTTGTGGTGGCGGCGGCGGCGGCGGCGGCGGCGGCGGCGGCCGAATTGTGTATGCAGCATGCAGTGTTGAAGATGAGGAAGTGGATTACGCGCCAGAGGTGGCTTGCAACCTCGGTGGTGGGCAGTGTGGTTCACTCGCGCTCCACTTGGTAGCAATCAATTGGCGAGTGTGGTGCCTCAAACACACCTGAATTGGCACTGTGCCAACAAGATGGAAATATCTCCACGCACGTCTATGCATATGGACTGAAAGCCTGCTCACCAACATGGGCAGGTGGTAGGCAAGTGGAGCACATTCACTCAAACCGCACAACAGTCACACGCTCGCACTCACTCACTCACTCACTCTCTCTCTCTCTCTCTACCTCGCCAGGGCTAAGTGGTTGCGTCGATGCCCTGCCGACTCGCTGCCTCAATGGCAGTGGTGCGACATTGTCGGTTGCCATCTCTCCACCCTCGGCTGTGGCAGTGGTGACGAGACGAGGCGAGGCGAGGCAAGGCAAGGCAAGGCAAGGCGAGTTAGGGGGAGGTACTACTGAAGTGGAGAAGTAGGTGGGAGTAGAGTGCAGGTGGTGGAGAGGAGAGGGAGGTGGTGATGCGGGCTGGCGTGTGAGGAGTAGGGTGCGTGGGCGTAGAAAGGCAGGAAGGACGTGGTGGTGTGAGGCGATGTGTGGTGATGGAGACGCGAGGCGACAGAAGCAAGTGGTGGCGTGGGAGCGGGTGTGGTGTGGGTGCAGCGCATCAAACTTACCTGGCGCCGGGTTCAGGGTGATCAGCAAGGCTCTGACCCCAGGTGGAGGCTCAGCATTGCACTCCGCTGTGTTGAAGCCTGCGACGGACTCTAATCGGGTTCGCTCGGGTGCATAGTTTTTGCCAGTGGGGAGCCTTCGGGCGTCCCTTTCACTCTCCTCCACTCTCTCCCTCCCTACCTCCCTCCGCCTCTGCCCCCCTACATCCCTCTCTCTCACTCCTACTGCCCCTGACCACTTGCCTTCCTTCACTGCCAACGCAGTGTAGTGCCAGCACGTGCAAGTGCCAAGGAGGCCGGTTGGTACTTTGCGCACGTGCATCCTCCCCATCACATCATCATCACCACCACCACCACCACCACCACCACCACCACCACCATCATCATCCACAGTGATGTGTACAACCACGTGAGACAGATTGCATACTGCAGTGAACCACACAGTTGCATTCTCACCTCTGGCCATTTCGCCACACAGCCTACTTCTACCATGCACTTCAAGTTGCTATCACACGCCACCTATGACATGACAGCTCATTCATCTCCATCTCCCTCCTTCAAACAGACACTTGTGGTGGCGGCGGCGGCGGCGGCGGCGGCGGCCGAATTGTGTATGCAGCATGCAGTGTTGAAGATGAGGAAGTGGATTACGCGCCAGAGGTGGCTTGCAACCTCGGTGGTGGGCAGTGTGGTTCACTCGCGCTCCACTTGGTAGCAATCAATTGGCGAGTGTGGTGCCTCAAACACACCTGAATTGGCACTGTGCCAACAAGATGGAAATATCTCCACGCACGTCTATGCATATGGACTGAAAGCCTGCTCACCAACATGGGCAGGTGGTAGGCAAGTGGAGCACATTCACTCAAACCGCACAACAGTCACACGCTCGCACTCACTCACTCACTCACCTCTCTCTCTCTACCTCGCCAGGGCTAAGTGGTTGCGTCGATGCCCTGCCGACTCGCTGCCTCAATGGCAGTGGTGCGACATTGTCGGTTGCCATCTCTCCACCCTCGGCTGTGGCAGTGGTGACGAGACGAGGCGAGGCAAGGCAAGGCAAGGCAAGGCAAGGCGAGTTAGGGGGAGGTACTACTGAAGTGGAGAAGTAGGTGGGAGTAGAGTGCAGGTGGTGGAGAGGAGAGGGAGGTGGTGATGCGGGCTGGCGTGTGAGGAGTAGGGTGCGTGGGCGTAGAAAGGCAGGAAGGACGTGGTGGTGTGAGGCGATGTGTGGTGATGGAGACGCGAGGCGACAGAAGCAAGTGGTGGCGTGGGAGCGGGTGTGGTGTGGGTGCAGCGCATCAAACTTACCTGGCGCCGGGTTCAGGGTGATCAGCAAGGCTCTGACCCCAGGTGGAGGCTCAGCATTGCACTCCGCTGTGTTGAAGCCTGCGACGGACTCTAATCGGGTTCGCTCGGGTGCATAGTTTTTGCCAGTGGGGAGCCTTCGGGCGTCCCTTTCACTCTCCTCCACTCTCTCCCTCCCTACCTCCCTCCGCCTCTGCCCCCCTACATCCCTCTCTCTCACTCCTACTGCCCCTGACCACTTGCCTTCCTTCACTGCCAACGCAGTGTAGTGCCAGCACGTGCAAGTGCCAAGGAGGCCGGTTGGTACTTTGCGCACGTGCATCCTCCCCATCACATCATCATCACTACCACCACCACCACCACCACCACCACCACCACCACCACCATCATCATCCACAGTGATGTGTACAACCACGTGAGACAGATTGCATACTGCAGTGAACCACACAGTTGCATTCTCACCTCTGGCCATTTCGCCACACAGCCTACTTCTACCATGCACTTCAAGTTGCTATCACACGCCACCTATGACATGACAGCTCATTCATCTCCATCTCCCTCCTTCAAACAGACACTTGTGGTGGCGGCGGCGGCGGCGGCGGCGGCGGCGGCCGAATTGTGTATGCAGCATGCAGTGTTGAAGATGAGGAAGTGGATTACGCGCCAGAGGTGGCTTGCAACCTCGGTGGTGGGCAGTGTGGTTCACTCGCGCTCCACTTGGTAGCAATCAATTGGCGAGTGTGGTGCCTCAAACACACCTGAATTGGCACTGTGCCAACAAGATGGAAATATCTCCACGCACGTCTATGCATATGGACTGAAAGCCTGCTCACCAACATGGGCAGGTGGTAGGCAAGTGGAGCACATTCACTCAAACCGCACAACAGTCACACGCTCGCACTCACTCACTCACTCACTCTCTCTCTCTCTACCTCGCCAGGGCTAAGTGGTTGCGTCGATGCCCTGCCGACTCGCTGCCTCAATGGCAGTGGTGCGACATTGTCGGTTGCCATCTCTCCACCCTCGGCTGTGGCAGTGGTGACGAGACGAGGCGAGGCAAGGCAAGGCAAGGCAAGGCAAGGCGAGTTAGGGGGAGGTACTACTGAAGTGGAGAAGTAGGTGGGAGTAGAGTGCAGGTGGTGGAGAGGAGAGGGAGGTGGTGATGCGGGCTGGCGTGTGAGGAGTAGGGTGCGTGGGCGTAGAAAGGCAGGAAGGACGTGGTGGTGTGAGGCGATGTGTGGTGATGGAGACGCGAGGCGACAGAAGCAAGTGGTGGCGTGGGAGCGGGTGTGGTGTGGGTGCAGCGCATCAAACTTACCTGGCGCCGGGTTCAGGGTGATCAGCAAGGCTCTGACCCCAGGTGGAGGCTCAGCATTGCACTCCGCTGTGTTGAAGCCTGCGACGGACTCTAATCGGGTTCGCTCGGGTGCATAGTTTTTGCCAGTGGGGAGCCTTCGGGCGTCCCTTTCACTCTCCTCCACTCTCTCCCTCCCTACCTCCCTCCGCCTCTGCCCCCCTACATCCCTCTCTCTCACTCCTACTGCCCCTGACCACTTGCCTTCCTTCACTGCCAACGCAGTGTAGTGCCAGCACGTGCAAGTGCCAAGGAGGCCGGTTGGTACTTTGCGCACGTGCATCCTCCCCATCACATCATCATCACTACCACCACCACCACCACCACCACCACCACCATCATCATCATCCACAGTGATGTGTACAACCACGTGAGACAGATTGCATACTGCAGTGAACCACACAGTTGCATTCTCACCTCTGGCCATTTCGCCACACAGCCTACTTCTACCATGCACTTCAAGTTGCTATCACACGCCACCTATGACATGAGCTCTCTCCATCTCCCTCAAACAGACACTTGTGGTGGCGGCGGGGGCGGCGGCGGCGGCGGCGGCCGAATTGTGTATGCAGCATGCAGTGTTGAAGATGAGGAAGTGGATTACGCGCCAGAGGTGGCTTGCAACCTCGGTGGTGGGCAGTGTGGTTCACTCGCGCTCCACTTGGTAGCAATCAATTGGCGAGTGTGGTGCCTCAAACACACCTGAATTGGCACTGTGCCAACAAGATGGAAATATCTCCACGCACGTCTATGCATATGGACTGAAAGCCTGCTCACCAACATGGGCAGGTGGTAGGCAAGTGGAGCACATTCACTCAAACCGCACAACAGTCACACGCTCGCACTCACTCACTCACTCTCTCTCTCTCTATCTCCAGGGCTAAGTGGTTGCGTCGATGCCCTGCCGACTCGCTGCCTCAATGGCAGTGGTGCGACATTGTCGGTTGCCATCTCTCCACCCTCGGCTGTGGCAGTGGTGACGAGACGAGGCGAGGCGAGGCAAGGCAAGGCAAGGCAAGGCGAGTTAGGGGGAGGTACTACTGAAGTGGAGAAGTAGGTGGGAGTAGAGTGCAGGTGGTGGAGAGGAGAGGGAGGTGGTGATGCGGGCTGGCGTGTGAGGAGTAGGGTGCGTGGGCGTAGAAAGGCAGGAAGGACGTGGTGGTGTGAGGCGATGTGTGGTGATGGAGACGCGAGGCGACAGAAGCAAGTGGTGGCGTGGGAGCGGGTGTGGTGTGGGTGCAGCGCATCAAACTTACCTGGCGCCGGGTTCAGGGTGATCAGCAAGGCTCTGACCCCAGGTGGAGGCTCAGCATTGCACTCCGCTGTGTTGAAGCCTGCGACGGACTCTAATCGGGTTCGCTCGGGTGCATAGTTTTTGCCAGTGGGGAGCCTTCGGGCGTCCCTTTCACTCTCCTCCACTCTCTCCCTCCCTACCTCCCTCCGCCTCTGCCCCCCTACATCCCTCTCTCTCACTCCTACTGCCCCTGACCACTTGCCTTCCTTCACTGCCAACGCAGTGTAGTGCCAGCACGTGCAAGTGCCAAGGAGGCCGGTTGGTACTTTGCGCACGTGCATCCTCCCCATCACATCATCATCACCACCACCACCACCACCACCATCATCATCCACAGTGATGTGTACAACCACGTGAGACAGATTGCATACTGCAGTGAACCACACAGTTGCATTCTCACCTCTGGCCATTTCGCCACACAGCCTACTTCTACCATGCACTTCAAGTTGCTATCACACGCCACCTATGACATGACAGCTCATTCATCTCCATCTCCCTCCTTCAAACAGACACTTGTGGTGGCGGCGGCGGCGGCGGCGGCGGCCGAATTGTGTATGCAGCATGCAGTGTTGAAGATGAGGAAGTGGATTACGCGCCAGAGGTGGCTTGCAACCTCGGTGGTGGGCAGTGTGGTTCACTCGCGCTCCACTTGGTAGCAATCAATTGGCGAGTGTGGTGCCTCAAACACACCTGAATTGGCACTGTGCCAACAAGATGGAAATATCTCCACGCACGTCTATGCATATGGACTGAAAGCCTGCTCACCAACATGGGCAGGTGGTAGGCAAGTGGAGCACATTCACTCAAACCGCACAACAGTCACACGCTCGCATCACTCACTCACTCACTCTCTCTCTCTCTCTACCTCGCCAGGGCTAAGTGGTTGCGTCGATGCCCTGCCGACTCGCTGCCTCAATGGCAGTGGTGCGACATTGTCGGTTGCCATCTCTCCACCCTCGGCTGTGGCAGTGGTGACGAGACGAGGCGAGGCAAGGCAAGGCAAGGCAAGGCAAGGCGAGTTAGGGGGAGGTACTACTGAAGTGGAGAAGTAGGTGGGAGTAGAGTGCAGGTGGTGGAGAGGAGAGGGAGGTGGTGATGCGGGCTGGCGTGTGAGGAGTAGGGTGCGTGGGCGTAGAAAGGCAGGAAGGACGTGGTGGTGTGAGGCGATGTGTGGTGATGGAGACGCGAGGCGACAGAAGCAAGTGGTGGCGTGGGAGCGGGTGTGGTGTGGGTGCAGCGCATCAAACTTACCTGGCGCCGGGTTCAGGGTGATCAGCAAGGCTCTGACCCCAGGTGGAGGCTCAGCATTGCACTCCGCTGTGTTGAAGCCTGCCACGTACTCTATCGGGTTTGCTCGGGAGCATAGTTTTTAGCAGTGAGGATTCTTGGGTCGTTCTTTTTATTCTCCTCTATTTTCTTCCTTACTTCCTTCCTCCTCTTCTGCCCTACATCATTCTTTTTTATTACTACTGCTGCTGATGACTACTTGTCTTTCTTCACTGCCACAGCATTGTAGTAGCAGCTGGTGCAAGTACCAAGGAGGCCGGTTGGTACTTTGCGCACTGTGCATCCTCCCCATCACATCATCATCACTACACCACCACCACCACCACCACCACCACCACCATCATCATCATCCACAGTGATGTGTACAACCACGTGAGACAGATTGCATACTGCAGTGAACCACACAGTTGCATTCTCACCTCTGGCCATTTCGCCACACAGCCTACTTCTACCATGCACTTCAAGTTGCTATCACACGCCACCTATGACATGACAGCTCATTCATCTCCATCTCCCTCCTTCAAACAGACACTTGTGGTGGGGCGGCGGCGGCGGCGGCGGCGGCGGCGGCCGAATTGTGTATGCAGCATGCAGTGTTGAAGATGAGGAAGTGGATTACGCGCCAGAGGTGGCTTGCAACCTCGGTGGTGGGCAGTGTGGTTCACTCGCGCTCCACTTGGTAGCAATCAATTGGCGAGTGTGGTGCCTCAAACACACCTGAATTGGCACTGTGCCAACAAGATGGAAATATCTCCACGCACGTCTATGCATATGGACTGAAAGCCTGCTCACCAACATGGGCAGGTGGTAGGCAAGTGGAGCACATTCACTCAAACCGCACAACAGTCACACGCTCGCACTCACTCACTCACTCTCTCTCTCTCTACCTCGCCAGGGCTAAGTGGTTGCGTCGATGCCCTGCCGACTCGCTGCCTCAATGGCAGTGGTGCGACATTGTCGGTTGCCATCTCTCCACCCTCGGCTGTGGCAGTGGTGACGAGACGAGGCGAGGCGAGGCAAGGCAAGGCAAGGCAAGGCGAGTTAGGGGGAGGTACTACTGAAGTGGAGAAGTAGGTGGGAGTAGAGTGCAGGTGGTGGAGAGGAGAGGGAGGTGGTGATGCGGGCTGGCGTGTGAGGAGTAGGGTGCGTGGGCGTAGAAAGGCAGGAAGGACGTGGTGGTGTGAGGCGATGTGTGGTGATGGAGACGCGAGGCGACAGAAGCAAGTGGTGGCGTGGGAGCGGGTGTGGTGTGGGTGCAGCGCATCAAACTTACCTGGCGCCGGGTTCAGGGTGATCAGCAAGGCTCTGACCCCAGGTGGAGGCTCAGCATTGCACTCCGCTGTGTTGAAGCCTGCGACGGACTCTAATCGGGTTCGCTCGGGTGCATAGTTTTTGCCAGTGGGGAGCCTTCGGGCGTCCCTTTCACTCTCCTCCACTCTCTCCCTCCCTACCTCCCTCCGCCTCTGCCCCCCTACATCCCTCTCTCTCACTCCTACTGCCCCTGACCACTTGCCTTCCTTCACTGCCAACGCAGTGTAGTGCCAGCACGTGCAAGTGCCAAGGAGGCCGGTTGGTACTTTGCGCACGTGCATCCTCCCCATCACATCATCATCACCACCACCACCACCACCATCATCATCATCCACAGTGATGTGTACAACCACGTGAGACAGATTGCATACTGCAGTGAACCACACAGTTGCATTCTCACCTCTGGCCATTTCGCCACACAGCCTACTTCTACCATGCACTTCAAGTTGCTATCACACGCCACCTATGACATGACAGCTCATTCATCTCCATCTCCCTCCTTCAAACAGACACTTGTGGTGGCGGCGGCGGCGGCGGCGGCGGCGGCCGAATTGTGTATGCAGCATGCAGTGTTGAAGATGAGGAAGTGGATTACGCGCCAGAGGTGGCTTGCAACCTCGGTGGCGCAGTTTGATCCTCTGGCTCTGTATTTTCGTTTCATAAATCGATGATGGAAACCGAATACTTGAAACTGGATACCCGAAATTCGAGTCCCACTTACTTCTCTCACTAATTTACAATCGTCCAAATAATTTCAAATTGTCTTTGCTTCCTGAAATAAGCCTGAACTCCACCTTTGTATATACATTCTTTCGACTTATATGTAAATTTATTGTATTTTAATGGTTAATTCTACCAGCTAATGTAACCTCCCTATCCTTATTTCCTTGTTCCACACATTGCGCTACGATTGTATAATTTTGGGACAGGTATGAATTGTGCCTCTTAACCAAACTCATATTTACACTATCAAGTTGTTACGGTGAAATATGTGGTCATTCAAGTATCTTCCAATCGAATACACCACCATGTGTCAGACACAATTGATCAAAGACTTGTAACTCACGTCACCTCCCTCCATAGTGTTGTGGGAAGTCAAAGAAAAGCGTGTTGGCCTAACGGGGCTTGCCATGCAAATTACTTCCCCATCACGAATTTGCCGGTCATTGAGAAGTCTTACACCATCCTATTCGTAGAGCCCTTGTGAGTGCTGTGAAGAACTGCAAATGCATGACCTAAAAAGACAAATGTCTTTGGCCTATTCATGTGCAGCATTTGCATGGGCCTTTCCACGTAGTGGTCTCAACGACTTCACCTTGCGCTTGACGTCGATTCACTGTTGCTCAATCTACCAGTTACGGCACTCTCATCATAAACGTCAGTAGCTCATCACACCTCCCTCTCAAAGCATATTAGGGAATCTCTACATGCCATTCTTTGTTATGAGGAAGAGGGAGTCTTCTTCAAAGTAAGCACACAAAAGTCAACTTCCGCAGGCTCAGCCACCGCCATTTCGTGTGACATTTTAATGCCTGGGTGTAAACTTCAATAACATTTGCACATCTAGCATCACCAACGCATGACAAAATGAATGTTTTCGAACTACCACAGTGAAAACTATGGTGACAATTTACTAAAACTATATCTTGGCACAGGCAACATTGCGAAGTTGAGTGAAGTTGGCACCCACACGGCCACCCCAGTCCACGTTACACAGCAGCACCAATCGCAGCTGCTCGTGAATGCTATATAAGGCAGACTGGCAAGCATTGGAATCAGCTTGTGCAACTAGCAACGATGAAGACTTGTCTCGCATTCCTCCTGCTATCGCTCATCTACTTGGCCCTCGTGGAGAACGCGGCACCTGCTGCAGGTGAAGCGGTAACTCCACTTTTTGAGATGGATGGTCCAACAAGATCAACTAAGCCAAGTTCCGACTCCAAGAATCCCCAGTCGACAACCTCCACTGCAGCCTCCATCTCGCCCTTCTTCCACACCTGTCTCTCCACACTCTTTCTTCTTCTGCCCTAATACATCTAAGGTGCATTTCCATGCCCACGTGTCATAGCTTTGGTTCCATTCTGAATACTCTTTCCCAATAAATGTCTAATAAACGATTCTCTGTGTTGTCTTCTCTGTCCGCCAATACGACACCAAATGCCTCCTACTTGGCATGTATTGCAGAACATGTCGTTGGCAATGCAGTAGCAGCAGCAGCAGCAGCAGCAGCAGCAGCAGCAGCAGTGGCTGCAGCAGCATCAGCGTCAACACGAAGAAGCACACGCTTGCATGCACATTCCAGGCTAGGCCTAGTTTCACATCCTCATCCTAGACGATTTGCGGTTGGGGTGCATATATTCTTGACAGATTCCTTCAAATAGCACCAGTCGCATGAGGATGGCACGTCGATGTGAGCATCAACTTGGTTTGAAACAATTCTCCATGCCTACCTCTGGTGGCGTTGTATTGTCAACGCAAACAAGGAGTCGCTTACCTCAATTCACCGATATGCGCAATGGGGTAAACCCTCCTGCTGCTTTTCTTTCGCTTGTTGAGGCTGAGCATTTTTACCATCTGCCTACGTCTAAGCCATGTTCGTGAGAAATTCTAACATTTCGTGAAGCAACCTCAATACGAAACGAAGTAAAATGGAGAAGTCATCATTTCTAAGCCTACGATTTAGTGCATTGTGATGAGGGCATTTCGGTGTTCGTTTTCCCTAGATAAGACATGAATGATAGAGGTGAAATTGGTGAAGAGTCGTGAAATGAATGCATGCTTTGAAGTGGGGGAGTGACTTTGAATAGTTAGGGGCACTAAACAACTTAACGTGTGTCAAACCATTGCGTAAATAGAGGACTGGTGAGCGCTTTGCTAGCACTCCACCGAATTGCCTTGCCAAACAGGTAGTTGTATTGGGCTACGAAAGTGGTTATTAGTTGAATTGTGGACATGAGTTAAATGGTTAAAGTGAGGAATGCAGGGTGTATTGACGGTGAAGAAGGTGGATGTATTCGTTTGGGACATTGATGATGCATTGCCGTACCTCCAATCAGAGGATGTGGCAGATGTAGTGTAGCTGAACTAGCCAAATTTTTCACAACCACGAAAGCATCAGCGATTACTTCTTCGGGATATTAGTCAGAGGGTAGGATTTGACACATTGCATTTGCCTAGTCAAAGGGCGGTGAAGCACCAACTATAAGTGGATTAGATCTGGTGGTGAAGCATGGGTGTGGTGGGATTAACGGTATAGACTTGATGATTAATGAATGGGTGGCTCAAGGATCGTATGCTGCAGCAGTGCACCTTAAATGTTGCTCAACTCCGCTTGTTCCGCTTTGCAGCATAATGTTTGTACTGCAGTATTTGAGGATTTGTTTGCATATGCGTTGGCATTTAACTGGGAAGATAGTCCATAATATGCTGACGTGGTGAATAATGCGATTAATATCAACGTAACAGGAAGAGATGTCGTTGATTTTGGCGGAAGTGAGACACCAAAAGTAAATGAAGTAAAGTGGGTATAGGAATCGACGTGTCAGTATTCTGCAAAGGCCTGATATGCATTCATATATTTTGCTGCAAATGTATGTTCACGACTTGTTTACTGTGAAATTTGAGGTCCTGCCTTTTAGGTCTCAATGTACTACTATCACGTGCTGATAACAACTTCAAAAACCAAAGGTCTTACCATAAATGCAGATCCTTTCATTCCCCATTCATTTCCATTGTGAAGTTTGATTAAGAAATATTTGAAATTTACATGACCTCATAATGGGCGAAGTTAGTTAGTGGTCATGAGTTGACTAGACTAATGAGTGAGCATGGAGAAGACCAGTAGGTGTGGAATGGGTGAGAAGACATTGTGGCAGCAGAACGTCCACTGGGTCTTGTAAATGGACAATCGCCTCATGGAGCATGTGAGAAGCGAGGTATTGGTGGAGCATAGGTTTAGGAGCGCATACTCCCAACAGCTAATCAGATATTTAAGTTGGTTTGAATGTTATTGCTGTCCCGATCGCTCTCATCGTCCCAAACTTCCCCCTTCACCTCACAGTTCACCAGATTAGGCATCCATTTCTCCTGCCAATACTACTTAACTACTTCTAATTTTAAAGTAATATAGAGGGTATGCTCATTCCTGTTTAATTGTTTGCAAGTAATAAAGTTGGCAGCCAGGGTAGTGAAGATGGACGTGGAGGTAGTCAAAGTGAAGTTAAATGGAGTGGAGGTAGTGGCCGACGCGGTTCAAGTAATGACTACAGCAGCAAAGATGGAAATGACAGTGGTGAAATTGGGTCAGGAATGACGGGAGCGCAAAAGTTTGTGACATGCATACTCCAACGCACCCTACTTCCGCTACCGTCACTTCCGAACGGCTTCTAACACCCCTCCTCAGTCTTCGTTTTATCACCATAGCTACCCACTCAATTTATCCAACCGATTCCATTATTGCCATATATCGCCCGTGTATGGTGACAGCTTCCGACGCTCCTTCCTAAGGCTGAGTTTGCCTTTGTAAGCTTCTCTAAGGTTATTGTGCTGCCATTTCAGAAGTTTAGGCTGCCTCAGCAATTGCAAAGTGGAAAACAGTGGTCCAGCTGCTAAATACTGCTGCGGCAACACAGCACTGCAGCTAAACAGTGTAACTCGAGTTTGCATTACCACTTCTAAAACAGTTTGTCTCAAATGCGTGGATCCCTGTTTTAAATTCGTTGGCGATTGTGCTCTATTTGTTTTCTTTTGGGTATATTTGCGTAACTTTGGATAATTGATGCTACTAGTTGAGTTGGTCAGAACACATACATGCATATTGCTGTACATTCGGTTGACTAACTGGCGCCTACTTTTCAAACATTTGCATTGTCAATGTTTGTGCTGCCACTTGCCTCAGTGGCAAGTCTGAAGTCAGGGTCAAATGTCCCCTCACCACATCGGCCAATTCTCCCCTAGTGGTGATGGTGGCGGTGGCAAATTGTGGCCATGCTGTCTGCAAATAGAAAGCTGATGCAGAGACTAAGTGGCGAATTCGCGTGTATCCTTGCTTAAACCACGTTCCCGTGTTTGGTGGCGTCTGCTTTGGAGTCTACCGACAGTGCTGTGAAGCATGCAATATCTACCACAATGCTGCAAATTGCAGCAGCAACAGTTCGCTGTTAGGGCAGTGACTGGCTGACGCGTCAGCTGCATCTCAGTTGAACCGAGAACACAAACTGAACAGCGGAGTGAGATGAAGGGGATAAGTGATGTTCAAGCCAGTCTAGGCAATGGTTTAGCATTGTCATTGGGAAAAGCAATTTTGCAAAATGCCTCTCTCCTCCTGTTAGCTCTGCTTGAGTGATTGGCCTCGGTTTCCGAGTGGTGCACGAGAAGTGCACTGTAGCACACCGCTTCATGTGAAGCAGTCAGAAAGGAGTCGGTAGAGCAGGTGCACGATCCATTAGGAAGTTGGGAAATGAGCCAGCAAATGAGTAAGTAGAACATCTGGGAGGTCTTAATGCAAGGTGTTTTGCAGTGGTTGGTTGAATGAATGCAGCTACACTGAAACAACAACGTGAGCTTGCTAAGCTTATCCGAAACACGTCCACTTATGCTAATCTGGTTAAAGTGACACCGGAAATTGCGATGGTGTGGAAGTCTGCAGCGTTACGTGTGCACTGAGTGATTTAGAACCCATCACGACATTCGCTAACATGTGCAGCATTAGGCCAGATTGAGGCAACTGGACCACATTTCATCCTCCGTCCGCCGCCTATATTGGAGGCGTGCAAATGCGATCACGATGGATGGAATGGATGAGAGGTAAGAACAGTGCACATCGGATCCACAATATCTCGCTAGACTTTTGGCTGAAACGAATGGCAATGTTCAGTATACGATATTGCTGCTACCACTTTGGCCATCTCAGGTGCTTTGTCTTACCATACAGCCAAACTTATTTGATGGACCCCGTCGTAGATCCACTATTGAAAATTACGTCACGAATGGCTACAACTGTTGGCTGCAAATAGGTAAACACAACTTGTGCTGGATCAGAATTATGGTGCAAACGACCCTGTGGAATCACAGCGGCACAGCTTTGCTAACCCCATCTCTAGGGTAATGCCGCTCAAATGAACAGGCGACGTCAGTGTGCAGCCATATTCTCCCCTCCCCGTCTTAATTACGTTGATTCCACTCTAGCGCTGCTCGATAGACTTCCTGGACTTTATTCAGCTGCCAGGCCTATCGCCTCGTAGCCTAATATATGTCTTTGCACAGGCGCTGTAGACGCCTGAACAATGGGCCCAGTCAAATGATTCAGGTCTCGTGTCTCTTCTATTGCCAAAAGCATTCTCGCACAGCTTGGGAATGTAGTAGTTGCAGAAGTTAAACGTCGTTTACCCTCCTCTTAGGTATAGTCGCAGATTTGAGCTTCCGCGTAGGTGCTTTGTCACGCACGATTGCGTCATTTGTCATCAAGTTCCCTTGCTTCTGCCACCAGTGAAGAGCCCATGCCTTTCGGGAAGTAGATGCAAGTCCATGAGTTGCAAAAGAAGGGATCGCGTTAAATCACAGAGAAGGTGAGGCACTTTAGGCATGTCCCAATGACCACGGCGCAGAGCAGAAGTACATTCTGTAGAGATTCTGGTGCGTCCTACTTTGAATGAGCGCCACAGAAAGCATCTACTTCCTGCCCCTTCACATGAAGCGAGCCCCTTAATCGTCATTGCTTCCTTTGGCCTAAGAGCGGAAGAGCAAAGACATTTGAGGTTAAAATCACGTCTCTATTTCCTCACAAGAAAGCAAACCATGGCTTTATAAATCCTTTCTATAATTGGGATAGGTGTGAAGGTCACATTTGGGTGGGAGATGTCAAACCATGTGTTAGGCTCATGCAAATAACCAAGCCGAATAAAAGTTAAGATGCTTGCGATCAACGTCTCAGTTAAAAGGAAAACCACCCTCATATATTTTGTGGTTAATAGATAAAATAATTTCTTCACATTTAAATGCAGCTCACGCAGTTGTGGAGATGTTAGTCAAGTTGATAGCACGCATCAACGTGAGCCAAAGTTAGGTCAGGAAGCAGCAAATATTACTTGAGGAGTGGTAAAAGGTGTCGAAAACAGCCTGGAAAATTAGTGAAGATGAAAGATACTTATAACCTCGTGGCTGGTATCACTCTTCAAATTGACATTGGTAGGAAATGCGCGAACCATGAAAGCAGGAGCAGAACAGAGTGAAGCAAAAATAAGAATAGAAAGGCTTAAGCTCTGCAAATGAAGACGAAGAGGGTAGAAGAGATCAAGACTGAATTGTCGGCTGCAGTAACTGCAGCGTAAGCCGTAAAGCTCACTAACAAGGTGGTGCGAACATTGACGACGCCAAAGTGGCTTCCGAGTCGACAACCTCCACTGCAGCCTCCATCTCGCCCTTCTTCCACACCTGTCTTCCCACACTCTTTCTTCTTCTGCCCCAATACATCTAAGGTGTATTTCCATGCCCACGTGTCATGGCCTCCATTCCATTCTGAATACTCTTTCTCAACAAATGTCTAATAAAACGACTCTCTGTGTTGTCTTCTCTGTCCACCAATACAGCACCAAATGCCTCCCACTTGGCAGGTATTGCAGAACATATCATTGACAATGCAGCAGCAGCAGCAGCAGCGGCAGCAGCAACTTCAGTAGAGAGAATTAATGCTTACATGCATGATTACGATTTGCCTTAATTATATGTCGTCGTAAGAGGAAGGATCTTCGAATGGAACGTTGGCTTGGCATGCAAGCGACATTCTACTCTACGGTCTGGCAGTGTTGTATCTTAAACACAAATATGAAAACGCTGCCTTCAATTCATTAACATGCTGGTCAGCTCTGAGCACTTTGAATCTTGTTCGAGTCAGCTTCAAATATTTCCTGTATCTGGCTCACAATGAAGAAAATGAGAAAAAATGGCGGTCTGCTGTCCATACAGGCAGTGATATGCAATGGTAGGAGAATATTTTGGTGCTCGTTGCCCTCGGATGGGACACGGATAATGGACGTGTAATCGGTGAATACATGTAGAATGAAAATGTGCTTTGGAATGCGGAGTTAGTTCGGGCTGGTCAACCGGTCAAGTTGCATGCTATTTGGTAATCACTGCGACCATGGGGAATAGGAGAGCTGTTTAGTAAAACAACAGAATTCCCCTGAAAAACAGTTAGTTGTATTGGGCTGGGAATGTGGTCGTTAGGTGGATGAAAGAATGGGGATGGTGTCTGAGTGCCTAAATGAGAAGAGATTATCGGCAATGTAGGGGGATAGCTTCGTTAAAGCATTGTTATGCACTGTCGAGCCTCCGAGTAGATGTGACGGTTGCAGTGCAGCTGATTTCCCTCCATCCAACGCAGTGCTCAATACGCTAGAGATTACCTTTGTCAGTTCGCCATTAGTGAGTGCGAGGTGACCCGCTGCAATCACATCACTGAGGAGCTGTAGAAGCACCTGTTACAAGCGGATTAAGTCTGATGGAGGAGTATGGGTGTGGTGGTTTTGACGATGAATATGTGATATTCCAAGAATGGGTAAAAGAGAAATGTTTGCTCTAATGTGAGTGGGCTCAATAGCGTAGACATTCATACAAGCACATGTTATAACGCCTCTACACTTTATGCTTAATCTCAACTGCGAATCTTCTTAAAATATGCGTTAGCAAGATTGAGTAGAATCCTAAATAATTTATTAAGGCTCCGATCAAGCCATCGTCTGGCAGTGTTTATGCAACCGATCAAAACTTACGCAAAGCATAGCAATATTTTGTGGCAAAATTGAAGAGATTTTACACTTATCAAGAGATTTTCCCTCTCAATAGATGCATTGTCTATTTGCGAAGGCTTGGAATCAAATGGAAATTATATGAATATGTTAATCTTGAAATATGACAAGGTGATTCACATAAGCAAAGTAATTCCATCAATTTGCTGATGGGAGAACAACCGAAGGGGCGAAATGATGGAAACGCAAGCCTTGACGCTGACATTTGCAATTCAATTCACTCAAACAGTAGACCAATAGGGCGGTAATGTAGTAGTCCAACCTATGCTTTACCGATGTCTCCATTCCCCTTACCTGTGAATGTAAAAGGCACAAACTTCACTTAATGACGCCATTGACAATGCTACATAGCTCCATTTGCGACGAAGTGTTGGTAATGCAGTGTTTAGCAACTTGACATCGAAGTCGATGCAGTAGATGTTAACATGAGTGAAAATGCATCCACAGAAATTGTGTTGGGTGAGACGGCGTCGAAAACAGTAGGGAAGTAACAACAAGGATAAGTGCAGGAGGGAGAATTTCAAAATGCCAAGTAGGCCAATGCGGAGGGAAGCAATAACAACGGATCTTAAAATTGTGTAAGTGGAGGTGGCGCATCAAGTGATTGAGGTGGCAGTCGTGGTAGCGAGGATGGAAGGGGAGGTGGTCAGAGTGAAGTTAGTGGGAATGGGGATAGTGGCCAAAGCAGTCCAGGTAGTGACCATATCAGCGGAGATGGGAATAGCAGTGCTGGAATGGAGGAAAGAATAGCAGGAATACTGGAGAAAATGGCACGCACCATTCGCTCAGCTCGACTTCCACTTCTGCGACGCTGTCGAAAACAGATTCAGCGCATGCCGCAGTAGTCTTAATTTTCAGCATACAAGTCACCCACTTAATTCATCCGACTTATGCCATTACTACTCAAGTTGCTTGCATTTAAAGATAAATTTCCCTTTTTCTCCCCTAAACTGATTTTGCTAATGCTATGTCTAGTGAGGCGTTAACACTGCCACAGTAGTTGCAAAGTGGGAAGAAGGAGTCAAACTGTCAAACGCTGCAGTAGCAACAAGGCGGATGATGTGTGCGAACATAACTTGGGGGTAGGCGAATAATAAAAATGCACAGAGGTGACCAGCAAATATTAACAGTACACAATCTTACATACATTAAATACGACGGAGAATTGAGGTAAGCGACTCCTTGTTTGCGTTGACAATACAACGCCACCAGAGGTAGGCATGGAGAATTGTTTCAAACCAAGTTGATGCTCACATCGACGTGCCATCCTCATGCGACTGGTGCTATTTGAAGGAATCTGTCAAGAATATATGCACCCCAACCGCAAATCGTCTAGGATGAGGATGTGAAACTAGGCCTAGCCTGGAATGTGCATGCAAGCGTGTGCTTCTTCGTGTTGACGCTGATGCTGCTGCAGCCACTGCTGCTGCTGCTGCTGCTGCTGCTGCTGCTGCTACTGCATTGCCAACGACATGTTCTGCAATACATGCCAAGTAGGAGGCATTTGGTGTCGTATTGGCGGACAGAGAAGACAACACAGAGAATCGTTTATTAGACATTTATTGGGAAAGAGTATTCAGAATGGAACCAAAGCTATGACACGTGGGCATGGAAATGCACCTTAGATGTATTAGGGCAGAAGAAGAAAGAGTGTGGAGAGACAGGTGTGGAAGAAGGGCGAGATGGAGGCTGCAGTGGAGGTTGTCGACTGGGGATTCTTGGAGTCGGAACTTGGCTTAGTTGATCTTGTTGGACCATCCATCTCAAAAAGTGGAGTTACCGCTTCACCTGCAGCAGGTGCCGCGTTCTCCACGAGGGCCAAGTAGATGAGCGATAGCAGGAGGAATGCGAGACAAGTCTTCATCGTTGCTAGTTGCACAAGCTGATTCCAATGCTTGCCAGTCTGCCTTATATAGCATTCACGAGCAGCTGCGATTGGTGCTGCTGTGTAACGTGGACTGGGGTGGCCGTGTGGGTGCCAACTTCACTCAACTTCGCAATGTTGCCTGTGCTGCACTTGCGTGTCATATTACCTCGACATCTGCCACGCATGCATTCGCATTGGTCGCTTATTCACGAGTACCAGTGCATGCCAATTATAATGGAAATGACAAACGTTACTGGCAAAACTGCAGCGACGTTTGCCTGAGAGCGCATTTTGGGAGTGTACTGCAAGTGCAACAGACATTCCTTGCAAGAACTTATGTGGTTGTGACGTGCAAAGCAAATTACCCACGCTGTAAATGAGATCACTTTGGTGTAGAGCACATTGACCACACGGCATGTTTTGGCGTCCGAAGGCTATGAGGTGGTATCGTGTGTGAGCATGAGTGTTCACAGCCTCCCTCATTCAGTAGGCAATTGGCAGGCATCCGCACAAATGTCTGTGCCACGGACTTGGAGATGTATGCAGAGGTGGTTAGGAAGCCAAGAGAAGTATCAGGTGGAAGAGTGTGGGGCAGACCAGTGTGTGTGTGGCGTAGGCGAGATGACATGTTAGTGACATTCTCTCGAAGTAGCCACGTGAGTAGACGAGTGCTTTGGAATGCAACGAGTGTGTTTGTGACATTCGTTGTACTCACTCGCATATCCGTTCACTCATTATCTTTTAAATGTGGCTGATGATCTGAAGAGGGCAAAAAGTAGTGGACGTGTTGAGAGAAGGCGAATCGGAGCAAATTGGCACGAAACAATGTGATTACGCAATGCTCAGTGTGGCGTGAAATCGATGGGTTGAGGTCAAGGAAGTAAACAATGCAAATGGCGGCGTGGAAGTCTGTCAGCGGGATCCCAATGACCGTAAAACCTCTGCGTCTACGTAGTTTCTCGTTCGTGGTGGATAAACCATGTGTTCCCGCTTCACCTTTTCCTATTGTTGCAGTGCAATATAGTCCGCGTTTCTTCTTCAAAAGTGTCAGAAGTGTGTGGGATGAGGTCTAAGGTCAATAGTGCAATTTGTAACTCGGAATGTGCGTTGTGACCACTGCTTCTATTGCCGTTGACTCCAAATTGACCACCACCGCCTCCATCTTCGCTGCAACGGCTGCCTATGCAATACAGTATTTGTGCAATCAAGCATAAATTTAGGCCAAGCCATTACTGCCATCCTAGACGGTACATGTTCGCCGGGGAATGGTGATTGTTAAGGGCTTTCTACAAGCAACACTAGTTTTAGGAGGAATGACTTTGATTTGATCACTAACGTGGCTTTTAAACGATGCCCCTCGCTGACTTCTACTGTTGTTGTTGTGTATGCAAAAATAAGCACACTCTCGCATCACTTTACTAGCATGCGGAATGGAGTAAACTTGCCCTTTCCATCACATTTACAGCAATATTGTCCAGGAAGACAAAGTGCTCCCATATGCCTCGTGGGTAAATTTCAGTGGAATTTATGAGCATAATTATTCCCGTGAGAAATGCTGGTTGTACTTGCTCTGTACCGCCAAAAAGTGGTTCAGTTGATATTATCGCATTGGAGACGTGCATTTTGGCATTTGTTACGAATGGGCATGCATTGGTAGCGGTGAATAGACGGCAGAGGCGACATCGCGGGTTGCAGATATCTAAGCAATATGACATCCAAATACAGTCCACGAGTCGAGGTAGCACTCGCATATCCAATTGGGCTCATATTACAAACGAGCACCAATCGCAGGTGGTCGTGGATATTATTTAAGGGGAATTAGGTGTTGGAAACAGGTCGTGAAACTGGTGCCAATGACGACGTTTGTGGTTTTCTTGCTGATATCACTGCCCTGTTTTGCCTTCGTAGGAAATGCAAGAACCGTGGAAGTAGTAAAAGATGAAGATGATAGAAAGGTTGATCAAGCCAGTGCAAGTGGCGTAAGTGGAATGGAAGAGGGTTAGAATGAAAATGGAGAAGCCATTGGTGGCAGTAACGGTGGTGCTGGTAGAAGAGGTGGTAACGGTGGCCCGAGAGGTGGCAGAGGTGGTGATGGTGGATGGGGCGCTGGCAGAAGTGGTGGCGGTGGAAGAGGTCGTAAGGGTGGCGGGAGCAGTGGCAGGGACGAAGGTATTGCCAGTAGAGGTCGTGGTGTTGATGAAAATCTCCATCAAAGCGGGACCAGTGACAATGGCGCCAACGAGAATCCACATTCGACAATTTCCTCTGCAGTCTTCAATTCATCCTTCTTCCCTACCTGTCTAAACACTGTCTTCCTTCTTCTCTTTCATTATATCTGAGGAATATTGCCATCCCCATGGGTCATGGCTTCAACCTTATTCAAAATACACAAATCTTAGCAGATGTACACTGTAAGGTTTCTCCGTGTTGTGTTTTTTGCTTGACAGTATGAAGGCAAATGCCCTCCACTACGCAGTTGTTAGAGAACATGGAAGTGGTTAGACGGCAGTACCAACAACTTTTACAACAAAATGTTTGCTATCATGGTTAGGCTGAATCTCATGTCATTCTGAACGATGTGTGCTTAACCACATTTGTTGCCCTCATTCCCCCACTAATAAATCTACTGTCACAAGAAAAGTGTTTTGGTTTGGACACTCTGTGCAGTTATGCGGGCCATTGTGCTGTCAGGTTTGGTGCTGCTGATCACCAACATAAACGTGGAAATGCTTTCATCAAATCATTGACATAAGGAATAGAGCAAACCCACATTTTCGTTTATGCTTGCAGCTCCAGTCTGCTCTCTTGTATCAACCCTACGGCTGAAGTTTCCTCTCATTTGTGTAATATAAAATAACTGTAAATGAGCATCTCCGGACTCTAATCGCGTTCGCTCGGGTGCATAGTTTTTGCCAGTGGGGAGCCTTCGGGCGTCCCTTTCACTCTCCTCCACTCTCTCCCTCCCTACCTCCCTCCGCCTCTGCCCCCCTACATCCCTCTCTCTCACTCCTACTGCCCCTGACCACTTGCCTTCCTTCACTNCCAACGCAGTGTAGTGCCAGCACGTGCAAGTGCCAAGGAGGCCGGTTGGTACTTTGCGCACGTGCATCCTCCCCATCACATCAACATCACTACCACCACCACCACCACCACCACCTGGTGGTGGTGGTGGTGGTGGTGGTAGTGATGTTGATGTGATGGGGAGGATGCACGTGCGCAAAGTACCAACCGGCCTCCTTGGCACTTGCACGTGCTGGCACTACACTGCGTTGGNAGTGAAGGAAGGCAAGTGGTCAGGGGCAGTAGGAGTGAGAGAGAGGGATGTAGGGGGGCAGAGGCGGAGGGAGGTAGGGAGGGAGAGAGTGGAGGAGAGTGAAAGGGACGCCCGAAGGCTCCCCACTGGCAAAAACTATGCACCCGAGCGAACGCGATTAGAGTCCGGAGATGCTCATTTACAGTTATTTTATATTACACAAATGAGAGGAAACTTCAGCCGTAGGGTTGATACAAGAGAGCAGACTGGAGCTGCAAGCATAAACGAAAATGTGGGTTTGCTCTATTCCTTATGTCAATGATTTGATGAAAGCATTTCCACGTTTATGTTGGTGATCAGCAGCACCAAACCTGACAGCACAATGGCCCGCATAACTGCACAGAGTGTCCAAACCAAAACACTTTTCTTGTGACAGTAGATTTATTAGTGGGGGAATGAGGGCAACAAATGTGGTTAAGCACACATCGTTCAGAATGACATGAGATTCAGCCTAACCATGATAGCAAACATTTTGTTGTAAAAGTTGTTGGTACTGCCGTCTAACCACTTCCATGTTCTCTAACAACTGCGTAGTGGAGGGCATTTGCCTTCATACTGTCAAGCAAAAAACACAACACGGAGAAACCTTACAGTGTACATCTGCTAAGATTTGTGTATTTTGAATAAGGTTGAAGCCATGACCCATGGGGATGGCAATATTCCTCAGATATAATGAAAGAGAAGAAGGAAGACAGTGTTTAGACAGGTAGGGAAGAAGGATGAATTGAAGACTGCAGAGGAAATTGTCGAATGTGGATTCTCGTTGGCGCCATTGTCACTGGTCCCGCTTTGATGGAGATTTTCATCAACACCACGACCTCTACTGGCAATACCTTCGTCCCTGCCACTGCTCCCGCCACCCTTACGACCTCTTCCACCGCCACCACTTCTGCCAGCGCCCCATCCACCATCACCACCTCTGCCACCTCTCGGGCCACCGTTACCACCTCTTCTACCAGCACCACCGTTACTGCCACCAATGGCTTCTCCATTTTCATTCTAACCCTCTTCCATTCCACTTACGCCACTTGCACTGGCTTGATCAACCTTTCTATCATCTTCATCTTTTACTACTTCCACGGTTCTTGCATTTCCTACGAAGGCAAAACAGGGCAGTGATATCAGCAAGAAAACCACAAACGTCGTCATTGGCACCAGTTTCACGACCTGTTTCCAACACCTAATTCCCCTTAAATAATATCCACGACCACCTGCGATTGGTGCTCGTTTGTAATATGAGCCCAATTGGATATGCGAGTGCTACCTCGACTCGTGGACTGTATTTGGATGTCATATTGCTTAGATATCTGCAACCCGCGATGTCGCCTCTGCCGTCTATTCACCGCTACCAATGCATGCCCATTCGTAACAAATGCCAAAATGCACGTCTCCAATGCGATAATATCAACTGAACCACTTTTTGGCGGTACAGAGCAAGTACAACCAGCATTTCTCACGGGAATAATTATGCTCATAAATTCCACTGAAATTTACCCACGAGGCATATGGGAGCACTTTGTCTTCCTGGACAATATTGCTGTAAATGTGATGGAAAGGGCAAGTTTACTCCATTCCGCATGCTAGTAAAGTGATGCGAGAGTGTGCTTATTTTTGCATACACAACAACAACAGTAGAAGTCAGCGAGGGGCATCGTTTAAAAGCCACGTTAGTGATCAAATCAAAGTCATTCCTCCTAAAACTAGTGTTGCTTGTAGAAAGCCCTTAACAATCACCATTCCCCGGCGAACATGTACCGTCTAGGATGGCAGTAATGGCTTGGCCTAAATTTATGCTTGATTGCACAAATACTGTATTGCATAGGCAGCCGTTGCAGCGAAGATGGAGGCGGTGGTGGTCAATTTGGAGTCAACGGCAATAGAAGCAGTGGTCACAACGCACATTCCGAGTTACAAATTGCACTATTGACCTTAGACCTCATCCCACACACTTCTGACACTTTTGAAGAAGAAACGCGGACTATATTGCACTGCAACAATAGGAAAAGGTGAAGCGGGAACACATGGTTTATCCACCACGAACGAGAAACTACGTAGACGCAGAGGTTTTACGGTCATTGGGATCCCGCTGACAGACTTCCACGCCGCCATTTGCATTGTTTACTTCCTTGACCTCAACCCATCGATTTCACGCCACACTGAGCATTGCGTAATCACATTGTTTCGTGCCAATTTGCTCCGATTCGCCTTCTCTCAACACGTCCACTACTTTTTGCCCTCTTCAGATCATCAGCCACATTTAAAAGATAATGAGTGAACGGATATGCGAGTGAGTACAACGAATGTCACAAACACACTCGTTGCATTCCAAAGCACTCGTCTACTCACGTGGCTACTTCGAGAGAATGTCACTAACATGTCATCTCGCCTACGCCACACACACACTGGTCTGCCCCACACTCTTCCACCTGATACTTCTCTTGGCTTCCTAACCACCTCTGCATACATCTCCAAGTCCGTGGCACAGACATTTGTGCGGATGCCTGCCAATTGCCTACTGAATGAGGGAGGCTGTGAACACTCATGCTCACACACGATACCACCTCATAGCCTTCGGACGCCAAAACATGCCGTGTGGTCAATGTGCTCTACACCAAAGTGATCTCATTTACAGCGTGGGTAATTTGCTTTGCACGTCACAACCACATAAGTTCTTGCAAGGAATGTCTGTTGCACTTGCAGTACACTCCCAAAATGCGCTCTCAGGCAAACGTCGCTGCAGTTTTGCCAGTAACGTTTGTCATTTCCATTATAATTGGCATGCACTGGTACTCGTGAATAAGCGACCAATGCGAATGCATGCGTGGCAGATGTCGAGGTAATATGACACGCAAGTGCAGCACAGGCAACATTGCGAAGTTGAGTGAAGTTGGCACCCACACGGCCACCCCAGTCCACGTTACACAGCAGCACCAATCGCAGCTGCTCGTGAATGCTATATAAGGCAGACTGGCAAGCATTGGAATCAGCTTGTGCAACTAGCAACGATGAAGACTTGTCTCGCATTCCTCCTGCTATCGCTCATCTACTTGGCCCTCGTGGAGAACGCGGCACCTGCTGCAGGTGAAGCGGTAACTCCACTTTTTGAGATGGATGGTCCAACAAGATCAACTAAGCCAAGTTCCGACTCCAAGAATCCCCAGTCGACAACCTCCACTGCAGCCTCCATCTCGCCCTTCTTCCACACCTGTCTCTCCACACTCTTTCTTCTTCTGCCCTAATACATCTAAGGTGCATTTCCATGCCCACGTGTCATAGCTTTGGTTCCATTCTGAATACTCTTTCCCAATAAATGTCTAATAAACGATTCTCTGTGTTGTCTTCTCTGTCCGCCAATACGACACCAAATGCCTCCTACTTGGCATGTATTGCAGAACATGTCGTTGGCAATGCAGTAGCAGCAGCAGCAGCAGCAGCAGCAGCAGCAGCAGTGGCTGCAGCAGCATCAGCGTCAACACGAAGAAGCACACGCTTGCATGCACATTCCAGGCTAGGCCTAGTTTCACATCCTCATCCTAGACGATTTGCGGTTGGGGTGCATATATTCTTGACAGATTCCTTCAAATAGCACCAGTCGCATGAGGATGGCACGTCGATGTGAGCATCAACTTGGTTTGAAACAATTCTCCATGCCTACCTCTGGTGGCGTTGTATTGTCAACGCAAACAAGGAGTCGCTTACCTCAATTCTCCGTCGTATTTAATGTATGTAAGATTGTGTACTGTTAATATTTGCTGGTCACCTCTGTGCATTTTTATTATTCGCCTACCCCCAAGTTATGTTCGCACACATCATCCGCCTTGTTGCTACTGCAGCGTTTGACAGTTTGACTCCTTCTTCCCACTTTGCAACTACTGTGGCAGTGTTAACGCCTCACTAGACATAGCATTAGCAAAATCAGTTTAGGGGAGAAAAAGGGAAATTTATCTTTAAATGCAAGCAACTTGAGTAGTAATGGCATAAGTCGGATGAATTAAGTGGGTGACTTGTATGCTGAAAATTAAGACTACTGCGGCATGCGCTGAATCTGTTTTCGACAGCGTCGCAGAAGTGGAAGTCGAGCTGAGCGAATGGTGCGTGCCATTTTCTCCAGTATTCCTGCTATTCTTTCCTCCATTCCAGCACTGCTATTCCCATCTCCGCTGATATGGTCACTACCTGGACTGCTTTGGCCACTATCCCCATTCCCACTAACTTCACTCTGACCACCTCCCCTTCCATCCTCGCTACCACGACTGCCACCTCAATCACTTGATGCGCCACCTCCACTTACACAATTTTAAGATCCGTTGTTATTGCTTCCCTCCGCATTGGCCTACTTGGCATTTTGAAATTCTCCCTCCTGCACTTATCCTTGTTGTTACTTCCCTACTGTTTTCGACGCCGTCTCACCCAACACAATTTCTGTGGATGCATTTTCACTCATGTTAACATCTACTGCATCGACTTCGATGTCAAGTTGCTAAACACTGCATTACCAACACTTCGTCGCAAATGGAGCTATGTAGCATTGTCAATGGCGTCATTAAGTGAAGTTTGTGCCTTTTACATTCACAGGTAAGGGGAATGGAGACATCGGTAAAGCATAGGTTGGACTACTACATTACCGCCCTATTGGTCTACTGTTTGAGTGAATTGAATTGCAAATGTCAGCGTCAAGGCTTGCGTTTCCATCATTTCGCCCCTTCGGTTGTTCTCCCATCAGCAAATTGATGGAATTACTTTGCTTATGTGAATCACCTTGTCATATTTCAAGATTAACATATTCATATAATTTCCATTTGATTCCAAGCCTTCGCAAATAGACAATGCATCTATTGAGAGGGAAAATCTCTTGATAAGTGTAAAATCTCTTCAATTTTGCCACAAAATATTGCTATGCTTTGCGTAAGTTTTGATCGGTTGCATAAACACTGCCAGACGATGGCTTGATCGGAGCCTTAATAAATTATTTAGGATTCTACTCAATCTTGCTAACGCATATTTTAAGAAGATTCGCAGTTGAGATTAAGCATAAAGTGTAGAGGCGTTATAACATGTGCTTGTATGAATGTCTACGCTATTGAGCCCACTCACATTAGAGCAAACATTTCTCTTTTACCCATTCTTGGAATATCACATATTCATCGTCAAAACCACCACACCCATACTCCTCCATCAGACTTAATCCGCTTGTAACAGGTGCTTCTACAGCTCCTCAGTGATGTGATTGCAGCGGGTCACCTCGCACTCACTAATGGCGAACTGACAAAGGTAATCTCTAGCGTATTGAGCACTGCGTTGGATGGAGGGAAATCAGCTGCACTGCAACCGTCACATCTACTCGGAGGCTCGACAGTGCATAACAATGCTTTAACGAAGCTATCCCCCTACATTGCCGATAATCTCTTCTCATTTAGGCACTCAGACACCATCCCCATTCTTTCATCCACCTAACGACCACATTCCCAGCCCAATACAACTAACTGTTTTTCAGGGGAATTCTGTTGTTTTACTAAACAGCTCTCCTATTCCCCATGGTCGCAGTGATTACCAAATAGCATGCAACTTGACCGGTTGACCAGCCCGAACTAACTCCGCATTCCAAAGCACATTTTCATTCTACATGTATTCACCGATTACACGTCCATTATCCGTGTCCCATCCGAGGGCAACGAGCACCAAAATATTCTCCTACCATTGCATATCACTGCCTGTATGGACAGCAGACCGCCATTTTTTCTCATTTTCTTCATTGTGAGCCAGATACAGGAAATATTTGAAGCTGACTCGAACAAGATTCAAAGTGCTCAGAGCTGACCAGCATGTTAATGAATTGAAGGCAGCGTTTTCATATTTGTGTTTAAGATACAACACTGCCAGACCGTAGAGTAGAATGTCGCTTGCATGCCAAGCCAACGTTCCATTCGAAGATCCTTCCTCTTACGACGACATATAATTAAGGCAAATCGTAATCATGCATGTAAGCATTAATTCTCTCTACTGAAGTTGCTGCTGCCGCTGCTGCTGCTGCTGCTGCATTGTCAATGATATGTTCTGCAATACCTGCCAAGTGGGAGGCATTTGGTGCTGTATTGGTGGACAGAGAAGACAACACAGAGAGTCGTTTTATTAGACATTTGTTGAGAAAGAGTATTCAGAATGGAATGGAGGCCATGACACGTGGGCATGGAAATACACCTTAGATGTATTGGGGCAGAAGAAGAAAGAGTGTGGGAAGACAGGTGTGGAAGAAGGGCGAGATGGAGGCTGCAGTGGAGGTTGTCGACTCGGAAGCCACTTTGGCGTCGTCAATGTTCGCACCACCTTGTTAGTGAGCTTTACGGCTTACGCTGCAGTTACTGCAGCCGACAATTCAGTCTTGATCTCTTCTACCCTCTTCGTCTTCATTTGCAGAGCTTAAGCCTTTCTATTCTTATTTTTGCTTCACTCTGTTCTGCTCCTGCTTTCATGGTTCGCGCATTTCCTACCAATGTCAATTTGAAGAGTGATACCAGCCACGAGGTTATAAGTATCTTTCATCTTCACTAATTTTCCAGGCTGTTTTCGACACCTTTTACCACTCCTCAAGTAATATTTGCTGCTTCCTGACCTAACTTTGGCTCACGTTGATGCGTGCTATCAACTTGACTAACATCTCCACAACTGCGTGAGCTGCATTTAAATGTGAAGAAATTATTTTATCTATTAACCACAAAATATATGAGGGTGGTTTTCCTTTTAACTGAGACGTTGATCGCAAGCATCTTAACTTTTATTCGGCTTGGTTATTTGCATGAGCCTAACACATGGTTTGACATCTCCCACCCAAATGTGACCTTCACACCTATCCCAATTATAGAAAGGATTTATAAAGCCATGGTTTGCTTTCTTGTGAGGAAATAGAGACGTGATTTTAACCTCAAATGTCTTTGCTCTTCCGCTCTTAGGCCAAAGGAAGCAATGACGATTAAGGGGCTCGCTTCATGTGAAGGGGCAGGAAGTAGATGCTTTCTGTGGCGCTCATTCAAAGTAGGACGCACCAGAATCTCTACAGAATGTACTTCTGCTCTGCGCCGTGGTCATTGGGACATGCCTAAAGTGCCTCACCTTCTCTGTGATTTAACGCGATCCCTTCTTTTGCAACTCATGGACTTGCATCTACTTCCCGAAAGGCATGGGCTCTTCACTGGTGGCAGAAGCAAGGGAACTTGATGACAAATGACGCAATCGTGCGTGACAAAGCACCTACGCGGAAGCTCAAATCTGCGACTATACCTAAGAGGAGGGTAAACGACGTTTAACTTCTGCAACTACTACATTCCCAAGCTGTGCGAGAATGCTTTTGGCAATAGAAGAGACACGAGACCTGAATCATTTGACTGGGCCCATTGTTCAGGCGTCTACAGCGCCTGTGCAAAGACATATATTAGGCTACGAGGCGATAGGCCTGGCAGCTGAATAAAGTCCAGGAAGTCTATCGAGCAGCGCTAGAGTGGAATCAACGTAATTAAGACGGGGAGGGGAGAATATGGCTGCACACTGACGTCGCCTGTTCATTTGAGCGGCATTACCCTAGAGATGGGGTTAGCAAAGCTGTGCCGCTGTGATTCCACAGGGTCGTTTGCACCATAATTCTGATCCAGCACAAGTTGTGTTTACCTATTTGCAGCCAACAGTTGTAGCCATTCGTGACGTAATTTTCAATAGTGGATCTACGACGGGGTCCATCAAATAAGTTTGGCTGTATGGTAAGACAAAGCACCTGAGATGGCCAAAGTGGTAGCAGCAATATCGTATACTGAACATTGCCATTCGTTTCAGCCAAAAGTCTAGCGAGATATTGTGGATCCGATGTGCACTGTTCTTACCTCTCATCCATTCCATCCATCGTGATCGCATTTGCACGCCTCCAATATAGGCGGCGGACGGAGGATGAAATGTGGTCCAGTTGCCTCAATCTGGCCTAATGCTGCACATGTTAGCGAATGTCGTGATGGGTTCTAAATCACTCAGTGCACACGTAACGCTGCAGACTTCCACACCATCGCAATTTCCGGTGTCACTTTAACCAGATTAGCATAAGTGGACGTGTTTCGGATAAGCTTAGCAAGCTCACGTTGTTGTTTCAGTGTAGCTGCATTCATTCAACCAACCACTGCAAAACACCTTGCATTAAGACCTCCCAGATGTTCTACTTACTCATTTGCTGGCTCATTTCCCAACTTCCTAATGGATCGTGCACCTGCTCTACCGACTCCTTTCTGACTGCTTCACATGAAGCGGTGTGCTACAGTGCACTTCTCGTGCACCACTCGGAAACCGAGGCCAATCACTCAAGCAGAGCTAACAGGAGGAGAGAGGCATTTTGCAAAATTGCTTTTCCCAATGACAATGCTAAACCATTGCCTAGACTGGCTTGAACATCACTTATCCCCTTCATCTCACTCCGCTGTTCAGTTTGTGTTCTCGGTTCAACTGAGATGCAGCTGACGCGTCAGCCAGTCACTGCCCTAACAGCGAACTGTTGCTGCTGCAATTTGCAGCATTGTGGTAGATATTGCATGCTTCACAGCACTGTCGGTAGACTCCAAAGCAGACGCCACCAAACACGGGAACGTGGTTTAAGCAAGGATACACGCGAATTCGCCACTTAGTCTCTGCATCAGCTTTCTATTTGCAGACAGCATGGCCACAATTTGCCACCGCCACCATCACCACTAGGGGAGAATTGGCCGATGTGGTGAGGGGACATTTGACCCTGACTTCAGACTTGCCACTGAGGCAAGTGGCAGCACAAACATTGACAATGCAAATGTTTGAAAAGTAGGCGCCAGTTAGTCAACCGAATGTACAGCAATATGCATGTATGTGTTCTGACCAACTCAACTAGTAGCATCAATTATCCAAAGTTACGCAAATATACCCAAAAGAAAACAAATAGAGCACAATCGCCAACGAATTTAAAACAGGGATCCACGCATTTGAGACAAACTGTTTTAGAAGTGGTAATGCAAACTCGAGTTACACTGTTTAGCTGCAGTGCTGTGTTGCCGCAGCAGTATTTAGCAGCTGGACCACTGTTTTCCACTTTGCAATTGCTGAGGCAGCCTAAACTTCTGAAATGGCAGCACAATAACCTTAGAGAAGCTTACAAAGGCAAACTCAGCCTTAGGAAGGAGCGTCGGAAGCTGTCACCATACACGGGCGATATATGGCAATAATGGAATCGGTTGGATAAATTGAGTGGGTAGCTATGGTGATAAAACGAAGACTGAGGAGGGGTGTTAGAAGCCGTTCGGAAGTGACGGTAGCGGAAGTAGGGTGCGTTGGAGTATGCATGTCACAAACTTTTGCGCTCCCGTCATTCCTGACCCAATTTCACCACTGTCATTTCCATCTTTGCTGCTGTAGTCATTACTTGAACCGCGTCGGCCACTACCTCCACTCCATTTAACTTCACTTTGACTACCTCCACGTCCATCTTCACTACCCTGGCTGCCAACTTTATTACTTGCAAACAATTAAACAGGAATGAGCATACCCTCTATATTACTTTAAAATTAGAAGTAGTTAAGTAGTATTGGCAGGAGAAATGGATGCCTAATCTGGTGAACTGTGAGGTGAAGGGGGAAGTTTGGGACGATGAGAGCGATCGGGACAGCAATAACATTCAAACCAACTTAAATATCTGATTAGCTGTTGGGAGTATGCGCTCCTAAACCTATGCTCCACCAATACCTCGCTTCTCACATGCTCCATGAGGCGATTGTCCATTTACAAGACCCAGTGGACGTTCTGCTGCCACAATGTCTTCTCACCCATTCCACACCTACTGGTCTTCTCCATGCTCACTCATTAGTCTAGTCAACTCATGACCACTAACTAACTTCGCCCATTATGAGGTCATGTAAATTTCAAATATTTCTTAATCAAACTTCACAATGGAAATGAATGGGGAATGAAAGGATCTGCATTTATGGTAAGACCTTTGGTTTTTGAAGTTGTTATCAGCACGTGATAGTAGTACATTGAGACCTAAAAGGCAGGACCTCAAATTTCACAGTAAACAAGTCGTGAACATACATTTGCAGCAAAATATATGAATGCATATCAGGCCTTTGCAGAATACTGACACGTCGATTCCTATACCCACTTTACTTCATTTACTTTTGGTGTCTCACTTCCGCCAAAATCAACGACATCTCTTCCTGTTACGTTGATATTAATCGCATTATTCACCACGTCAGCATATTATGGACTATCTTCCCAGTTAAATGCCAACGCATATGCAAACAAATCCTCAAATACTGCAGTACAAACATTATGCTGCAAAGCGGAACAAGCGGAGTTGAGCAACATTTAAGGTGCACTGCTGCAGCATACGATCCTTGAGCCACCCATTCATTAATCATCAAGTCTATACCGTTAATCCCACCACACCCATGCTTCACCACCAGATCTAATCCACTTATAGTTGGTGCTTCACCGCCCTTTGACTAGGCAAATGCAATGTGTCAAATCCTACCCTCTGACTAATATCCCGAAGAAGTAATCGCTGATGCTTTCGTGGTTGTGAAAAATTTGGCTAGTTCAGCTACACTACATCTGCCACATCCTCTGATTGGAGGTACGGCAATGCATCATCAATGTCCCAAACGAATACATCCACCTTCTTCACCGTCAATACACCCTGCATTCCTCACTTTAACCATTTAACTCATGTCCACAATTCAACTAATAACCACTTTCGTAGCCCAATACAACTACCTGTTTGGCAAGGCAATTCGGTGGAGTGCTAGCAAAGCGCTCACCAGTCCTCTATTTACGCAATGGTTTGACACACGTTAAGTTGTTTAGTGCCCCTAACTATTCAAAGTCACTCCCCCACTTCAAAGCATGCATTCATTTCACGACTCTTCACCAATTTCACCTCTATCATTCATGTCTTATCTAGGGAAAACGAACACCGAAATGCCCTCATCACAATGCACTAAATCGTAGGCTTAGAAATGATGACTTCTCCATTTTACTTCGTTTCGTATTGAGGTTGCTTCACGAAATGTTAGAATTTCTCACGAACATGGCTTAGACGTAGGCAGATGGTAAAAATGCTCAGCCTCAACAAGCGAAAGAAAAGCAGCAGGAGGGTTTACCCCATTGCGCATATCGGTGAATTGAGGTAAGCGACTCCTTGTTTGCGTTGACAATACAACGCCACCAGAGGTAGGCATGGAGAATTGTTTCAAACCAAGTTGATGCTCACATCGACGTGCCATCCTCATGCGACTGGTGCTATTTGAAGGAATCTGTCAAGAATATATGCACCCCAACCGCAAATCGTCTAGGATGAGGATGTGAAACTAGGCCTAGCCTGGAATGTGCATGCAAGCGTGTGCTTCTTCGTGTTGACGCTGATGCTGCTGCAGCCACTGCTGCTGCTGCTGCTGCTGCTGCTGCTGCTGCTGCTACTGCATTGCCAACGACATGTTCTGCAATACATGCCAAGTAGGAGGCATTTGGTGTCGTATTGGCGGACAGAGAAGACAACACAGAGAATCGTTTATTAGACATTTATTGGGAAAGAGTATTCAGAATGGAACCAAAGCTATGACACGTGGGCATGGAAATGCACCTTAGATGTATTAGGGCAGAAGAAGAAAGAGTGTGGAGAGACAGGTGTGGAAGAAGGGCGAGATGGAGGCTGCAGTGGAGGTTGTCGACTGGGGATTCTTGGAGTCGGAACTTGGCTTAGTTGATCTTGTTGGACCATCCATCTCAAAAAGTGGAGTTACCGCTTCACCTGCAGCAGGTGCCGCGTTCTCCACGAGGGCCAAGTAGATGAGCGATAGCAGGAGGAATGCGAGACAAGTCTTCATCGTTGCTAGTTGCACAAGCTGATTCCAATGCTTGCCAGTCTGCCTTATATAGCATTCACGAGCAGCTGCGATTGGTGCTGCTGTGTAACGTGGACTGGGGTGGCCGTGTGGGTGCCAACTTCACTCAACTTCGCAATGTTGCCTGTGCCAAGATATAGTTTTAGTAAATTGTCACCATAGTTTTCACTGTGGTAGTTCGAAAACATTCATTTTGTCATGCGTTGGTGATGCTAGATGTGCAAATGTTATTGAAGTTTACACCCAGGCATTAAAATGTCACACGAAATGGCGGTGGCTGAGCCTGCGGAAGTTGACTTTTGTGTGCTTACTTTGAAGAAGACTCCCTCTTCCTCATAACAAAGAATGGCATGTAGAGATTCCCTAATATGCTTTGAGAGGGAGGTGTGATGAGCTACTGACGTTTATGATGAGAGTGCCGTAACTGGTAGATTGAGCAACAGTGAATCGACGTCAAGCGCAAGGTGAAGTCGTTGAGACCACTACGTGGAAAGGCCCATGCAAATGCTGCACATGAATAGGCCAAAGACATTTGTCTTTTTAGGTCATGCATTTGCAGTTCTTCACAGCACTCACAAGGGCTCTACGAATAGGATGGTGTAAGACTTCTCAATGACCGGCAAATTCGTGATGGGGAAGTAATTTGCATGGCAAGCCCCGTTAGGCCAACACGCTTTTCTTTGACTTCCCACAACACTATGGAGGGAGGTGACGTGAGTTACAAGTCTTTGATCAATTGTGTCTGACACATGGTGGTGTATTCGATTGGAAGATACTTGAATGACCACATATTTCACCGTAACAACTTGATAGTGTAAATATGAGTTTGGTTAAGAGGCACAATTCATACCTGTCCCAAAATTATACAATCGTAGCGCAATGTGTGGAACAAGGAAATAAGGATAGGGAGGTTACATTAGCTGGTAGAATTAACCATTAAAATACAATAAATTTACATATAAGTCGAAAGAATGTATATACAAAGGTGGAGTTCAGGCTTATTTCAGGAAGCAAAGACAATTTGAAATTATTTGGACGATTGTAAATTAGTGAGAGAAGTAAGTGGGACTCGAATTTCGGGTATCCAGTTTCAAGTATTCGGTTTCCATCATCGATTTATGAAACGAAAATACAGAGCCAGAGGATCAAACTGCGCCACCGAGGTTGCAAGCCACCTCTGGCGCGTAATCCACTTCCTCATCTTCAACACTGCATGCTGCATACACAATTCGGCCGCCGCCGCCGCCGCCGCCGCCGCCACCACAAGTGTCTGTTTGAAGGAGGGAGATGGAGATGAATGAGCTGTCATGTCATAGGTGGCGTGTGATAGCAACTTGAAGTGCATGGTAGAAGTAGGCTGTGTGGCGAAATGGCCAGAGGTGAGAATGCAACTGTGTGGTTCACTGCAGTATGCAATCTGTCTCACGTGGTTGTACACATCACTGTGGATGATGATGATGGTGGTGGTGGTGGTGGTGATGATGATGTGATGGGGAGGATGCACGTGCGCAAAGTACCAACCGGCCTCCTTGGCACTTGCACGTGCTGGCACTACACTGCGTTGGCAGTGAAGGAAGGCAAGTGGTCAGGGGCAGTAGGAGTGAGAGAGAGGGATGTAGGGGGGCAGAGGCGGAGGGAGGTAGGGAGGGAGAGAGTGGAGGAGAGTGAAAGGGACGCCCGAAGGCTCCCCACTGGCAAAAACTATGCACCCGAGCGAACCCGATTAGAGTCCGTCGCAGGCTTCAACACAGCGGAGTGCAATGCTGAGCCTCCACCTGGGGTCAGAGCCTTGCTGATCACCCTGAACCCGGCGCCAGGTAAGTTTGATGCGCTGCACCCACACCACACCCGCTCCCACGCCACCACTTGCTTCTGTCGCCTCGCGTCTCCATCACCACACATCGCCTCACACCACCACGTCCTTCCTGCCTTTCTACGCCCACGCACCCTACTCCTCACACGCCAGCCCGCATCACCACCTCCCTCTCCTCTCCACCACCTGCACTCTACTCCCACCTACTTCTCCACTTCAGTAGTACCTCCCCCTAACTCGCCTTGCCTTGCCTTGCCTTGCCTCGCCTCGCCTCGTCTCGTCACCACTGCCACAGCCGAGGGTGGAGAGATGGCAACCGACAATGTCGCACCACTGCCATTGAGGCAGCGAGTCGGCAGGGCATCGACGCAACCACTTAGCCCTGGCGAGGTAGAGAGAGAGAGAGTGAGTGAGTGAGTGCGAGCGTGTGACTGTTGTGCGGTTTGAGTGAATGTGCTCCACTTGCCTACCACCTGCCCATGTTGGTGAGCAGGCTTTCAGTCCATATGCATAGACGTGCGTGGAGATATTTCCATCTTGTTGGCACAGTGCCAATTCAGGTGTGTTTGAGGCACCACACTCGCCAATTGATTGCTACCAAGTGGAGCGCGAGTGAACCACACTGCCCACCACCGAGGTTGCAAGCCACCTCTGGCGCGTAATCCACTTCCTCATCTTCAACACTGCATGCTGCATACACAATTCGGCCGCCGCCGCCGCCGCCGCCGCCGCCGCCCCACCACAAGTGTCTGTTTGAAGGAGGGAGATGGAGATGAATGAGCTGTCATGTCATAGGTGGCGTGTGATAGCAACTTGAAGTGCATGGTAGAAGTAGGCTGTGTGGCGAAATGGCCAGAGGTGAGAATGCAACTGTGTGGTTCACTGCAGTATGCAATCTGTCTCACGTGGTTGTACACATCACTGTGGATGATGATGATGGTGGTGGTGGTGGTGGTGGTGGTGGTGGTGTAGTGATGATGATGTGATGGGGAGGATGCACAGTGCTCAAAGTACCAACCGGCCTCCTTGGTACTTGCACCAGCTGCTACTACAATGCTGTGGCAGTGAAGAAAGACAAGTAGTCATCAGCAGCAGTAGTAATAAAAAAGAATGATGTAGGGCAGAAGAGGAGGAAGGAAGTAAGGAAGAAAATAGAGGAGAATAAAAAGAACGACCCAAGAATCCTCACTGCTAAAAACTATGCTCCCGAGCGAACCCGATAGAGTACGTGGCAGGCTTCAACACAGCGGAGTGCAATGCTGAGCCTCCACCTGGGGTCAGAGCCTTGCTGATCACCCTGAACCCGGCGCCAGGTAAGTTTGATGCGCTGCACCCACACCACACCCGCTCCCACGCCACCACTTGCTTCTGTCGCCTCGCGTCTCCATCACCACACATCGCCTCACACCACCACGTCCTTCCTGCCTTTCTACGCCCACGCACCCTACTCCTCACACGCCAGCCCGCATCACCACCTCCCTCTCCTCTCCACCACCTGCACTCTACTCCCACCTACTTCTCCACTTCAGTAGTACCTCCCCCTAACTCCTGCCTTGCCTTGCCTTGCCTTGCCTTGCCTCGCCTCGTCTCGTCACCACTGCCACAGCCGAGGGTGGAGAGATGGCAACCGACAATGTCGCACCACTGCCATTGAGGCAGCGAGTCGGCAGGGCATCGACGCAACCACTTAGCCCTGGCGAGGTAGAGAGAGAGAGAGTGAGTGAGTGAGTGCGAGCGTGTGACTGTTGTGCGGTTTGAGTGAATGTGCTCCACTTGCCTACCACCTGCCCATGTTGGTGAGCAGGCTTTCAGTCCATATGCATAGACGTGCGTGGAGATATTTCCATCTTGTTGGCACAGTGCCAATTCAGGTGTGTTTGAGGCACCACACTCGCCAATTGATTGCTACCAAGTGGAGCGCGAGTGAACCACACTGCCCACCACCGAGGTTGCAAGCCACCTCTGGCGCGTAATCCACTTCCTCATCTTCAACACTGCATGCTGCATACACAATTCGGCCGCCGCCGCCGCCGCCGCCGCCACCACAAGTGTCTGTTTGAAGGAGGGAGATGGAGATGAATGAGCTGTCATGTCATAGGTGGCGTGTGATAGCAACTTGAAGTGCATGGTAGAAGTAGGCTGTGTGGCGAAATGGCCAGAGGTGAGAATGCAACTGTGTGGTTCACTGCAGTATGCAATCTGTCTCACGTGGTTGTACACATCACTGTGGATGATGATGGTGGTGGTGGTGGTGGTGGTGGTGGTGGTGGTGGTGGTGGTGGTGGTGGTAGTGATGATGATGTGATGGGGAGGATGCACGTGCGCAAAGTACCAACCGGCCTCCTTGGCACTTGCACGTGCTGGCACTACACTGCGTTGGCAGTGAAGGAAGGCAAGTGGTCAGGGGCAGTAGGAGTGAGAGAGAGGGATGTAGGGGGGCAGAGGCGGAGGGAGGTAGGGAGGGAGAGAGTGGAGGAGAGTGAAAGGGACGCCCGAAGGCTCCCCACTGGCAAAAACTATGCACCCGAGCGAACCCGATTAGAGTCCGTCGCAGGCTTCAACACAGCGGAGTGCAATGCTGAGCCTCCACCTGGGGTCAGAGCCTTGCTGATCACCCTGAACCCGGCGCCAGGTAAGTTTGATGCGCTGCACCCACACCACACCCGCTCCCACGCCACCACTTGCTTCTGTCGCCTCGCGTCTCCATCACCACACATCGCCTCACACCACCACGTCCTTCCTGCCTTTCTACGCCCACGCACCCTACTCCTCACACGCCAGCCCGCATCACCACCTCCCTCTCCTCTCCACCATCTCACTACCCCACCTGCACTCTACTCCCACCTACTTCTCCACTTCAGTAGTACCTCCCCCTAACTCGCCTTGCCTTGCCTTTCGCCTCGTCTCGTCACCACTGCCACAGCCGAGGGTGGAGAGATGGCAACCGACAATGTCGCACCACTGCCATTGAGGCAGCGAGTCGGCAGGGCATCGACGCAACCACTTAGCCCTGGCGAGGTAGAGAGAGAGAGAGAGAGAGAGTGAGTGAGTGAGTGCGAGCGTGTGACTGTTGTGCGGTTTGAGTGAATGTGCTCCACTTGCCTACCACCTGCCCATGTTGGTGAGCAGGCTTTCAGTCCATATGCATAGACGTGCGTGGAGATATTTCCATCTTGTTGGCACAGTGCCAATTCAGGTGTGTTTGAGGCACCACACTCGCCAATTGATTGCTACCAAGTGGAGCGCGAGTGAACCACACTGCCCACCACCGAGGTTGCAAGCCACCTCTGGCGCGTAATCCACTTCCTCATCTTCAACACTGCATGCTGCATACACAATTCGGCCGCCGCCGCCGCCGCCGCCGCCGCCGCCACCACAAGTGTCTGTTTGAAGGAGGGAGATGGAGATGAATGAGCTGTCATGTCATAGGTGGCGTGTGATAGCAACTTGAAGTGCATGGTAGAAGTAGGCTGTGTGGCGAAATGGCCAGAGGTGAGAATGCAACTGTGTGGTTCACTGCAGTATGCAATCTGTCTCACGTGGTTGTACACATCACTGTGGATGATGATGGTGGTGGTGGTGGTGGTGGTGGTGGTGGTGATGATGATGTTGATGGGGAGGATGCACGTGCGCAAAGTACCAACCGGCCTCCTTGGCACTTGCACGTGCTGGCACTACACTGCGTTGGCAGTGAAGGAAGGCAAGTGGTCAGGGGCAGTAGGAGTGAGAGAGAGGGATGTAGGGGGGCAGAGGCGGAGAGAGGTAGGGAGGGAGAGAGTGGAGGAGAGTGAAAGGGACGCCCGAAGGCTCCCCACTGGCAAAAACTATGCACCCGAGCGAACCCGATTAGAGTCCGTCGCAGGCTTCAACACAGCGGAGTGCAATGCTGAGCCTCCACAGAAATGACCAGCATTATAACCTTACACAAGCTTACATTCATTAAATACGACGGAGAATTGAGGTAAGCGACTCCTTGTTTGCTTTGACAATACAACGCCACCAGAGGTGGGCTTGGAGTATTGTTTCAAATTAAGTTGATGCTCACATCGACGTGCCATCCTCATGCGACTTGTGCTATTTGAAGGAATCTGTCAAGAATAAATGCACCCCAAACACCAATTTTCTAGGACGAGGTTGTAAAACTAGGCCTAGCCTGGAATGTGCATGCAAGCGTGTGCTTGTTCGTGTTGACGCTGATGCTCCTGCTGCATTGTCAACGACATGCTCTGCAATACCTGTTAAGTGGGAGGCATTTGGTGTCGTATTGGTAAACAGAGAAGAAAACACAGAGAATCGTTTATTAGACAGTATTTGAGAAAGAGTATTCGGAATGGAACCAAAGCTATGACACCTGGGCATGGAAATACACCTCAGACGTAGTGAAATGCTTTGTAAGAAATGGAGGAATGTGCGAGCAAATATTAAGAATGCCACCAATGGAATTGCATTCCCTCATTGTTGTCGCCACGAAAGAGTGCGATGGATAGTCCACCACCGGACGTGAAGGCATACTGCTTTCCAAAGCACCCTTTGACTCTTTATAGACCACTGCAGCAGACTTTGGCTGTCGATCTTCCCACAGCTCCACCGAACCATCCACTCGTCCCACAATCACGCCAGACCGCTCATTGTTAGGTGAGAGGAGGCACTGCAGATGAGCAATGTCGGAGGCGTCCGCACCACCGAACCTAATAAGTTCTAGCTCACTCTTGGCTGATGTGAA
>LN902844.1:972007-1310312 GCA_000469725.3 Echinococcus multilocularis | reverse complement strand
TTGCCCACAGCGACATATGCGTCTAGTTTTCTCGTATTCAGCAAGTAATCAGCACTGCCCACAGCAGTAAAAGCAGGCTGTGAGTGGTAACTGGAAAGAGACACGTGGGGCATCGTTTGTAGCTCGGATATTGTTAGCAAGTTTTCAAGTTTTGAACCATAAGTGGATATTGTCCAGTGATTATAGAACATTACTACTGGATCTTCTTCACATTGCCACTGCAAACCCAATGATGTAACGTAGGATCTTAAGGCTCCTCGAGCAAAGACAGAACGCAGATTTTGTCTAGGAATTTCAGCGGTTCGAAGCGATCGGTAAATCCTCGCATCCCCTAGAAAACATGTGAATGGGATTTGCCTCCAAACAATGTGACTATTAAAACAGGTTCGGCCTAACTAGACTCCATAGTGGCTGGTATTTCAAGGGTATACAAATGAAGGAAAGCAAGACTAGTTTTACCCAGAACGTACGATCATATCTCATGAGGGCCAGTGTACTAGAACACAAACAGATGATGTCGTTTGTGGAATGCTCCATCATTGCATCTACGCAACCAAGGTAGCCTAGGCTATGACCACGTCTAGTCGTTTCGATGACTTTAAATCCAGATTCTTCCAAAGCGTTTTGATCTTGCTTCCACTTTACTTCGTATCGTTGCAGCCGATAATGTAGCAGTCGATTTGTGACCAGTTGAAGTGTGGTAGAGGAATAAGTTTCGACGACAGTTGGAATAACACGAAAGGGACCCAGCTGCAATCTTTGCCTACGGTGCAAGCATTTGACCCGCGTTTTCATGGTCAGGTCTAAGGTAAAGAGATGTGTTGTCAGAACAATGCTGTATTATTTAGAACATTATCAACTTACATGGAAACATACCTGAATTGGAGGGACGTCTCAAAAGTGTAGTATCCTCACATCCTTGAACAAAGCTCTGTGACTGTTGCTGAGCAAGCGCAGACTTTAATTTGCGTCCTGCTTGTGAGGCGTTTCGTATTATATTTTTTTTATCAAACCCAGTTTTCGAAACAAATGATGCGTCTAGGTAGCCTGGAATTCTCACATAACTGTGATGTTTTAGGTCGTAACAATAACCAGAAAAACCTAGAACATATACACCTATAAAATAATTAGCACCTACATACCCCACATGCAGAATCTACAACTACAATTACCCTAATTCGGTGTAGTTTCAAGGTTGATGGTTATAATAAACAAAACAAGGGCTACTAAAGTTGGAAGCTAAAAGCCTGCTAATAACCTTTAAATAATGCCAAAACTATTAGATCTGCAAAACTTCTAAAAATATGCCCTGACAACAGAGGAAGATTGCTTGAATTTAATCAGCGTGTTAAGGTGGATGGAATGTGGCTCTTTCAAATTTGTTATGCAGCACATCTCAAGCTTTTAAGTAGCATTGAGACTCAATAATAAATCATTAGTTATAGGTGAGGCTTTGGGTCCTTTGTTAATGTTACCCAAGGACTCGAACCATACCCGCAGCGTTCCGAGACTTCCCTGAAGACGAAAGAAGACACAATACGCGAACAATATATATATATATATATATATATATTCAGCTCCGAGAAGGTGTTTGGGCTATTGGTACAGCCCGAAGGCCAGCCCACCTGGTGAGGTGCAGAGAGGTGAATTCGAAAGTTTAAAAGTGGCGCCTCACCAATGCCGAGGGATAAACAACCATCGTGCTACATATCTGTTAATTACCGGATTTTGTGGCATTTCGCACGCCTGTTATACCCGCTTAGAAACAGTCAATTTAGTCACAACAACGAGTAACTTTGGAAAACCAATGTTTGATTGAGTGGGGTAAGGTAGTTTTTAATGAAATCCTGTGTGGATTTGCACGCTACACCTTATATCTGCGCGCGTGTGCCGTAAGCTTTGATGGCCTTCATTGCCTCAAAGCCTATAATACTCGCGGGCCAGCTCATCAGCGAGCTCTTGTCTAATTGCTGTTTGAATTTTATAAAAATGGACAGAAAGTGTTAAGATTAGCGATATATAAAAATCCCAAATTGATTTATTTTGCAAAACAGGTCATTGCAAATGCCTCTGCCACGCCGAAGCTCGGTGGCGTGCTGACCAACTCCAGATCACTCGCTTCCGACTTAGTCAGATTTGCGAATTTAGGCTCTTATCTGCAGTATACATGAAAGGTGCCGGGCTGACGAGTTGTGACACATTACGTCTGTTACTCAGTCCATTCGCTTGGGGTAACGCAGTAGACCCTCTCTGTCTTTTTGCTGCAGCCGACCTACGGATTTTCCAGATTGATCTGAATAAGGCTTACAGGTCGAAGAATGCCTCCTATCTCGTCGGTTTCGTCTGAATTCCAATTCGAAGTGTCGTAGCGCAAGACATTTGTTGTGGGTGGATAAATATGCTGCAAATCAATGAAGAATGGTTAACAACTCTACGTATGCTTTTGAAAGATACCCTAATCTCTTGCGTTGAAGGACAAGTGGAGGACTTTTGTTGGTTCGGCCACCATAAGTACTTACGTTAACCGCCATTGAGGCGTGAAATAAGTGCGAGAGAAGACCGAGCAACATTAATTGCAAGTTGAGTGACTGTTAGAGTCGACATGTAACCAGCTTTTTAAGCCTACCTTACAGGCTGCACTATGTGGCTGCTTTTGAGCAGGTGGGCTACCGTTAAGATTGTTGAATCAAATTGGGTAGCTGCAGCACATCGTTCGATCTTGAGACCATTTCACTTGTCCTGTCCATGATGGAAGGGAAACAAAATGCTCACCTAAAAAATTTGCAAGATTTAACACTGATGATAGGCTGGAAATGCATTCGCCTTATGCGATATTGCAAGACCACTCCATTTAACCAGTCCAAAATGCGCTTCGGTTGGGACCTCCAAGGTAGGTCGTAGGGACTTTAGATCCAGAAATTGGTAAACAAACTGAATCATCGTCTTGTCAGATCATGGGGGACGGTCATTTGAAGTTTTCCTTAGCTGTCGCATGGATACTCACTTCAAAATGCTCTAGGAGCAGGGTAGATGAGGACTTTCAAACGGTAAATCAACCCTCACAGCTTCTACAACATTTATAAAAGCAATGAGCTTCAATATGTCGACTAGCTGATGTTGGAAATGAGTCAATGATGACATTAAATTGGCGAAAGGGAAAAGTAAAAAGTATTCGTGGGTCTTTCGAGACGGCGATTTTGCCGGCATCAGGCATTTTGCAGTTACCTACAGTCCGAACCATTTCAGGAGTAGATTTGGGATGGCACGGTGGTTTAAATGGTGCAACGCTTTAGAGGAGCCTTTAGAAGTTGGCACTCATGAGTAAGGCCACTTCCCGGACTGAGGTCGATGTCCCGTCTTTACTTGCACAATGCGGTCGCTTGAGCACATTCAAAATAGGCAGTTACAACGAGAAAAAGAGGCAAAAAAGGGGACCAACAAAGGCTGGGTTTTTGCATACGGCGGATTTGGAAACTTGTACGTCCCTTGTTATCCAGTTTGCAATTGCACTTGATTAAAAAACACCTTTCTCTGTTCTCAATATGCGATGATGGGCTCTGTTAAGGAAGGTGTCTGCAACACCCAAAAGAGACTCCTTTATCTCTTCTCTTGAACTTTCCTGTTTCATGCCTCTTCCCCGAACCATTTGGACGCGTCTTCGGTACTCTCGCTCCAGTCCCACTCACTTGATTGGCCAATACTCATGATCGAAATATCGAAGAAAATCGGAGGGTCTTAATCACGCAAGAATGAGACCTCTCAGTGCCTTCGGTAATCAGCCACCAACTAAGTGGGGACACCCGTGGTAGGTGGACAATAAAGTCATCCACATTGAGGCTAAGATCTTTTGATTAGTCGGAGTCACAACTACCTTGCTTTCATACTCAGGCTACTCCAGGCTCCTAACGGAAAGAACCGCCCCACAGTCGTTGTACGTTGCACAAAGGAAAACTCACAAGACAACCAAACCCCTACCAAGCCATAACTCATTCACCCTTCGTGAGTTTATAATATATCGGTATAAGAGGCAGGTTACTGGCAGATTCATCCATTAGGACCAAGAGAAGGGACAAGTTAAAGGGTCAGACAAGGTGCTGCACCAAATCCGAAACAGGGAAACTCATTTATGAGGTTTACCAAAAATGGCATACGTCAGTCCATCCACATTCCTCGTCACTTTCCCAAACACTATTTCTTGCTTCAAGACCAATGCTTTTCTTCAAGCCTTTAAACTTTTTCGACTTCTCACTGTCCATCTGTTTCAAAATTGCTTTTCATTTAAGGATTTGGTAAAGGTGCATTCACCACCCACCCAGGGCATATCATCAAGCCTACTCTTCTCTTAGGCTACTGCCCATCCTCGCACTTAACTCAGATAGAGAGTAGTCGCATAGCAGGTGTCCTGACATTTCAAAACCGATTTTGAAGATTAGCATTAATCTGACCAGAGTCGTCCTCCTTCCAAACGCAAGGACAGAGCCTCCACTCCTCGCTTAAGCGCTGGCACACAGCGCCCTCCGAACGGCATCAATCCTCCCTTTGGGTTCAATGAAACATAAGACACGCACGGAGATAATTTTGACAAAGGTGAATTACAGTGAGAGAACTGCCCACTTTAATGTTATCCATGGTGAATTCCCCCGGGCGGCTCGAACGTTGCGGCCCCCGAGGAGCAAACTACATTGGAGAACTCACAAGAAAGATTGCTAAAGGCTGGACAACGCTTAAAAGCAGCCTGAGGAAGCGAAGACATTTGCTGTAGGTGGACAAATATTCCCCGACTCATTGCGGAAGGGCTGCCCAAGATATACTGATTCTTAAGATAACCTAATTTTGCGTTCTGAGGGACAACCACAGGACGATTTTTATTGAAGCTGCCTTAACTATTTATGTAGACTTTCCATGAACTATAAAATAACTCAGACAGACAGGTGGACAATCATGAAATGGAAATGAGGTGATGAGAAGGGACGGACGTCCACCACTACCTTCGTAAATCCATCGTATGCACTTGATTTAGTGGTTCCACTCTTGGGCAAGTGGGCCCAAGCTAATGATCAAACCGCCAAATGGGATAGCTGCAGCATATCGTTTGATCTTGAGCCGTTCATGGAAGGCGGGTCAAAGCCGCTGACTCATCAAAATGCGCGAAATGCAACACTGATGCATAACCGAAAATGATCTTATCCGGTGTGCCGTTACAAGACAACCTCAGCTAATCAGCATAGAAAAGCCTCAGTGAAAAGTCTCCAAGGCAGTTCAAAAGAAAAATTTATCTAAAAATCGGAAAACAAACTAAGGAATCCACTTGTTAGGTCGTGTAAGATAGTCACGTGAGGTTCTCCTTAGCTGCCGCATGAATATGCGCCTCGAGACGGTCTAACAAAAGAGGAGGAGAACACATGCCAGTGGCGAATAACACCCAACAATATCCAAAAAAAATTATAAAAGGCAAGGAGCTGCAACATGTCTAGCGTTTCGCCGCCTTAAATCGTAGCTGCTAGGCCAAAATATTGGAAGCCTTTAAGTATTGTGCCTGACAGTTGATGCGCCTCTTACACCACCTCGTATTTACGCGGTGATCTAACTGTCTCATTTACCGTTCCATTGCAAATTGTTGACGCCCAATAGGACAAACTCTAACAGCGCCCCGATTTGGAATTGTTTGAATCAAAGAAAAACAAATAAGAATATCGAAACGTACAGATTCTTTGCCGTCCCCTTAGTGGCAACTTGATGAGCAGCTCACGAGGATCCGAGCAGACAAACACGTAGGCACTCTCGGATTCGCCGCTAGGGAACTAACCATGATAACAAAAACGATGCGTTGTACCATGATAAGACTTTCAAGAAATGCCACCATGGTGACTCAGAAAGGGGTGGAAATAAAAAGACTTCTAGTGGCGTTCAAATATTGCTACTAGGCAACAAGTACCGTGTAACGTATTCGATGCAGGAGGACGGAAGTAAAGGATGTCCAAGTCACCCCCTCTACCTCTTCGCACGACTACCCTGTAATTTACGTTGATGAGGTGAAATACACTTCTCCCGCCTCGCTCTTTCCATTGACTTCACTCAAACCTTAAGCGCTCGCCAAAGTGGAGTGTCATATTTTTGTCCCTAGTCCACTGTGGCAATTTCATTAGCAACACAAGAAACTGTGAGCGGTAAGTGTGAAATATGACCAATAGACGTCACACATGTCGAGCACCGATACATTCATGACAAGCAGCTGAGCCATCACGCACAAGCAAAGCCTGTGACGAGAATCGGGCTTTCTTCATAACAAGGGTGGGTGTACAATTTAAACTTGCAAAAGGCTTGCGTCTGCAAAAGAATTTAACCATGCTGCAGCACGCCACACCACGGCACGAAACGCCACGGTGATGGGTTAATACGCTGCTCAGGAGTGAAGCAGTTGAACGCTCAAAATCGTGCGTGCATACATCAGTGACGATCGCAGTCGCCACAAGTACCAGCCTGCAGCACAGCAGTCATTCCAGTGAACATCAGGCTAATGCGCGAAATAAATGTGTCGGCCAGGCCGCCCATTTGGCACACAGGCTATGTTGAAGCTGCAACGGTGAGCACAATCAATCACGAAATGTTGGCATTTGGGAAAGTTGACTCCTGCTAGGTACCAAAATACTTTTACCTGTGATCCGTATACTAGAGTGTCACAGAAATGGTTTGGTCAAATCAACAAAGCTTCTTTCACCAGAGCAGGTTTTCGAGCAATAAATGAACGATAGAATAAGTTTGTGCATGTAGTTGGAGATCAAATGTACACTGACTTAAATTTGTGGAATCAGAAGTCTCCACCTGACTGAAAAACACATCATGAGATACTCTAAGTCTATTTCCAAAAAAAACCATGACATACCTTTAAACGGTATTCCTTCTGTGGTAGGACATCATCCACGTTGACGCAACCCAAAAGAACACCTGTGGGATACGAAGTTGGAAAATCCGTTTTTCTGGAACCTAAAGGCAAACTCTGCGAATAACCCGTTTTCTTTACACGATATTAACTTTCTGATTACCGACGGAGGATCGATTATGACCAAATATGAAGAAGTTTGGTGTGAAACACCCACAATGGACTAGGGACAAAAATATGACACTTCACTTTGGGCCTAAAAGGAAGACGACGCTGAAAAAAAACCCTACACTCTAATACCTGGTTTGAAACACTCCTACTCTGTTGGAGGTGAATTTAATGATAGAAGAAAGCATAACAGAAGAATGGTATGGGTGATGTGCCTCTCCTAGTAGGTGATAAACGCGTCGTTCGTAGAATCCAAGTATAAACCAATTTTAAAAGAGATAAGCATGCAGAAGTCAAAGGGGATTGAAAGGTTTTAAGATAACGAGTGACCAAAACAGTGAGTGATGCCATCAGCAATACGTTAGCCTCAAAGTCAAAAATATGCGCTCACCAAAGTGACGAGGGATGCCAATCAACTAACTCACCTCGTTCCAGATAAGCCTCCTCTATTGCGCGAACCTCCTCCTCATCGGGTGTCTTCGCAGTAGCCGCAATCCAAAGAGGTCCCCGGTGCGCCGAGTACCACGAACGACCCTCGTGACTGAGCTCATTTCCAGTGGAAGAAAGAGGAAGCAAGCGATTGAGGGTGTGAGTGAAAAACGGAGGATGTGTGAGAAAACCCCTTGAATAGGCATTAAGTTGATAGCACGCTCTCATATGAGCCTGCACGTCACAAAAGCGTGTATGCAATGTGATCTTTATCCCATCGCAAGAAATGGTAGTCATAAGTCGTGTCGTAACTAGACATTGGTTGAGATTAGCGCAATGGATGCAGGATGTTTCGAGTCCCGTAAATAGATAATCTTTTTTCAGACTTAATGCAGCAATCACACTGGTCAGTTCGGTAATGCGAGTGTTGAAGGCATAGAAGAATAAGTGAGCGCGAAAAATCCCGAGACTCCGTGTTTAACCACGAGTAGACAAGGTCATAACACTGACATGTGGAAGTGCATATGCGAAATGAATGTGATTCATGGGTTAAAAGGAGTGCTTCCTCCCAATACACCTCGATTGTAACTAAAATTCCGCGAGAACTACCATTTATGCCTTTATTCACTTAATGAAGCGAAAAGGAGCTAGAAAGGGGAAAACCAGACACGCTCAAATCAAGCCGAGAATTCCGAGTCTACTAAGGGTGTGAGTGAGGAATAGTATTGTAATCAGTGCACATTTTGTCCTTGCCTACACACATACCCTTGTTCCAGCGTTCGTCGAAGACCTACAAAACCCCCTCGGAATACAAAGACTTGGGTTAAATTAGCTCAACTCTTTCAAATGACGGCAGCCGTTCACTGACTGTTTTAATCATGGCAACTTCAACGTGGTCGCGCACCAGTTGGGTGGTCTGGATCAGACCTGCATTCCATGTACTGGCCAGGTGCTTAGAGGAATGCCTGCTGTGATGTGCGTTAGCAAACGTGACTATCAATTCATCAGTCAGGTATGAACGCATAATTATCATTGAAGCGTTCGAGTAGTTCAGCCGTCTTACTTTTGAGTGACAAATTAACCTGCTCCCATGCTCCCTTGCGCCGTACTATGATCAAGGTTCCTCGTGGACACAAGTACATGTACGTGAGTTCAGGTAAGAGACCGCATCACCCGTTGCAGGCTGTTACATGAACACACTGGCACCATGTTCTGCCACGTGAATAAAGGGTGTCCAAACTGACTCACGACAAGCTCGACGACTGTTAGTCATTATGGTGGGATGCACTTGTAGGTGCTACTACTGTGTACAGAAACACAATGATAAAATGCATTATACATTTGTGGTGTCAAAAGTCCCGGTTCACCTTTATTTCTCACAGATTGATGTTCTTCTAGTATTATTTTAGCAAGTTACCGTAAAAAAGTGAATAATCTTGAAGGTGCGTAAAGTGCTCCTCGGACACGCAAATGCACCAGCTTGAACACGAATCCCTAGATTAAAAACAAATGAGGCAGAGAAGCGCTTGAACAGGTGTACATATTCCCATATTTTATACGGATCAAACGAATGAATTGTCGAGCATGCATCGGGAAGACACTCACACTTTCACGCCCCGAACCAGCAAGGAGGCCCAGGGCTGGTGCATGCTGACACAGAGACCACGATCAATTACCTTCTGCTGATCGGCATCCTGCACCCTGGATGACTGCAAGCGTGTAAAAGGTTGCATCTCCTTCACTCCCACCTGCCTCTCAGCGGCTTTTAATTGTAGACACTGGGGCATGAACTAAAAGAACGGAGAAGGACACCAAGCAGCCTGTGATCGAGTGACAATGGCAGCTATGCTAGAGGCAGGCATAAATGGGACTTACCTGTGGAGTGGGTACATTCAGAAGGGGATCAGAAATGCCTGAGGTGGAATGTTTCTCATGCTTTTGACTCCGTAGGGTCAATTCTGCCAGGTCCTCTTCAGTCGGTGCTGGCTTCGACCCACGCAGATCCTGCAGAGGTGGGGACAACCATGCGCTGAAAGACTCCTCCCTTCACCCTCACCCTCACCCTCACCCTCGACTTTGCACCCACCTCGCGTGCCCACCCCACTGATCCGGTTACAGTCATGCTAACAACAGCTTAAGGGTAATAGCTTCCCACTGTGGCGGTGCTATACGAGGCGGTGAGTGCGAAGTGTGAACTACCGACGTTTACCGTCACACATGTCGAGGATCAGTCCGTCCACCCCTCATCCACATCACAAGTAACTGTGCCATTTCACACTGACAGCACCCTACTAAGGTTGAAGAGGTTTCTCCCAACTAAAGACTATCTACTCGTGTTAACGGAGAACTTTAACCACACTACGTCGCGTCATGCCACGCCACCGCACGAAAGAGGACGGTGACGGTTCGCTCCACCACCCATGAGTAAGACGGTTGGACGATCCAAACACTCTAATACATGCACTTATGCATCAGTTGCTATTCTCGATCGTCATGGTCACCAGCCCACAGCACAGTGGTCACTCCTGTGAACGTCGAACTAGTCTGTAGAATGGCCGATCCCCAGTGCCTAATTGATCGATAACTTCTGTTAAAATATCGCAAGAGAAATCCTCCCGTGAGAACATTTAACGTCATCATTCGCGGAAGCTAGCGACGACAAGTTAGGGTGCACTGAGTACCAAAACATCCCTCCGGTTGTGACTAGTACAGAAAACTTGAGTACTACACCGACGTCACAGAGTACTTTGACAGCTAAAGCCATAATTTTTCCAAATTGCACAACTACATGCAGCTAACTTGCGGGCATTATGTCGCAGCATAATGCCAATGTGCATTGGGGAATGACGATTCACCACCGACGTGGAAGTGGCGCAGTGTCCTAGGATGTTTCAAAATCCTACGTATTCGCTAAATGCAAGGTACTAATGTTGCGGATGAATATGTCATAAAAACTCACTTTTCACTAATTAAAGCTCCTTACATTTCTTCAGTAAACTCAAAAGTCTCAGTGTAACTCAAACGCCCCTCGTGTTTTGGTAGAAAGCAAAGCTGGGCCCATCTAACCCTCCGTTCATATACCCTTCCAAAGCACTAATTGGCTTACTTACCTGCTCAGTGACTGTCATGTTGGCAAAGTCGATGCTGAGTCCAAACACAGACTGTGAGCGGAGAAGTCGTCGCTGCTCACGCAGTTCCTCCACTCGACGAGCAACTCGCGCCCGTGTCTGCGGGTCCAGCCACACCGCTGCCGCTCCAGTGCCCTCACTAACAAAGTAGTCTAACTCGTCATCTATCACCCGGGTGCGCTTAGCTGTTGTCGCGTCAAAGTGCAACAATCGATCTCGCTGCAGCATCGCCTTTACCAGACCTACCAGATCGTGGTAAAGCTACTAGAATGGGCCGAAATACCCTCTTCCAAACGCGTCTGGGCGTCGATATCGGGAGGAAGAGTGTCCACGTCTTCCACTTCTTCCATTACTTCCTCTGTGCCCAAGTCATCAAAAGATTCCTTTGAATATTCACCCTCATTATCGTCTTCCGAATTACCGCTACGAACTTTGTTGTGTCGTTTTCGTCGATGTCTACGAGTAACACAAGAGGGTGTGGGAGTGCCGGAAGCCCAGGCAGCCGACCTAATTTGCTCAAGAAGCTTTCGTGCCGCGTTGGTGCCTGCCTGCAGGCGCTTCCGCTCATCTGGAGACACCACCAAGTGGCCGCAAAAGTAGCAGGTACCCGAGCCCTCCTGTTCGCAAACAATCCGCCCGCAGTTGGTGCAGTTGCCTATGAGGCGGTGACGAACGGCGAGACACTGGCACGGATGACGACCCGGCAAAAGCACAGCCGTACTACTGCCCATGCCACTTTCAGTGAAGAGAGGAACAAATCTCCTTTTGGTCATTACTTTGAAGGAAAACAATCGGACAACTGTTGTCAGTGAAAGCAGCAAAGGCAATGAAGAGCAGAGATAGTGGACCAAAATTTCTGCGATAGCCCCACTTTGAACTACGATAAATTGACACGACAAATTAAAAGATTGCAAGCTTAAAACAGGGAAGGAACAACAATTTAAAGCGCCAGTTGCCCACTAAACCAGAAATATTATTAAAAATAATGCAATCAACGATAATTGAAGGGTGGCTACGGAACTATCTACTGCAAATAGAACTTTGGACGTCAGAAGCGCCTACCGAGCTGCATCCGATGTTGGCAATGAAAATACACACCGGTGCAAAGGGAAGGCTAGGTAGCACCTTTCCCATTAAACTAATGGCTAGAATGAGATGGCCTGATGGGCAATGCCGCATTAAAAGAGTGTATTCAAAAAATTCAAAAAAGTCTTCAAAGAGTGCTGTTGCCACATAATTGTTTTAAACACATAATGTTGTTTGCAAAACACACGAAGAACAACTGGAGCAATTTGTGTAGAGTGTTTTGAGCAACACTGGCCCATTGCACAATCTTTGTTCCTGGAATTTGTCTTCGAAAACAATGATGATAAGGCCACCATGAAAGATCCTTTCAAATGTTAAAAAAATTTAGTTTCATGTGTGTCAATCAAAAATTACATCCTGATTCTCACAAATAATGGGCCCAAATGTATGAACTCGATCGTCAAGACAGTTGATATAACTACCGTTAGGTTAAAACAATACACTTCTCTTTCGAAAATGCGGGGCAGCAGTTTGTCTAACATGATTCCATAATGGAGGTGCTTTTTAATTTTAAGACACTATGAGTCAGTAACTTGCATTATAAGGACATTACATCTAATAAATGGCCTTTACTTACAACTATCGTTAACAGTTCAAGGTCAAAGCCTGTCGGTTCATAACCCTTCTTATCAAAGGTCGGTGTTGGATTTGCCTGTTTTTGCACGTCGGTTGGTTGGTCCAGAAGCGTCATACTTTGCATCTGGTTTGGATGCTTTCCAGCACTTTAGTCAGCTGTACGTGGGCGTTAGTCATTACCAGCAAAATGATTGCAGTACATAGCTCCTCTGGTGGACTACGTGAAACGAAGTAATTTGCTGCTTCATGTAGCTTAAGGTCATCCCACTTTACAATGAGTTTGCTGCTGCGTTTGAAGCAAACTTTTTTATCCTGTGCTCGCGAGTTGCCGTATTTGTCGAAACTTTTGGGCTTAGTTACATCTGCTACCCTATATGCCATTTAGATTTCAGTGCAGCTTTTACTCATTGGCGCCTTAAACTACTTTAACAAGCAATAACAACCCGGAATTACAAAAGCCCCCACATACCTTCATTGCAGATAATGCCAAGTGCAAATGAGGAATTTTCCTGGCCATGGCAGTACGACTTTCCACCCTTCTTTACACTCCAACCGAATGAGGAGACTCGTCGTAAGCAAATGGATGCCTGGTGCCAATTGGTGTTGAGCTATTTTCAGAGCAAAAAATTATTCTCTGTCGATGTATCTACTCTCATGACCTCCCAGTGTGAGCTCTTCAGTAATGCAAAAATCAACCGCAAAGCAAATCCACAACTCATTCAAGCCATTTTTGATGAATTGCACAGACGTGGCAACTTGGAATGGCAAGATAGGTGTGTTGGTAACTATTTTTGAATGCTTTTACTGTCATTTTCATGCATGCATCATGCCTTGATTTTGAGCCCAGGCATCACTAATGTAGCGTGTTCTTGATCGTTTCATAGTGGCTGGTTGCACCATATTGTGTTGCAAACAGACTGAATGAGCTTAAAACGGTTAAATAGTTGCGAATTGTCTTTCGACCTGGATGAAGTTGCATTTTTTGTTTTTTTCAGCAGTATTTGAAGCGGTTATCTCGTTATTGCATGTATTAATGGTATGTCAGAGCAGAAAAGACGTCTGGTCTCTGGTGGTCATTTTCCCTCTAAGTCCCCGGTGGCGGGCATGTCACTCTGTTGGCTTTAATTGCTTACGGAATGATCGTATTTCATAATTTAAGTGGTTGGTCGTGTAATCCACCAAAAAACTACTTCATACCTTCTTAATGTCGGGGATTTTATACCTTGCTTCGTATCGATCCACTCTACCCACAATTGCAGGTATTTAATCACTAGCACTCGGTAACTATCCACTTTGTGTGGCTTTAAGCGATTAATACGCAATGCCTTGATACCAGTAACACATTTTGTGGTCGGAGGCGTTGGCCTTTTCGCTGGCAGGTATGGGGTTGCCTCTGACATTATGGCAAATGTTTTGAACTGCTCGTTCAAATGTGTCATTTATTGACTTTCTCCGACCGACATCGGAAGCTGTTTCTTTATCGGTGACTCAAGGTACTTCTTTTTAAGCTCTTAAATCATGTTATTATTCGCCCGCGCACCTGCTACCATACGAATTTGGCAGGTGTTCGAATGTGTTGTGTTTTTGGAGAGTCTTGCTAGCTTAGCTCTAGAGAATAGGCCTTTTCCCTTAGTTCGATTTTCGGGAGTCTGTAGAGTTTGCGTAAGAGTTGTGTCTGGCAAATTAATGCATGAGGTTCCACTGCATCAACTTTTGCCCAGTATGAAAATGGACTGGGCGTTCACGCCCATCCATGCATCACTTAACTTTCCTGCCTCTGGTGTTACATAAATTAATATCGGGGGGTAGAAAATCACCCACAATGCCAGACCTTTTGCATTTTGTGCATTCATGTTGATAGTTTGAGCCTGCACTTTGAGCATTTGCACGAAATCTGACGTTTTGCTTCCCTTAGAATTTGAGATCGGACATTGATTTGGTGGCTAGTTATCGTAGATGACACGTTCGCTACCAGAGCCTCAGGATGGAAATTAAGGAATGTAGCCCTGATGTTTTGTTGTTTAAACGTGGCACTAATACTTGCTCCACTGAACTGATTGGTTTAACTGTTGCCATCTAAAAACGTCAAGTGTATTTTCCCCTAGGTCAAGAGGATGCTGCAGCTGTTGTATTGTTCTACGCGCAGCCAATTTTTCTACAGCATGGTATTATGTAACCAGCTATCGCAGACTGGCGAATGTCACGCCGGATATGGAGGTTGGGTTGTTCAGTCAATTAAAAGTGCCTGTTTTTGCATCAATGACAGATCGCACAAAGTCGCGAGCATACAGTGGCGCAAGGCAAGTAGTTGGGCGGCTGATATTGAGAAGTGGGTGCGAGCGACAGGCCGTGGCAATACGGTGTGCACCATCTACGAGATCACGGACGGTGATGACACTGAGGGTGAGCCCTTCCACGGCCTTGATCGTGCCGTTATCACAGAGGCACTGCGCTACCTCGAGAAGCACGGCAAAGCCGAGATCATGGATGGTGGAGAGGGCGTCAAGTTCTTCATCTAGACCACTCCTTCATTCTTTCTTCCACAAGCACCCACCACTGTCTTTCATTTCGGCCTTTTTGTCTTTACCTATCAACGTCACCCACCTGTGTGCGTGTTTGTGGAGTTTTCCTATTTAATGAGATTGAGGCATTTCGGAAGCACGGCCTCATATCAAAGTTGCCTAGGTTGTTTCAGGAGGCTTGGCCGGGCGCTATTTAAAACCAAGGAGCAAGTTGGGAATTACTTCGTCTGCCTAGACGGTAGTCGCTACAAGTGGCTGAGGTCCGCTTTTTTGCATCACTGCACTGCAATGTATCCCCAGACATGTTGCGAGTTGGGCTTACAGTCATTTTAATGACTGGCCATCTACGAGCACGTTCCTCTCTGGTACCCGAAGCTTGGTGGAAAACAAACTTATAAAAAGCCAAAAAGCCAGTAGTTGGGGGCCAGTGACTTGGCTCAGTGTGCGCAGAGTAGCTGGTTTCTGCAGTGAGGTGCGTGCTCGACATTAGCTGGCTTCATTACGTTATCAAATAAACTATGCGTAAGCGGGAGTGTCTTTGTCGACTATGAAGGAATTGTGTAATGCAGATAGTGAGGTTGTCCCTGCTTCAGTATTGGCGAGGCGCCACTTTTGTGCCTTGGATCGGCCCTCTTGTACCACACTGGATGGGCTGGCCTTCGGGCCATGCTTGTAGCCCAAACACATACTCTGTGCCGCATATATATTCTGTCCTAGCATTGTGTCTTCTTTTGTCTTCAGGGAGTCTCGGGACGCCACATTTGGGCCAATAGGAGTTCACGGCAGGGATGACGTTCACTCCCAGCACCATTCTGAATCACGTCCACTGCACTGAGGCATACAGGTGGCCACTAAATAAACACATTTGGTTGTGAAAACTGGGAAAATCTAAAAGCTACCAAATTAAGTAATAGGATACTGCGTGAATCAACACGAAAGGGAGATCAATTTATGCCACAATTTCCAAAGCCTACCTAAAGACGGGTAAATTATTAGAGCAGTAAGAGCCCCGACGAAAAGGCGACTAATTTTCTTAAAAATGTCTGAAGTTTTCTCCGAAAGACAGCTCCCATGCAATACGATGGTTGTTTAACTCTGTTTTGGTGAAGAGTTACTCTTGACCTAACCACTGTACCATACTAGGTGAGCTAACTTTCAGGCTGCAATGCATTCTGTGTCCAAAATATGTACATTCTGCTTGGGTATTGGTTTTTCCTTCGTCTTCAGAGTAGCTACAATTTCTATACTCATCAAGTGATCTCAGTGTTAACGCAAACTTCGCAAGGTCCAGCATCCTAAATCGCCACAATATATAATTAACAAATACACAGCTTTTTAGAGGAGGCAGGGAAATTAATGCAAATCCATTCTTCCTACACCCGTTTTTGCTAGGCCAATAATACTAATGAGGAAGGCCACTTGAGCCTTACTGGCTAGGCGGCTCTTTAAAAGGCACTGGCGACGTTTACCTCCTAGTTCAAAGATGGCCTCTTCAAGTGCGGTTTCAGATGTTGTCGTTCCCGTACCACCGTTTCAGTACCTTCATGTTCTTGACAGGAACACCAACATAACAAGACTCGTTACTGGTCCACTGACATTTATTCGCAAAGATCATGAAAAGTATTCACGATCATTCCATTTTGTATTTCCCCTATAGTATTGTGCAAATGCCGGGCAAAAATGGTGATCGGCACCGCTAAGGAGTATTGTATTATTCTCAATCCCGTGAAGAGAGATGGTGAGGGGAAAGTAATCACAGAAAGTGGCCAGGTCGTCCTCGATTATGGTGAAGAAGAGTATCGGTTTGCGCAACCACCTTTCCCCTTATATCCTGGAGAAAAACTTCAGGGAGAAGTCACTCCTTTGAAGATACTGCCTCCTAATGAAGCCTTGCTTCTGCGTGCAATTGTTGCTTTTACTGATGACAATGGGAATGCACGGATTCCGGGTGAACAGTGGCTCTTTGAAGGGCCGGGTAGGTCTAGCCAGCAAATTCAGATTCGTTAACCCTTTTCTTGGCATGTTTTTTCAATCCCTTTGTTTGATCTAAAGGTGTTTATAAACCCCGAAAGGAGGTTACTGTTCTGTCTCAACGCTCGGCCGAAAAGATTCTACCCAATTCGGCACTGTTAATTGAAGCTCTGATGAATTTCACTGATAGAAGTGGACGAAAACGTGTCTGTGGGGAGAGATGGCTGGTAAAAGAAGCAGGTTCCTACATGGTTGGGGCTTACGAAAAATGTGTAGAAACCTATCATGCCTACAATTTGGATGAAAAGGTGAGATGGTGGAATTTGCCTTTAGACTTTTTATTGAGAGATTCTTGCTCAGATGCGTTTTGTTTAACTGGAAATCTTTAGCACGCTCTCCATGTTCGGGCCTTAAAATCTCACATCGATGATTTTGGGCACAAACGACGCCATGGTGAGGAGTGGCTAATTACGTATCTGGATACCGAGAGTCACATTCCAAGTGTCAACGAGGAGGTCGTTTGCGTAGCGGAGCCCATCATCTTAACCTCACAAAACTACTGCGTTGTTTGTGATCCTGTGGATGAAAAGGGTGTGCCGAGTGTTGGAAAAAAGATGCTTGTACGAGGCGAGAAAACCTTCTTCCTTTTGCCGGGCGAACGTCTTCTTGAGGGAATTCAGAGCGTCTATATTCTAGGCGAGGAAGATGGTTTGATTATCAGAGCTCTGGAAACCTTCATGGACGGCGATAAGGTTGGTTTTCGTGATTACTTGGAAACTTGTCTATCAGTCCAATCGATTGATTACCTGGTTTTATTTTGACAGCAACGCGCAGCAGGTGAGGAGTGGATGCTGGTTGGCCCACTGGAGTACGTTCCGCCGATTGAAGTAGAGATCGTGAGCACACGAAAGGCGATCCCTCTTGGTGACAACGAGGGCATCTACGTTCGTGACCGCATCACGGGCAAGGTGCGGTCTGTAGTCGGTTCGACATATATGCTCACCCAAAACGAGGAGCTTTGGGAGAAAACTTTGCCTGCAGCTGTGGCAGAATTACTTCTATCGACAAAAGACCCTTTAGCTGATAGATCCGTCGCTGCAAGTCGTGGAAGAGCAGTGAGAGGAGGGGATGCAGGAGAACCGAAATCGCCCAAGTATGACCCGACACGAGTTGTGAACTATCGAGTACCCCACAATGCGGTTGCACAGATCTATGACTACAAGCGCAAACGCGCTCGATTTGCCTTCGGTCCAGAACTTGTGATGCTGGATCCAGACGAAGAGTTCACTGTATTGAGTCTCAGTGGTGGTAAACCGAAACGCCCCAATGTGATTCGTTCAATTGTCTCCTCCTTGGACCGGATTTCTGTTCTGACGTGTTGATCGTGGAAACTGCGGATCACGCTCGCTTCTCCATCCAGCTCTCCTACAACTGGCACTTTGAAATCTCGCCGGAGAGAGCTGACGATGAAGCGGCGAAACTTTTTTCTCTGCCGGACTTCATCGGTGACTTTTGCAAGGCCATAGCAGCTCGCGTCCGAGGCAGTGTTGCTTCTGTTAACTTTGACGTCTTTCACAAGGTAAATTGTGTAATGCCACCAGTGCTTTGGTATCACAAAAGCATTACATAGTGATGTTGTATAATTCGTTCTTCAGAACTCGGCAAACATTATTCGTGAAGCCGTGTTTGGGAGGAACGCCGCTGGCGAAATGTGTGAAAGATATTTTTTCCCACAAAATAACCTCGTGGTTACAAGTGTGGATATTCAGTCGGTAGAGCCTGTTGACCAGCGCACTCGTGATGCTCTGATGAAGTCGGTTCAACTGGCCATTGAGATAACGAGCAATTCTCAGGAGGCCGCTGCTCGGTAACCCACATTCTCGTTCTTATCTCACCAAAAATGTGTATTTTGTTGCCTTACTTGGTGTTCGTTATTTCAGTCATGAGGCAGAACGACTGGAGCAAGAGGCACGGGGTAAATTGGAGCGGCAGAAGATAGAAGACGAGGCCTCAGCTGAGGAAGCGAGAAAGGGTCTCTTGGAGCTGCAGGTGCAGTTAGCAACTCTTGAAAGCACCGGGCAGGCCAATTCGGAGGCTCAAAGCAAAGCGGAGGCAATGCGAATCGCCAGTCAAGCCGAGGTGGAGAAAGCGCGCCTAGAGGCGGAGGCGGACAGCATCAAAACGGTTTGTTGCACGGCTCATGATGCTTCCCTCGTTTACTCCACAGCTAATCTCCTCTCCACTTTCCCTGTGTAGGAGGCTGAGATAAAGCGTTTGAGGCTAGCTCGTGAGCTGGAGCTGGAGTTTGTGCAGAAGAAAAACGACCTTGCACTGGAACGTAGGCGTCAGGAACTTGAGATGGAGACAGAATTCTACCTGAAAAGGGTACAGGCGATTGGTTCAGAGAATCTGCGCCACATCGCTTGCTCAGGTGTGGAGCGTGATGTGCGGATGCTGAAAGCCTTGAATTTGAAGAGCACTCTCATCACCGATGGAAAGACGCCCATCAATCTACTCGATGCTACTGCTGGTTTGATTGGCCAGACCTCAGGTATCGTCCACAACGCTGCTCTCTGCGATGCTTCTGAAGAGACGGGCCATACGGACTAAATGAGATTATCAACCGTTTAGCTATCGTCGGTTTTTGTCTTTTTCACTAAAAATAGCCACTTCTTTCCTATATGTCTTGTAAATAGGCATGTTTTAGCACAGTCGCTAGCAAATCGGTTGAGATGGCCATTTTTGCTTGGGCCAGAGAGTAGTCGCCCCTTTTAGGGTCATGAGAAGCATAGCATTGGATGGAACCTATCTCCCTTGACTTGTTGTGGCCGATAGTAGCCCAAGTCAAACGGGTGTGTGTGTCAGGTGACACCGGTTGCCTATCTACCCTCGCGGTTCATCTAACCACCTCCTGGCCTCTAGCTAGTAAACCATACAGTCCTGAGCACTACCTTGGGGGGATAATTTACCCATAGAGAGTGAAGGCTTTCCCTACCCCTGATTTTAGGGAGGACCCGAACGAACTTTGCTACTCAAAATGTACCAATTGGGTCTCCAAAAGACTAAAAATCGATAATTTCGCCTATGAGTTTTAATCTCAGCTATTGGTTCAAATCCAGTGGATCTCACCAGGCGTGTGAACCCCCCACGAGTACATGTCAGTATGACCTAGAGATCTCTAATGAACTTTTTACGTATCAGGGAAAAGCTCTTCTGTCCCCTGGTTGCGTTCTTTTTTATTATTGTTTTCGGATATGCGGCCCCCGCCTCCCTTCCTTTCTCCTCCTCCTCCTCCTCCTCCTCCAATACTCTCTGCAGCGCTTACTCTACTGTAGTGTCTTTAATATCCATGGAAGGCGGTGGGACAATCTTGGAATATGATTATAAGGCTAGGCCACTAAAGGGAGTCGTACGACCTGGGAAGAAGCAAGAAGCATCTAAATAACCATCGCCTTCAACAATTTCATCGGTCACTTATGTTTCTACCGTTACAGCGTTGTCAATGCTATAAGCCAGTACCATCCAGTGCCAATTAAGCTTTTCAATGGGGCGGTGAGAAGACGCTGGACTCCGACCCATATTTTTGGCCTCTTTGTAAAGGGATGGATGATGCTCAACAATCGACACTTCCATAAGAGGCGATATTTGACCTAAAACTTTAAAATATTGTTACAGAAACCAACGTCGGTACATATTTCTCTTTCTAACTGCCCGACTGTTCATCCTGCCTCAAATGGGGAAGCGCCTCCATGCTAAACTTGGTAAGCTGTCTAAGGCTCGATATCGCTGCAGCTCTAAGTCACCTTTGGGCAGAAAAAGCGGTTGAGGTAACTGCTATAAGATGATGCACATTTGACGGTTCATCCATTGTGGATCTCCGCGGAATCCGTAAATGGCTTCATCCATGTCTTTCAAATCTGATGTCTAGAGCCTTCTTTGATTGAATCTATGAAAAACAGGTACTCGTGCACATTTCTTAACCTTCTTCACTAAGTCAACTCAGCTGGGGGTGCAAAATGAGATGTCAATAGTAAAGGAATCAGCCGGACCAGATTCAGATGTCAAAGGTGGGTTGCATGCCCATCGCAAATCAGCGTATTCTTCTCCTCTTTGACTAAACATTCAGCGTCATATTGCTATCTGGCTACTCATCTTTAAGTGTCTTTAACTTAACGGTGGGTCCTCTTGGTGTAGGCGGACACTTTCGCCATCTTCTGATGCAATCAACTTTTGGAAATGTGCCATATTTTCTTCCCTTTGGAATGTGGACGCAAAGAGAAGAATTTTGTGCTACCATAGCGAATGGTGAACCACTCCCTGCTTCTGTGAGGTGAAGTTGTTGTTGTCTTCTCTAAATGGGAGCACTTCGTGCAGCTTAAGGAGTGTGCGTGTTGATGCAGGCCATTGCGCGTTTGCACCTGTCTCCAACTTGCATTCGGTCCATGCGATGGCGCCTTCCACGCATGAGTGGGTGTTTTGATTAAGTGAATATTCCAGTGAAACCGAGGTACTGTCTGTGCTTATTAAGAAACTCGCCTTAATAAAAGTCAAGACAACAGTCAAAAGGACGACTTGAAGCGTATGAGCGCAGCGTCTAAGCTAGTTCTGTGTAAGTGCTACTGTGACTTATTGGTACCACACAGAAGAATCGGCGTGATGCAGTGTCTAATGGCGCCAAGCGGATATTCGTGCCGCTAAAGCAGTAGGCCACTCTACAGGAAACGAAAAGGCCGCACAGCTAAACACAAATTAAAACAAGTGTCAGCCCTCTGCAGCAAAAAGAGCGTCCTTTAGCTATGAGTGGAGGAGAAATAGAGCCAACACTCTCTACTATAACCAGCAATCTGCTCCTGAGGGAAAGACAATCGATCCTCCAGAAGCCATTGGTACACGCCCTTATCAACGCAGCTACAAACAAAGTACTGGCGAAACAAAAGCATGTATTGGGATTTTTCACTCGTTGAGTTTGTTGCGCAATTTTGCGCCGTGTTATTACAGCACATGGCGCAACAATGCGCCTTCACCCATCCTTGAGTTGGGGCACAGACAAAATATTGCACGCCATTCGCATGTCTACGAATAAATCCCGGATACTAAGTACTTCTGCTTCTTCCACATTTGAGTTCTCGAATAACCACCAAAATTGGGCTGAACATGGCTGCTCAGCTGACTAAAGCAAAGAACAGATCAACAGCCATACTAGATGATAACTGTGGAAATCAGACCCTCAAAAAGGACTTCACAAGAAAACGAAACGTAACGAATCTATTGTTTTAAACTTCCACACTCCTACATTTTCGTTTGGCAGACCAATTCCATCAGGCACTTGTGCGACTACTCGAATTTGATTGGCTTGCCAAGGCCACTCATCGGTGGAGTGCTGGTCTGATATGGGGTCTCTCTGTGATTTTCGGCGCCCCTTTCTCCGCCCCCCCCCTTCCGCCCCCACTACAGTCAACATAAGGGCACAAAGTTCAAACGGCCCAAGTAAGAAACTAAGGTATTTTTTCCGTGAAGTAATTTTACGATTTGGAGGTGCGCATGTGCCCCTTCAAGGGGAGTTAGGTATAATAATGTGGGAACGCACTGAAAGGCAGGGAATTAGAACTTGGTGGCTTAATGAATTGGGGTCAGGAAAAGAATCGTAAGGCAAGGAAGAAACGGCAGTTTCCTTCATCTCAGTGACAGCAACAAGAATGGAGGCCACCGCCTTTGATGCATATACTACTGACGCCTACTAGTGCTATGCTGCATAAACATTTGGGGGTGCAACTTGGCATGGGGATGTGTTACCGCGGCCACGTGGTTGCTAAAAATGACGCGTAAACAGAAAGCCGCACTAACACTTGCATCCAATAGCGCTGTTAGGATAGGCATGATGACGAAGCGAATCGCATGCAATAAATTGCCGTTGCGCGATCATTTGAAAGACGAATAAGGCAAGTGGGAAGTAAGCACGGCACATTTTCGGAATAAAGCTTAGACATAAAGCAACGATGAGTGTAATCTATGAAAAATTAAAAAATTTGGCTTTAACAAGTTGGGCTCTTCCACGTCCTCTGCTAACATTACTGGCCTACAACACATTCCACCCACCGTGTCTACAGTTTTTCAGAAAAAGGGTAGATGGAGAAAACATGCACGACGATGGGTATTCGGTAGGGACTACAGCTGCAGCTCTTCTTGCGAAGTGTTAGGCTTTGATGAGCCACCAGGGAATTGTATGGAGAACAAGGTGTTTATCTAAGAGAAGAAATGGTGTGAGCAACTTTGTTGCTGCAATCTTGGGCGGATGATTGATCGCTCAGTCTTGGCACTGCGCCGTTGTGAAGAGCCAAGACGGACTGCGCGCTCCATACCAATTGGAGCACAAGACCCACCAAACAGGTGATGTGGCTTTTAAATCTTTGGTCTCGCGATTACTTTCGACCCTTTGCAGTGGCCAAACCGATTTGAATACCTCGCAAACAGCAGTGTCAATTAGATGGTGCATAACCTGGCGCCCACGTCTGCCTTTACCCCCACTTTGGGCTTCCAACTGCCACTCAGAGTGCTCCTCCGCCAGCGCGGCTTCCGCCAAGTGGTGGCACTCTTGGGCTTCTTTGAGGGCCCGCAGCGCTTCACAGCCTTTAGCACCAATCCATCAAAGTGGACCAAATTTGTTTTACTCTGCTGAAAATGTTTTGGAAGTAAGTTCTAAATAAATGTATCGGTCAGTAAAACTGTAAATGTAAGTGGGAAATTTGTCACATTTCTATTTGCAATCTGGAAAAAAAGTGGCCAACTATCAAAAAACTTCCCAATTTATTACCATTTTCTAGTAAGATATAAACCCTGATGTTAGGAAGAGAGTAGGAAATCCTTACTATTTGTATTATTTCTGAAAAAGGGGAAAATTCGTCGACAGAAGTGTAACTTATACTTATTTCAAGTGACCTTTCAGGTGGCATGCAGTAAATTTACACCAATCCCATGGCTGGGCGGACGTCACCACTCCCTCTCCATATGCTCTGATAGGCTGCAAACCTTCCCTGTTCGACATAAGCATGAGATTGTCCAACCCGCTCAGTCTTTCCGATCAAGGAGCCTGAAGACGGAGGTGGATGAACGAAATTGCGGACACGTTGCACCGCACCCCGTCGTTGCCACTAGGCCCTTTGATCGAGAAGACTGAGTCAATGAGGGTTTGAGCTCGTTTCTCCCTGGGGACCAGTGTCCTGCGGTTAGCCAGTCAGAAGTATACTGTGGAAGTATGCGTCGAATTTATAGCATCTGAAATGTTGATCAGTACCGAGGTCAAAAGATGAACTGGTTGTCACGCATAAAGAAGCAGCTTATGGCGGTTCCAATTGAAGCATCATTGCGTCCTATCAGACAGACTAGTGAGGACACTATGCTAGTTCAAACACTCACGTTTTTATTGTCGTTCGTGCATAGAGTACCAAAAGCCCAAGAGAAAAAGAGGAGTGCAGTGGCAATGTGAATGAGAATGAGACCACTGAATCGGAAGAAGAGAAACTCAACACCGGCGCTCTCTGTGTCAAGACTCCAGGTGGTCTCCTGGAAGCACACGATGGAGAGGTTTTTTCTGGGTTGCAGACGTGGTGCAGGCAGTCTTTGCCGCGAATGCTCAGTCAGACAGGCGTGCATTTCAAGACCGCGGAGAAGTCGCACCACCAGAGCAGTAAAAAGACAGTTGCAGCTCAGAGTTAGCATCAGTAGCATTGGACAGCCCCTACGCAGTGACATCCCCAGATGAAGGAGGGAGAGGAGGAGGAGGAAGATGGCACATACCAGCATTGCCACCACTACGTGGGTGGTTAATGCGGACGCATCACCATTCGAGGGATCACAATGGTGAGCCACGAGATTGCGAGACGTATAATAAAGGTGACCTATCAGTGTCACATGTCCCCATGCCTGGTCGTCGAGGCTCAAAATCCTGTCCTCCTGGAACCAGAAACCTCTTCGGGTCTCGTACTATCAAGGAAGGGCGGTAAACCAACTGGGAGATAAATAAGCAGATGGACAGACAGAGAGTGTCGTACTTTAGCGCATGGCATTCGGTAGAGCACAAACCATTGAGGCGTTTACCGAGTTGTAAAAGTCAAAATACGGAGCCACTATCAACTTAAAAGGCTAGTATTTTTCGGCTCCACCTTCAAAACCCTTTCAGAGTTGGGAGTGAGTAAGGCAGTAGGAGTCCCAGCTCCTATCTAGGTCTACCAAAAATGCTCATCAACAATGGAATAACAAGTAGGAAACGCTTACTGTGAGAGCAGGGTGGCTATTTCGACTGCTGGAGTGAGTTTTATGAGCGTCTTGTGCTACGTACACCTGGAAGGTGTGCTTGTCGTACGAGTCGACGTAGAGTTCCGCACTTGCTGACAGGGTAGCACAGACAAGCGCAACGATGAAGAATACCTTGAAGGCGAAATTTCCGGGACCTTGCAGAGACCACTGCCACCACCAACCTTCTGCATTGGTGAGAATCTCTCGCTCAGACATCGAGACAGGTGACCCTATTCATAGTTCAAATGCATGCGCTAATCAATAGGTGGGAGGTGAACAATGGCGTTACATTTGACCGACGCATCGAAGAGATAAAGCAGACTGTTTTTATGTTGGGTCAAGTTGGTAGACATTTGACTCATTGCATTTTGTAATAGAGAGCGCGGTTTATCAGTCCTTGTAGGTTCCCTGCATAGTCCCTCCTTTCTTCCCCTCTCCCCCATCTTCATTTTGCTGTCACGACAGAAGAACCCTCTGCCTGGGGTCTTTTCTTCCTGTGAGTGGACTTGGTTTTTGGCGACTTTTAGGGCTGCCGGGAATACGTTCTGCAGAAATGCACGTAAGGTCTGCTTTCTTTTCCTCTTGTGGTTAAGCTTAAGACCTGAGATTGGATATGAAGCCTTCGAGGCGATTGCAGAAGTTTGCAACCATGGTGGAGAACGAAAAGTTTGCTGACGGTGCCGTCAGTGGACTATTTCTACGTTTTCCCTTCTACGCCCACTTTTATTTCCCTAGATCCAAAAGAGAATTTAGAGGAAGGTAGTATGTACTGTTAAATGTGGGATTTAACAAATACTTTGAGTCTTATAGAGATCAGAGTCTGACCTTCCCTCCCTCCCTCCCTCCCTACCTACCTTCCTCCTCCTCCTCCTCCTCCTCCTCCTCCTCCTCCTCCTCCTCCTCCTCCTCCTCCTCCTCCTCCTCCTCCTACTCCTACTCCTCTGAAACCAGCGCTGTCCGCGTAGTCAAAACGCTATTCTAATATGCCTGTCCGTCACCTAAAATGGCGTATTCAAAAAAGTGTACTGCGATGCCCAGTCTTGGAGCACCTGTTCTCGGTATTCTGTGGCCTCCGAATTCCGGAATAAAGGAAAATGTGCACCCGTAAAAGCGATCGTTAGGTTAAATCTGTAAGCTTCATTTGATTGTTGGTTACTTTAGCCTCAGCAATTGTTGCCACATGGCTGAGATTTCTATTTTTTGGTTATTAAAGCATGTCAAAATACACAATTATAAAATTAGACTATTTCACCAAATTGTTTGAAGCTACCTAGCACCCGATGACGAGCAATGAACTTCCCTGACCATCCATTTACTCGCACCAGAAAAGCGTGGCTTTGGCATTCAGACGTTCGTTAAACGAGGGAACATTTCAATGGCTATCACCTAACATTCCTCCGCTCACATTCCTCTTCCCACTGTCCACGTCTTCTGCGCGCACCACTTTATCCGCCACCCTTGCAACACTGCCTGCTTTGCCTGTGCGTGGTGGACTGCAGACGCGATTCTGCCTTATGCCTTACCACCTACGCCATGTTATGAAAATAAGGTAAATCATATGAATGATTGAACGAATTCGCTTGATATCTACGGATAAGCTGGGAGTATTCATCTCTTTCTCTTATAAAGACATTAAATAATCCAATATTTTTTCATCAGGTTTAAAATTTGTCTTATTCCACCTTGTTCCATTAGGTGAGGATGCAAAAGGTGAATTCACAATGGTGGGCATTATTGCGCAAGTTGTAAGTGAAGAGTAGGCAAAAAATTGCGTGAGGCACCTCAAAGTCAAATTTGAGCATGGGTGATCAACGCTGCCGAGTGAGTATTGGGGTTCCTCACGGTGTGTGAGAGAGGTTGGAATCAAGTCGGACCTGCTAATTCCACTAGCATCGACAAAACAGAGCTGTACGCAGTAGTGAGTGTCACCGGCCGCCCGTGTGTCCTAGTGGAGGCAATCGCTAACGCACACGTCACGTGTCTACCTAGACACCGTTAATTGGCACAGCAGGCAACAGTGGCAGCCAGCACATATGTGACAGCGAAGGCTTGAAGCGGGCCACACCACGAAAAGCCGTTTGTTGTCGGCACTATCGTAGTGGCGGCCGGCTCACCGCACAGCTGACATTCCAGTCTTTGAGCGCTTAACAGGACATTCACGTAGCCACAGGTGGTCGGCAAATCCTCCCGTGAAAACGGTGAACATAATCATTAGCGTATTCACCGTTCCACCTCTTCGATCGGTACATAAGAATTGGATGCTGATGTGATTTCACATATTGTTTCTCCACATTAGGAGGTCTGAGTGCTTAGCACTTGTCAATGCCAGAAAGAGTAACTACGCTCGTAAGACATGCTTGTTCATGCGGTAAAGTTTTGGCATATATAGTAGAGAACAAATGTGGAGTTATCTGTGCGGATATGCTGGCGTGTGGCGTCGCTGTCACCAATGCATGTGACAAGCGTTTGCTGCGGTTTATGCGCATGCGCCTGCTGACAAAACAGTAAGTCTTTCTCACTGTAGGGGTCTTGTTTTTCACCTCCAAATCCTTTCCCCACTAGGCCCACAGTAGTAGTACAATTTGGTTAGAAGGCAAGCATTGGTTGAAGATACTATCTTCGAAGTGTTTAATTTCCAAGTTGATTGGCCAGAAATTCATGTATCTTGGTTGATTTTTAACTTTCATGCAAGAAATAGACACAAGTGCTCAATTGGTGCGCCCACCCACAGAAAGCTCCCAAAATACCTTGCTTATTGAAGCACTCACCATAACAATGCATAATTCGGCACAAAGGGTCGGAATAAGGCGGTATCTCCCTCCGATTATGACAAGATAGCAAACCTCCTCACAACTCAGTGTGACCGTGAGAGGTGAGAGTTAGAAGGAAGACCAGTAACATGCAAGAAGAGGCCCTCCTTGACTGAAGTAGTGCTAGTTCTTCCTTCACACCTTCAAGACTTATCCACTTGTATCGATTTGTGTTGAGTAGAGAAATCGCAGTCACAACTGTTGCCTGCTCCTTAGTACATGGAAAATTTGTGGCGAAGTGCTTACTTCTACGGTCCACCACACACACACACACAAAGCACACAGTGCTCTAAAAGTGGCAGTTGAGGAGGTGCGTGTATTAGAACTGTGCAGTGTGAAGAGGAGATAAGCTAGCAAATATCCAACGATTTGTCCATCTTTTTAACGAAAACTGGAGCCACGTTTTCACTGCACGGGTGAATGCTTGGCCCCGGAAGTCTGCTGTTCATCAGTCACAAGGTGGCGTGAGTGGGGCTCATTTACATAGCTTCTTAACTTCCACGGCGACTTTGTGGGCATGTGCATGTGTTTGGGTGTTGCCAAGCTCCCAGCCATTGCAGTTAGTTGACAAAGACGTCGGTAGGAAAAGCCGTACGCATGTGCATGTCTAGCGCGATAGCTGGCTGGATAATAGCGTATTTACGGCGTCTGCTTGACCTTGACCTTGAGGTAATTATTAGTACCCATAATGCACATGTATGTGTGCCATCGTTTCGTCAAAAGGGACAAGGGAAACTCTACACTCTTGAAAGACTGAAAAAAAAAACACTTTTCTGGGGGCTTCAAGCAGCCTCAGCAATTCACTCATTCACATTACTTTGTGCATTTCTGAAAACTGGTCTGGACCGCATGTCAGTCTGCCTAAATTAGAACCCCCCAACATTATAGGGCATCAATCTTCCCTTCCATACTGCGCAAAAGATAAAAACAGTGAGATCCCTCTTGGCTACCAAAAACGCCTTGAAGGCTCGCATCACCCGCACAGGCTGCGTTATATGTTCACGTCGGAGTGATCGCTGAGCTGTTGACATCCGCCATTTACTTGATTAAGGCGACATCGTGAATAATGGAGATGTCTTTACTTTCTGAGGGAGTGAATATTAAAAGTGTTAGTGGGGGAGGCTATTCGGCCTTCATTTTGACTTTCAAATTAGGTTTAAATGTGATTACTGTCTTTCTAGCCACTGATTTGCAGTAAAGTTTCCTTTTCAGTGCACCAGATTTACAAGTATAGGAAATACTTGCATTCCTAGAGAGAGCTTAATCCAACAAGCTCGATTACGATCGCATATGTCTGTCACATATTGCAGAACTCTTGGTTATTCTTGAAGGCGTAACAGGGCATGCATATTTGGATGATGCAGCATTGACGTACCGAAGACCCGAGAGGTTCAAAGCAAAAAGAGGAAGTCGTGACACTAACCGACAAACTCAAACTGGTTCAGCATGATGTCGAATCCCCTTGCGATCCGGTTTTACTCTCCCTTTTCACAACGCAGTCAATGCCTTTTAAACCACTTGGGAGACAGGGCAATAGCTGTCACTGTTGTAGCTGGTCCATTCTGTTGCATCCAAGGCTGCGTTCTCTTTGTGGCCCGTACTGGGGAGGGCGGAATCATCAGTTGGACATCGTTTAGGTCTGGGCGCTGTGTCAATCAGCATTCCTAAGAATGTTCGCTCCAAGGCAAAATTCATCTAACAAAGTAGTGGTCAGTCATCCCTGTTGTTCCAACAGTCAATCAGGGCTCCGTTTGGGTAGCAGAAATATGGAAGGAGTTGCATTCATTTCCTTAATACACTTGACTGAAGAATGGACGTTATTAGGGAAATCAATTTTGGTAGAGCACAAATTTGGGATAATGTCTGAAAGTGGACATGGTGTCGAGCCCTCTTCCGTGTTGAGGTCCCACAGATTTGGTCAATCACAGGGCTTTTTGTTTAGGGTACTGACACCAAAGCACTCTCTTCAGTCTTTCCTGAAGATATAGAAAGGCATACCAGTGGCCGAGGAGCTATAGCCATGGAAAATACACGCAGCCAAAACAGCAAGGACTAGGGTTTTCCGATGTTTGCCTTTTTTCTTACTTATAGGGCTGTCAGCACTACACTTATAGACATCCTGCTATGATTGCAACTTTTGAAAAGCATCACTGCGGCTGTCAAGTGCTCCAATTACCCCTTTTGTCTACCTTACGGAAACCGTTTCAGACACAAATGGATGAATTTTTGGCCATTTGAGTGTTTTGACCCTGGAAGCAAAGAACCTGCCCCTCGCCCTAGCCACTGACACTCCTGCCTCCCCATTTCCTTCAAACGGACTGTCCATACTACTCTGCATATGGCTATGCGATCGGTGAATGTCAGGAGGTTTGAAAAGTGTCGGGACAGAAAGGAGGATGAGGAATAGGCAGCATCTGCCTGTGTAGATGGGAAACCTCTCCAACTGTTTGATTAGTCTTGCCCTTTTCTCAAAGCGAAGACTTTTTATGCATGGAGTAGATCTATCGGGAAAAGATTGCCTGGACGTCAACAAGTGAACAACTGAGCCTGCAGAGCGTGCACAGTGTTCTAAGGATGGCAGAGTTGGTGGTGCGTATAGATGAAGGGTAGTGCGGATAGAAATACAGTAAACCATGAGGGGCGTGGGGGTGGGGGGAGCCATTGATGCTTTCGTTCGTTTAGCAAACACCGAGAGGCTGCAAAGCCAATTTGCATAGCAAGTCAGACTGGCTGTTGGGGATCATTCAGCAGTCTAACAAAAAATGGCTAGATTTGTAGAAAATATGGAAGAGATTGGAACAGGGAATTGATAGACTCAGAAGGTTAAAATTGTCCATTTGTTCATTAGCTACCTAGATGTTGCTGGTGGTCAAAAGGAGACAGTCTTCCTTGCCGTGAAGGATTCCTCCGTGAGTGATTCATCACCAGATACAAAAGGATCAGTTGAATAATTTTAGGCATTAGAATCCACCATCTTTTCTCCTCCAATGGTATACAGCATAATGGACGAGAAGCTTCTGTCACTTTTCCACCAGGCTAAGATTACTTCTTCAACCAACTAAGCCGGAATCACATCCAAGGGATTTGGGCTACATTTTATGATGGGTAGACGAATTTAAAGCAGAGAAGGCTACAGAAAGGTGTAGCCTACTGGTAGATTGGCACATGCTTTGTCTCCAATTTGTAATGCACACCTGCCCTCATGAACTTCTTGGCAAGTCTCTACTGGTTACGTTGAGTCATTTCGTCTAGCCACACAGAAACCTGCACAAATAATTCCATTTAGTGGAAGGAATTGGTGTGCACCATGGACGGCTTGATAAAAAACTTGTATGCCTATTGTTGCCTGCTGTCTTTCTAAACATCCCCACAATTTTTTTTTGTGATTACCGATTTACTTTTATGCACACCTAAATTAAGCCTGAATCGTCATTGATACCTTCATCTTTTGTACCACTTTAGACAAAAGGCGTTTGACATACGAATCGGTAGGCAATGTTGGGCAATTAGTTGATATGAGGAGCCACTGCACGCTTGATCTCAAACACCACGAATGACTTCGTCAGGCAAATAAAATACATGATAAATTTAACAATACTGATGGTAGGATATGCGCAAAAGTCCACCATATGAGTTTGATTACCACCGGAAAATCATTCCTGATACAGTCTCGGGTGTTTCGTCCTCTCTGCTTTATCATACATGCCTTTTGATGCGGGTGTAGGTGTCCGTTGGCCTGCGAAATGCAATTCTCAGTCGTTAGAAAAGTCCCAAAACGAGATGCACATGCATCATTTGGGAGGAGAGGAGGAGGGGAAAGAGGAACTGAAAGGGTGATAGAATGCAAACATGTGGGCGATACGGTTTTGCATATGCAAGCCATCACAACGAGGTGGAAAAGGCGGGTGGCAGAGAAGTAGAGCCATTGCCTACCAACTTTGATAAGGTTAGAAAGCGTATTTTGCGACATCCCCTTAATGCCGTAGTTGAGACTCTCAAAAAGCGTTAGTCCACGTCTTCATCTGGGCATTCTAGCTCTACGCTCCTTCAGTCCAAGAGGGTAACGTTGCTGCAAGGAGCCGTCAAACCTGCTAGCTGAAGATTTGATCCCAGTCAAGGAAGTAGAAAATTAGTCCTTTCCTAGCTCAACATCTCCCTCCACTACCTCGGAGTGTCAGTCTCTACTTGTTATCGAAATCTTTAAGGAAGAAGGGAGGAAGGTGAAATGCGACTGCATTAAATGATAAACTAATTGTTACAATTCATACCATTCCGAAGGTCAGAATTAGAAGTTACTAGAAAGGCATGCAGCCTTAGTGGAGCAAAAGTATGCCAAATTAGGCATAAAGTGGTAGAAATAGCACTTACATGACATAGGGAGAAGTTGATGATAAGTAAAACGGTGTATTACGAGCGTAGGAAGGACTGGCAGGCTACAGACAAGGTGAAAATGACCATCACACCGAGATAGTGCAAAGAAACGCAGAAGCACGACAGAACTCTACAAGAAATGCGCAAATTCGAAATTCCCCACTGTTTTATTAGCACTTGCCTTTGATAAATCATGCCCTGTTGCTTTTGCTTGCGAGCATAGACACTGCCAGGGTCCTAACCGTACGACAGATGGGACCTTCAACGTTGACAGCGTACCCACGACAAATATACTGCATCCGCGTCTTCTGCCATTCCCGTTGAGTCCCGGGTTAATCCCACTCTCTACTTTTAATGTATTGAAACAGCCTTGACCATGGCGTGATTGTGAGAATACGCTGACTATGGCTTTGTGCCATGTAGGTCACTGGGGAGGCCTCAACACGATTACAAGCCAAGGAGGGTTGAACAATGTCGGAGGGATTAAACTCCGACGAAGTTTTTTTAAAGCCAAAAGGTGTGAATAATCGTCTGGAATTGCAGGAGACTCCAGCAGTTATCCCAAAACAATAAATGGACGAAAGGACTGATTTACCTGTTGGCATTTGCTCACACAGTTGCTAGGTGTTGCGCTATGCCTATCTAGCCTCCGTAGAAGCTAAACTACTGGAGATCAGTGCGCAATGCCCAGGTTGTACATTGACAAATCCAGGCAAGGCGACTCGTCCTAGCCTGAATGGCCGCTGAATGTGTGGACACACGTAATCGCGATCTCTACAATGCAGAATAGTTTTGAGTCCTTAGACTTAACTGGAGCTTACTGGGAAGGGGTTTAACACTGTTTTCCTCAGTACAAAGGGGAAGATGTGTGCAGCGGACAATTCAGTGCCTCGACGTCTTTCCTCGTTCTTCTGTCAAATACACTGGTTTAAAGGAAGTGTTTGCTTTGCATGCAACCACCACTCTACCCACGTGAATTGCAGGATGGGTTCTTTGTCACTAATTTACGCTGATTCACACACATGCTGTGAAATCCTAATTTTCGTGACCACAACATTAAATATTGGGAAATGCAGAGCCTTACACAGATTAATTGTGTGAGTGACAGGCCTCTTCTTTTACAGCCTCATTTTGAGCTAGCCTATTCGCATGGTCCGCGTGTATTACTAAATTATTATTATTGTTATGATGGCTTGTGCAGTCTACTAATATAAATAAGTAGGAAGACAGAAATCGACTTGCCAAACGTTCGTAGTCAGGCGATAATGCATGGAGTTTCTCAAATTGACACTAATTAAAAGATTGCAATCAAACTAATGAATGGTCGCCAATATAATCCTCGTGTAGTGCGGTACAGGCATCTGCACAGATGACGTGACCAACCAATGCGAAGAAGACTCACAGGGAAGCGAATTCGATGTTCCAATGTACCTATGACAATAACTGGTACAATAGAATTCCATATTGGACCTTTTCAGCATCAAGCTTGTGACATGCCAGATAAAAGTCCTTCTTTCTACTTCCTGGATGGTAAAATAGGCCTCCGTAGTTGGCGTCCATTCCTTCACTCGTTTCAAGCCTACGTGGGTTGCCATAACAGCGAATCGTGTATTTCATAATTGCCCAGTCGTGGGTGAGCAATAAAAAAAAACAATGCTTTTTATCCGCACTACATTCAGCCAAAGTGCTACTCGACAATCCGCCTCCACTAGTTGTCCGACACAACGTGTGGGTGCCAAATGAATACACGCACCAAATACGTCAAGGCAATGGGTTGACTAGTTCGTGGAGTACATGGCAAATGCATGACAGGTAATTTGTGCATTTCTGACGAAGATGGTGTGCACAGAGCTGCGTAGCTTAAACATGCAAATTAGATGCGGTTTCCTACCTACCCAACAGGCTGCGTAACTCGGTGCCCAGTTCTCTACATCGGTACACTTTTGAGGATTTAAATGGCAATTTAAGGTGCCGGTCATGCGGCATTTACAAGGCACCCACAAGCTAGTGACGGGAGCATCCAACGAAGACAGCTATTTGTTCATAAAACCACCTTACCACTGGGTGCAACATCCTCCAAATTGACGTCAATTGAGTGATTTTTACGATTCTGAACAGTTGCGCAGTTGTTCAGCTGACAGTTCGTGGTACCCTCCATCAAGGTGAACATTTTCTCCCCCCTTCCCCCATTACCTCCTCAAAACCGCCTTCCATCCTTTCGCTTTCCCTCCCTTTCCTCCTCCCACACTTTCGAACCAACCAAGTCCAGGTGACGCTGCACCACTATAGTGTGCACGAGATCCGGAGGCCATTTTATTTCCGACACCCTTTTTACAAAAGCAGACATCTACCACTAACTGATAGCACAGACGAACGATGGATGGACAGAGCGAGAGAGAGAGAGAGAGGTGGTGGTCTTAAATAGGTTTAACGTCCGTCCACTCGAAGTAGTAGCTGGACGTATAACTCAGTTACCATTTTTGTCTTTCAGACTGCATGATGTCAGCCAGTTCGTGTTATTCGCTTTTACTGACGTCGATACTGATAGCCCATTCGCCTACTTATACGTGGTCCTTCGGTGTAAATTTACCCAGGCAAATACTCACCATGACACAACCACACTTCATCGCACCTGAGGTATCAGCGTGGCTGTGCCAAAGACCTTCTCGTTGGGCTTAACCATAGCTTAAATTGAGGCATTCCACAAGTCACCTCTACGGTTCAAGTTCTATGCCACCTTAACAATTATTTCTGTCACACACGCCAAAAGACTGCCTACTGAGGAGTCTCTACCCCCTAATATACGTGAGGGGAGTCTGACGGTTCTTCTGCTTCATAGTACTCACTGCGCCTTGACTCATCCCCTTCATTCCTCAACCAATGCGAGGCACGAATGCTACAATCCACCACGCGCATCGATGACCTGCCATACAAGTAAATGTCATTTGGGATCGTTTGGCAACATCGACATCAGCATCAACATCAGGGACGTCGTCAACGACAAAATGAAGGAGGTAGCAATCACATCTTTGCTACAATAAGGTAGAATGAGATGGTGAGAGCATGAGGCAACTGCGATTAATCCTTTATGCATGGGTAATTTCACAGATGTGAGCCAACATCAGTGTTGACTTCCTACGGAAAGCAATTTTGTATTGAAAGATGCAACCCCTAATTGGGCAGACGGATGCAGCTGAGTTGAGCTGGGCTGTTGAGACTTTTGCAAACTCAGTCAGTACGGAGGTAGAAGACTCACACGCCTTGTCCATCAGACTACCGTGAGGTCAACAACGTAAACCTCTGCTTCCTTGCTTAGGGATTGGAGAAAGATGACCTCGGCTAAATTAATGCCTGCCTGATGTCGAGACTAGGACATTTTAGCTGAGATTACCATGGTTATGCGGTGAGAGAAGCCTATTTTTATTACTGCTTTTTTGTAACATGCAGATAATTTGAATGTTCGCAGGCGGGTAGCACATTATCGAGACAATCACACACATGAATTGACTTGTTCGCAATCACGGCGAACAGTGGAGACGACAGGAGCAGTGGACGACTCAGGCTTGGCTAGAATGCTCAAGTGCGGCCGCCCCTCAGACACACACATCTCGCGAACCCGCCTCCGGATCGTATATAAGCTCCACTGACAGTTGAGCGTCCCACCGTGTAGGTGCTGTTTACATCACCAATTACTCATTATTGGCACGGCAACAATTTTCGTGGATTTTTGTGTCCACCTTTCCGCCCACCCCATTGCGTAGGATGCACCTGCAGCCAAGAGCAATCCAGGCGACGGCAAACCGAACTCATCACAATCCTGCTTTTGTGGATCACGCATTTAAAGGTGGTAAAACTTAAACTGTCGTGCGGAATGAGTTTGCGTCAGGGCACCTCTTTGCGTACCTGCGTTAAAAGAACCTTAATTGTGCAACTTGATGGCACCTCGCGATTTACTACAAAGTTCAGAAGCACTAGAAGTTGGATGTTGAAAAGTTCACCTGCGTAAGGAAAATTCAGTAGAAGCAGATAGCCTTGCATTGGGGCATCAAGCCTTCGTTGAGCCTTAAAAGAAGCCCAAACCTCGCACAGTGCCTATGCAAACCAGTCGCCAGCGCTGCTGACTTCCACTTCAGTTGGATCGACGAAGAATTGTCTTCTCTGCAGATACAAGTGGCAACACAGCCCACCTCTCTCCTTATACAGTGCAGAGCCTTGCACCCCCATCCGTGTTTGTGAAAACGACAGTCCTTTCTTGACCGATATGCCTTCTTACTTCGCATTAACGATATATAAAATGAGGCCGCGATGCGAAATGAATCCCCTGAAAGATTGACAGGTTTCCAGCAGAAATGACGGCGACTTCTGTGCGCAACTCTTTGGAATGCTGTGTGATGTGGTAACGAGGAGTCAATGTCGTTCCTGCCCGACTTGTATTGTATGCCTGGACGATGGCAACCACGATGTTCACTTACTTGTTCTCATGTCATCACCAAAATGGGACACATTGAAAGTCCTGCGCTTCAGTGTTATGATACCTGGAAAGGATGAATGAGCAAGTGCCAGGGGTAGTGGTCCATATTACTATCCAGAAATGGGAAAGAAACGTCATAATCTGTCATTTTAAGCCTAATTATGAAATATGTTCAAAATGGGAATTTCACTTTTCATTCTATAAATCAAATGCATGTGTTCAGCTGCACACTTAATTACCCATGCACTTCAGTCCTCCCTGGGTCCATCATTATTCTGCTGGTTTTGACGAGTGTCGATTTGATTTGTTCTTCTTTGCTTGAACGCCGCATCACCTCTAGTGGAACGTCCCGCAACCATACATACACCTCAGCCCCGATCTACGAACATTCACTTAGTAAAATAACTCAACACCTGGGTCATTTTTGCAGTATTTTAGTGAATTCTGACACGTCATTCTTTATAATGAGGAAGAGGGTGTCTTCTCTTGCCTAATTGCAGTTCTCTGAGAGCAAATCATCACCAGAGGCAAATTGGATGGCTCAGCCATTTCCAAGTCTTGTGTTTCGTTGCCACAAAAAGGCACAAAGGCACATCAAGAAGGAGGAAGAAATCAAGACTACAGAGAAAAGTGTCGTACTGAGATACTTGTTCCCACCATTGTTGGCATCACCATGGCCCGGATAGCTACCGCTACTGTCAGCTTCACTTCCACTGCCACGGCCAATGCCAACATCCACTGCCACTTTCAGTTACAATACTAACACCACAGCCTCTGCCAGAATCTTTGTGCTTATTTCCACTCTCTTCAGTTCCAACCACGCCATTCGTCTCTTTTACATTCCCACTTGTTTCATCTTCGCCTCCAGCTACATTTGCCGTTTCTCACATTAACTATGAGGGCTAAATGAAAGAGTGTTGTTAAAATGAAGGCTATATATGCTCTCACTGGTGTCAGCTCTATAAATAACTTGCAGCACTTGTGAACCCTCCTTAAATATCACCCATGACCACCTGCGATTGGTGCCTCTCACTAACATGGGTTCAAGTGGATATGTGGGTGTGGGTGCCAATCCGACTAAAATTTACACCGCTTTGCGGACTATATTCGAGCGTGACATTATCTGAACGTCTGCAACCCAACAAATCGCCTCTGCCGCACATTCACCGGCACCAAGGCAGGACAATTTAATGCAAATTTGCAACGAATGTTGCTAATCTGTCAATACCAAAACAGTAATGGCTACTCATAGGCATATTTTGTCAGTACAGTGCAAGTACAATTGACATTCATTGCAGGGACGCATATGATCCTGACTCTCACATCATATTCCCCTCGAGGCATATGAACCACCTTGACATAGGGCATACTGACCTCAAGGCCAATGCCATTTCATCTGTATGCCCCCCTGAAGTGGTGTTGTGTGCCTCCTTATGGATTTTCTTGGGTTCTTATGCTCAATAGTTAGTGGAAAGACTTCGACACGGATGTTTTCACCACCAACGAGTAGGAGTAAACAAGAAACGCTGAGCGTCGGGACAAGACAGCTAGATGCCTAGTGAGGGATCCCGGAGACATCAGGTCCCTCCTTCAGATCAGCTTATGCGTCGTAGGATTTGAGGTATATTGGTCTCATGGTAAGAACTACAACTGCTACTTAAATGAATCGGCAAGTGGTATCGGCAAACAAAGAGGAAACAAAGAAGAATGCGGCGTTCTATAATAATTGGAAATCATTCGCAAAGATGCTCATTTTTGGAGGCAAATGAGCAAGAACTCCTCCACGGTTGCTAGCACACCCTGTTTCATCTACTTCTGGCTTTCGCATAAAATAATTATAAACTCCACAGCAATCCACCTCTTTTAAAATCCATCTCCAATAGAGCATAAAACGTTTAGGCGTGTTCATGAGAGACAGATTACCATCGAATACACATCATCATTGCGTACCCTGATAAACTAAGAAAGGTATGAAGGTGAAGGCTGATCTGATTTTAATGTATACCTCTGCTTGTAGCACTTTCACATTCTCGAGTAGGGTAATGTCCCATCTAGTGAGTAAAGTGACTCATTTTGTGGCTTATCCTTACCTTTTGCTAATTTCTATTCCCTGTTAGTCAGTCGGCCTTACCACTGCCAGCAAGTCACCAAAGCCAGCATCCAAAATACAGCAGCACTCGACCACTCAAACAAAAACAACAACAGTCAAAACGATATCGAAGTTGACATAAACAATAAAATGGTTGCTTCCCTCTATTTTAAAGTAGAGCGATCGAAATAACTTGGAGAAGCAGCAGATGGATGAATGAAGATTTTTTGAATGCCTCATGTTCTAGATCCACGATCCGCCAATTTTGAAAAAACACGACTACAAACCCTATTATCATGTCATTGGCCATGAAACGGCGAACCCATCTGTTAAGCAAAGGAAAGGCCTACGACCCAGCTACCGACAGACGCACTGCACTGGTCCCGAGTTGGTGTATCCAATTATGTAATAAACTATTAGGGCACACACGTCGCATATGTGTGACGTCAGAAGTATTCCAACAGGGGGAATATCCCTTTTAGGTTTGGAGTGGATTGATGTAAATTACTTAAGGCTCGTGCAAATGATATAAAAGAAGACGTCTAGGAGTTCGCTGCTTCTTTAAAACTTGCGCATTCCACGTTAATCGCAACTTAGATTGCTTATAATAGAAAGCACTTAAAAGGTCACATTGGAACAAGTAAAACTAGTCCTGATGAATGACAGTCCGTCCTAACCTTCATGTCCTATTAATGTGATAGTCATGATATACCAACCCGTTAAAGAAAGCTGATTTGGTGTAACTGGGCAGATTGCGTTGATTCCTAACGAAAAGGAAAGAGAGAGGAAAGGGGATGGAAAGACATTGGGTCATCTCCCACGAAACTGATAGAATTTAAGATGTCATGCACTCTTCAAATACAGTTTCTAATTGCCGTGATGGTGGTGTGCCCCGTTGATCCACCAAATAACTGCAGAATTCTTTACAACTTAGCTCTCTAAACCAAAGTAAATGGCTGAATTAGGAATAAGTGTAGAGCCAAGAGAAGTAGTCTGAATAACTCGATGAAAGACGGCGGGTGACGTCAGTAAAAGCGAATAACACGAACTGGCTGACATCATGCAGTCTGAAAGACAAAAATGGTAACTGAGTTATACGTCCAGCTACTACTTCGAGTGGACGGACGTTAAACCTATTTAAGACCACCACCTCTCTCTCTCTCTCTCGCTCTGTCCATCCATCGTTCGTCTGTGCTATCAGTTAGTGGTAGATGTCTGCTTTTGTAAAAAGGGTGTCGGAAATAAAATGGCCTCCGGATCTCGTGCACACTATAGTGGTGCAGCGTCACCTGGACTTGGTTGGTTCGAAAGTGTGGGAGGAGGAAAGGGAGGGAAAGCGAAAGGATGGAAGGCGGTTTTGAGGAGGTAATGGGGGAAGGGGGGAGAAAATGTTCACCTTGATGGAGGGTACCACGAACTGTCAGCTGAACAACTGCGCAACTGTTCAGAATCGTAAAAATCACTCAATTGACGTCAATTTGGAGGATGTTGCACCCAGTGGTAAGGTGGTTTTATGAACAAATAGCTGTCTTCGTTGGATGCTCCCGTCACTAGCTTGTGGGTGCCTTGTAAATGCCGCATGACCGGCACCTTAAATTGCCATTTAAATCCTCAAAAGTGTACCGATGTAGAGAACTGGGCACCGAGTTACGCAGCCTGTTGGGTAGGTAGGAAACCGCATCTAATTTGCATGTTTAAGCTACGCAGCTCTGTGCACACCATCTTCGTCAGAAATGCACAAATTACCTGTCATGCATTTGCCATGTACTCCACGAACTAGTCAACCCATTGCCTTGACGTATTTGGTGCGTGTATTCATTTGGCACCCACACGTTGTGTCGGACAACTAGTGGAGGCGGATTGTCGAGTAGCACTTTGGCTGAATGTAGTGCGGATAAAAAGCATTGTTTTTTTTTATTGCTCACCCACGACTGGGCAATTATGAAATACACGATTCGCTGTTATGGCAACCCACGTAGGCTTGAAACGAGTGAAGGAATGGACGCCAACTACGGAGGCCTATTTTACCATCCAGGAAGTAGAAAGAAGGACTTTTATCTGGCATGTCACAAGCTTGATGCTGAAAAGGTCCAATATGGAATTCTATTGTACCAGTTATTGTCATAGGTACATTGGAACATCGAATTCGCTTCCCTGTGAGTCTTCTTCGCATTGGTTGGTCACGTCATCTGTGCAGATGCCTGTACCGCACTACACGAGGATTATATTGGCGACCATTCATTAGTTTGATTGCAATCTTTTAATTAGTGTCAATTTGAGAAACTCCATGCATTATCGCCTGACTACGAACGTTTGGCAAGTCGATTTCTGTCTTCCTACTTATTTATATTAGTAGACTGCACAAGCCATCATAACAATAATAATAATTTAGTAATACACGCGGACCATGCGAATAGGCTAGCTCAAAATGAGGCTGTAAAAGAAGAGGCCTGTCACTCACACAATTAATCTGTGTAAGGCTCTGCATTTCCCAATATTTAATGTTGTGGTCACGAAAATTAGGATTTCACAGCATGTGTGTGAATCAGCGTAAATTAGTGACAAAGAACCCATCCTGCAATTCACGTGGGTAGAGTGGTGGTTGCATGCAAAGCAAACACTTCCTTTAAACCAGTGTATTTGACAGAAGAACGAGGAAAGACGTCGAGGCACTGAATTGTCCGCTGCACACATCTTCCCCTTTGTACTGAGGAAAACAGTGTTAAACCCCTTCCCAGTAAGCTCCAGTTAAGTCTAAGGACTCAAAACTATTCTGCATTGTAGAGATCGCGATTACGTGTGTCCACACATTCAGCGGCCATTCAGGCTAGGACGAGTCGCCTTGCCTGGATTTGTCAATGTACAACCTGGGCATTGCGCACTGATCTCCAGTAGTTTAGCTTCTACGGAGGCTAGATAGGCATAGCGCAACACCTAGCAACTGTGTGAGCAAATGCCAACAGGTAAATCAGTCCTTTCGTCCATTTATTGTTTTGGGATAACTGCTGGAGTCTCCTGCAATTCCAGACGATTATTCACACCTTTTGGCTTTAAAAAAACTTCGTCGGAGTTTAATCCCTCCGACATTGTTCAACCCTCCTTGGCTTGTAATCGTGTTGAGGCCTCCCCAGTGACCTACATGGCACAAAGCCATAGTCAGCGTATTCTCACAATCACGCCATGGTCAAGGCTGTTTCAATACATTAAAAGTAGAGAGTGGGATTAACCCGGGACTCAACGGGAATGGCAGAAGACGCGGATGCAGTATATTTGTCGTGGGTACGCTGTCAACGTTGAAGGTCCCATCTGTCGTACGGTTAGGACCCTGGCAGTGTCTATGCTCGCAAGCAAAAGCAACAGGGCATGATTTATCAAAGGCAAGTGCTAATAAAACAGTGGGGAATTTCGAATTTGCGCATTTCTTGTAGAGTTCTGTCGTGCTTCTGCGTTTCTTTGCACTATCTCGGTGTGATGGTCATTTTCACCTTGTCTGTAGCCTGCCAGTCCTTCCTACGCTCGTAATACACCGTTTTACTTATCATCAACTTCTCCCTATGTCATGTAAGTGCTATTTCTACCACTTTATGCCTAATTTGGCATACTTTTGCTCCACTAAGGCTGCATGCCTTTCTAGTAACTTCTAATTCTGACCTTCGGAATGGTATGAATTGTAACAATTAGTTTATCATTTAATGCAGTCGCATTTCACCTTCCTCCCTTCTTCCTTAAAGATTTCGATAACAAGTAGAGACTGACACTCCGAGGTAGTGGAGGGAGATGTTGAGCTAGGAAAGGACTAATTTTCTACTTCCTTGACTGGGATCAAATCTTCAGCTAGCAGGTTTGACGGCTCCTTGCAGCAACGTTACCCTCTTGGACTGAAGGAGCGTAGAGCTAGAATGCCCAGATGAAGACGTGGACTAACGCTTTTTGAGAGTCTCAACTACGGCATTAAGGGGATGTCGCAAAATACGCTTTCTAACCTTATCAAAGTTGGTAGGCAATGGCTCTACTTCTCTGCCACCCGCCTTTTCCACCTCGTTGTGATGGCTTGCATATGCAAAACCGTATCGCCCACATGTTTGCATTCTATCACCCTTTCAGTTCCTCTTTCCCCTCCTCCTCTCCTCCCAAATGATGCATGTGCATCTCGTTTTGGGACTTTTCTAACGACTGAGAATTGCATTTCGCAGGCCAACGGACACCTACACCCGCATCAAAAGGCATGTATGATAAAGCAGAGAGGACGAAACACCCGAGACTGTATCAGGAATGATTTTCCGGTGGTAATCAAACTCATATGGTGGACTTTTGCGCATATCCTACCATCAGTATTGTTAAATTTATCATGTATTTTATTTGCCTGACGAAGTCATTCGTGGTGTTTGAGATCAAGCGTGCAGTGGCTCCTCATATCAACTAATTGCCCAACATTGCCTACCGATTCGTATGTCAAACGCCTTTTGTCTAAAGTGGTACAAAAGATGAAGGTATCAATGACGATTCAGGCTTAATTTAGGTGTGCATAAAAGTAAATCGGTAATCACAAAAAAAAATTGTGGGGATGTTTAGAAAGACAGCAGGCAACAATAGGCATACAAGTTTTTTATCAAGCCGTCCATGGTGCACACCAATTCCTTCCACTAAATGGAATTATTTGTGCAGGTTTCTGTGTGGCTAGACGAAATGACTCAACGTAACCAGTAGAGACTTGCCAAGAAGTTCATGAGGGCAGGTGTGCATTACAAATTGGAGACAAAGCATGTGCCAATCTACCAGTAGGCTACACCTTTCTGTAGCCTTCTCTGCTTTAAATTCGTCTACCCATCATAAAATGTAGCCCAAATCCCTTGGATGTGATTCCGGCTTAGTTGGTTGAAGAAGTAATCTTAGCCTGGTGGAAAAGTGACAGAAGCTTCTCGTCCATTATGCTGTATACCATTTGGAGGAGAAAAGATGGTGGATTCTAATGCCTAAAATTATTCAACTGATCCTTTTGTATCTGGTGATGAATCACTCACGGAGGAATCCTTCACGGCAAGGAAGACTGTCTCCTTTTGACCACCAGCAACATCTAGGTAGCTAATGAACAAATGGACAATTTTAACCTTCTGAGTCTATCAATTCCCTGTTCCAATCTCTTCCATATTTTCTACAAATCTAGCCATTTTTTGTTAGACTGCTGAATGATCCCCAACAGCCAGTCTGACTTGCTATGCAAATTGGCTTTGCAGCCTCTCGGTGTTTGCTAAACGAACGAAAGCATCAATGGCTCCCCCCACCCCCACGCCCCTCATGGTTTACTGTATTTCTATCCGCACTACCCTTCATCTATACGCACCACCAACTCTGCCATCCTTAGAACACTGTGCACGCTCTGCAGGCTCAGTTGTTCACTTGTTGACGTCCAGGCAATCTTTTCCCGATAGATCTACTCCATGCATAAAAAGTCTTCGCTTTGAGAAAAGGGCAAGACTAATCAAACAGTTGGAGAGGTTTCCCATCTACACAGGCAGATGCTGCCTATTCCTCATCCTCCTTTCTGTCCCGACACTTTTCAAACCTCCTGACATTCACCGATCGCATAGCCATATGCAGAGTAGTATGGACAGTCCGTTTGAAGGAAATGGGGAGGCAGGAGTGTCAGTGGCTAGGGCGAGGGGCAGGTTCTTTGCTTCCAGGGTCAAAACACTCAAATGGCCAAAAATTCATCCATTTGTGTCTGAAACGGTTTCCGTAAGGTAGACAAAAGGGGTAATTGGAGCACTTGACAGCCGCAGTGATGCTTTTCAAAAGTTGCAATCATAGCAGGATGTCTATAAGTGTAGTGCTGACAGCCCTATAAGTAAGAAAAAAGGCAAACATCGGAAAACCCTAGTCCTTGCTGTTTTGGCTGCGTGTATTTTCCATGGCTATAGCTCCTCGGCCACTGGTATGCCTTTCTATATCTTCAGGAAAGACTGAAGAGAGTGCTTTGGTGTCAGTACCCTAAACAAAAAGCCCTGTGATTGACCAAATCTGTGGGACCTCAACACGGAAGAGGGCTCGACACCATGTCCACTTTCAGACATTATCCCAAATTTGTGCTCTACCAAAATTGATTTCCCTAATAACGTCCATTCTTCAGTCAAGTGTATTAAGGAAATGAATGCAACTCCTTCCATATTTCTGCTACCCAAACGGAGCCCTGATTGACTGTTGGAACAACAGGGATGACTGACCACTACTTTGTTAGATGAATTTTGCCTTGGAGCGAACATTCTTAGGAATGCTGATTGACACAGCGCCCAGACCTAAACGATGTCCAACTGATGATTCCGCCCTCCCCAGTACGGGCCACAAAGAGAACGCAGCCTTGGATGCAACAGAATGGACCAGCTACAACAGTGACAGCTATTGCCCTGTCTCCCAAGTGGTTTAAAAGGCATTGACTGCGTTGTGAAAAGGGAGAGTAAAACCGGATCGCAAGGGGATTCGACATCATGCTGAACCAGTTTGAGTTTGTCGGTTAGTGTCACGACTTCCTCTTTTTGCTTTGAACCTCTCGGGTCTTCGGTACGTCAATGCTGCATCATCCAAATATGCATGCCCTGTTACGCCTTCAAGAATAACCAAGAGTTCTGCAATATGTGACAGACATATGCGATCGTAATCGAGCTTGTTGGATTAAGCTCTCTCTAGGAATGCAAGTATTTCCTATACTTGTAAATCTGGTGCACTGAAAAGGAAACTTTACTGCAAATCAGTGGCTAGAAAGACAGTAATCACATTTAAACCTAATTTGAAAGTCAAAATGAAGGCCGAATAGCCTCCCCCACTAACACTTTTAATATTCACTCCCTCAGAAAGTAAAGACATCTCCATTATTCACGATGTCGCCTTAATCAAGTAAATGGCGGATGTCAACAGCTCAGCGATCACTCCGACGTGAACATATAACGCAGCCTGTGCGGGTGATGCGAGCCTTCAAGGCGTTTTTGGTAGCCAAGAGGGATCTCACTGTTTTTATCTTTTGCGCAGTATGGAAGGGAAGATTGATGCCCTATAATGTTGGGGGGTTCTAATTTAGGCAGACTGACATGCGGTCCAGACCAGTTTTCAGAAATGCACAAAGTAATGTGAATGAGTGAATTGCTGAGGCTGCTTGAAGCCCCCAGAAAAGTGTTTTTTTTTTCAGTCTTTCAAGAGTGTAGAGTTTCCCTTGTCCCTTTTGACGAAACGATGGCACACATACATGTGCATTATGGGTACTAATAATTACCTCAAGGTCAAGGTCAAGCAGACGCCGTAAATACGCTATTATCCAGCCAGCTATCGCGCTAGACATGCACATGCGTACGGCTTTTCCTACCGACGTCTTTGTCAACTAACTGCAATGGCTGGGAGCTTGGCAACACCCAAACACATGCACATGCCCACAAAGTCGCCGTGGAAGTTAAGAAGCTATGTAAATGAGCCCCACTCACGCCACCTTGTGACTGATGAACAGCAGACTTCCGGGGCCAAGCATTCACCCGTGCAGTGAAAACGTGGCTCCAGTTTTCGTTAAAAAGATGGACAAATCGTTGGATATTTGCTAGCTTATCTCCTCTTCACACTGCACAGTTCTAATACACGCACCTCCTCAACTGCCACTTTTAGAGCACTGTGTGCTTTGTGTGTGTGTGTGTGGTGGACCGTAGAAGTAAGCACTTCGCCACAAATTTTCCATGTACTAAGGAGCAGGCAACAGTTGTGACTGCGATTTCTCTACTCAACACAAATCGATACAAGTGGATAAGTCTTGAAGGTGTGAAGGAAGAACTAGCACTACTTCAGTCAAGGAGGGCCTCTTCTTGCATGTTACTGGTCTTCCTTCTAACTCTCACCTCTCACGGTCACACTGAGTTGTGAGGAGGTTTGCTATCTTGTCATAATCGGAGGGAGATACCGCCTTATTCCGACCCTTTGTGCCGAATTATGCATTGTTATGGTGAGTGCTTCAATAAGCAAGGTATTTTGGGAGCTTTCTGTGGGTGGGCGCACCAATTGAGCACTTGTGTCTATTTCTTGCATGAAAGTTAAAAATCAACCAAGATACATGAATTTCTGGCCAATCAACTTGGAAATTAAACACTTCGAAGATAGTATCTTCAACCAATGCTTGCCTTCTAACCAAATTGTACTACTACTGTGGGCCTAGTGGGGAAAGGATTTGGAGGTGAAAAACAAGACCCCTACAGTGAGAAAGACTTACTGTTTTGTCAGCAGGCGCATGCGCATAAACCGCAGCAAACGCTTGTCACATGCATTGGTGACAGCGACGCCACACGCCAGCATATCCGCACAGATAACTCCACATTTGTTCTCTACTATATATGCCAAAACTTTACCGCATGAACAAGCATGTCTTACGAGCGTAGTTACTCTTTCTGGCATTGACAAGTGCTAAGCACTCAGACCTCCTAATGTGGAGAAACAATATGTGAAATCACATCAGCATCCAATTCTTATGTACCGATCGAAGAGGTGGAACGGTGAATACGCTAATGATTATGTTCACCGTTTTCACGGGAGGATTTGCCGACCACCTGTGGCTACGTGAATGTCCTGTTAAGCGCTCAAAGACTGGAATGTCAGCTGTGCGGTGAGCCGGCCGCCACTACGATAGTGCCGACAACAAACGGCTTTTCGTGGTGTGGCCCGCTTCAAGCCTTCGCTGTCACATATGTGCTGGCTGCCACTGTTGCCTGCTGTGCCAATTAACGGTGTCTAGGTAGACACGTGACGTGTGCGTTAGCGATTGCCTCCACTAGGACACACGGGCGGCCGGTGACACTCACTACTGCGTACAGCTCTGTTTTGTCGATGCTAGTGGAATTAGCAGGTCCGACTTGATTCCAACCTCTCTCACACACCGTGAGGAACCCCAATACTCACTCGGCAGCGTTGATCACCCATGCTCAAATTTGACTTTGAGGTGCCTCACGCAATTTTTTGCCTACTCTTCACTTACAACTTGCGCAATAATGCCCACCATTGTGAATTCACCTTTTGCATCCTCACCTAATGGAACAAGGTGGAATAAGACAAATTTTAAACCTGATGAAAAAATATTGGATTATTTAATGTCTTTATAAGAGAAAGAGATGAATACTCCCAGCTTATCCGTAGATATCAAGCGAATTCGTTCAATCATTCATATGATTTACCTTATTTTCATAACATGGCGTAGGTGGTAAGGCATAAGGCAGAATCGCGTCTGCAGTCCACCACGCACAGGCAAAGCAGGCAGTGTTGCAAGGGTGGCGGATAAAGTGGTGCGCGCAGAAGACGTGGACAGTGGGAAGAGGAATGTGAGCGGAGGAATGTTAGGTGATAGCCATTGAAATGTTCCCTCGTTTAACGAACGTCTGAATGCCAAAGCCACGCTTTTCTGGTGCGAGTAAATGGATGGTCAGGGAAGTTCATTGCTCGTCATCGGGTGCTAGGTAGCTTCAAACAATTTGGTGAAATAGTCTAATTTTATAATTGTGTATTTTGACATGCTTTAATAACCAAAAAATAGAAATCTCAGCCATGTGGCAACAATTGCTGAGGCTAAAGTAACCAACAATCAAATGAAGCTTACAGATTTAACCTAACGATCGCTTTTACGGGTGCACATTTTCCTTTATTCCGGAATTCGGAGGCCACAGAATACCGAGAACAGGTGCTCCAAGACTGGGCATCGCAGTACACTTTTTTGAATACGCCATTTTAGGTGACGGACAGGCATATTAGAATAGCGTTTTGACTACGCGGACAGCGCTGGTTTCAGAGGAGTAGGAGTAGGAGGAGGAGGAGGAGGAGGAGGAGGAGGAGGAGGAGGAGGAGGAGGAGGAGGAGGAGGAGGAGGAGGAGGAAGGTAGGTAGGGAGGGAGGGAGGGAGGGAAGGTCAGACTCTGATCTCTATAAGACTCAAAGTATTTGTTAAATCCCACATTTAACAGTACATACTACCTTCCTCTAAATTCTCTTTTGGATCTAGGGAAATAAAAGTGGGCGTAGAAGGGAAAACGTAGAAATAGTCCACTGACGGCACCGTCAGCAAACTTTTCGTTCTCCACCATGGTTGCAAACTTCTGCAATCGCCTCGAAGGCTTCATATCCAATCTCAGGTCTTAAGCTTAACCACAAGAGGAAAAGAAAGCAGACCTTACGTGCATTTCTGCAGAACGTATTCCCGGCAGCCCTAAAAGTCGCCAAAAACCAAGTCCACTCACAGGAAGAAAAGACCCCAGGCAGAGGGTTCTTCTGTCGTGACAGCAAAATGAAGATGGGGGAGAGGGGAAGAAAGGAGGGACTATGCAGGGAACCTACAAGGACTGATAAACCGCGCTCTCTATTACAAAATGCAATGAGTCAAATGTCTACCAACTTGACCCAACATAAAAACAGTCTGCTTTATCTCTTCGATGCGTCGGTCAAATGTAACGCCATTGTTCACCTCCCACCTATTGATTAGCGCATGCATTTGAACTATGAATAGGGTCACCTGTCTCGATGTCTGAGCGAGAGATTCTCACCAATGCAGAAGGTTGGTGGTGGCAGTGGTCTCTGCAAGGTCCCGGAAATTTCGCCTTCAAGGTATTCTTCATCGTTGCGCTTGTCTGTGCTACCCTGTCAGCAAGTGCGGAACTCTACGTCGACTCGTACGACAAGCACACCTTCCAGGTGTACGTAGCACAAGACGCTCATAAAACTCACTCCAGCAGTCGAAATAGCCACCCTGCTCTCACAGTAAGCGTTTCCTACTTGTTATTCCATTGTTGATGAGCATTTTTGGTAGACCTAGATAGGAGCTGGGACTCCTACTGCCTTACTCACTCCCAACTCTGAAAGGGTTTTGAAGGTGGAGCCGAAAAATACTAGCCTTTTAAGTTGATAGTGGCTCCGTATTTTGACTTTTACAACTCGGTAAACGCCTCAATGGTTTGTGCTCTACCGAATGCCATGCGCTAAAGTACGACACTCTCTGTCTGTCCATCTGCTTATTTATCTCCCAGTTGGTTTACCGCCCTTCCTTGATAGTACGAGACCCGAAGAGGTTTCTGGTTCCAGGAGGACAGGATTTTGAGCCTCGACGACCAGGCATGGGGACATGTGACACTGATAGGTCACCTTTATTATACGTCTCGCAATCTCGTGGCTCACCATTGTGATCCCTCGAATGGTGATGCGTCCGCATTAACCACCCACGTAGTGGTGGCAATGCTGGTATGTGCCATCTTCCTCCTCCTCCTCTCCCTCCTTCATCTGGGGATGTCACTGCGTAGGGGCTGTCCAATGCTACTGATGCTAACTCTGAGCTGCAACTGTCTTTTTACTGCTCTGGTGGTGCGACTTCTCCGCGGTCTTGAAATGCACGCCTGTCTGACTGAGCATTCGCGGCAAAGACTGCCTGCACCACGTCTGCAACCCAGAAAAAACCTCTCCATCGTGTGCTTCCAGGAGACCACCTGGAGTCTTGACACAGAGAGCGCCGGTGTTGAGTTTCTCTTCTTCCGATTCAGTGGTCTCATTCTCATTCACATTGCCACTGCACTCCTCTTTTTCTCTTGGGCTTTTGGTACTCTATGCACGAACGACAATAAAAACGTGAGTGTTTGAACTAGCATAGTGTCCTCACTAGTCTGTCTGATAGGACGCAATGATGCTTCAATTGGAACCGCCATAAGCTGCTTCTTTATGCGTGACAACCAGTTCATCTTTTGACCTCGGTACTGATCAACATTTCAGATGCTATAAATTCGACGCATACTTCCACAGTATACTTCTGACTGGCTAACCGCAGGACACTGGTCCCCAGGGAGAAACGAGCTCAAACCCTCATTGACTCAGTCTTCTCGATCAAAGGGCCTAGTGGCAACGACGGGGTGCGGTGCAACGTGTCCGCAATTTCGTTCATCCACCTCCGTCTTCAGGCTCCTTGATCGGAAAGACTGAGCGGGTTGGACAATCTCATGCTTATGTCGAACAGGGAAGGTTTGCAGCCTATCAGAGCATATGGAGAGGGAGTGGTGACGTCCGCCCAGCCATGGGATTGGTGTAAATTTACTGCATGCCACCTGAAAGGTCACTTGAAATAAGTATAAGTTACACTTCTGTCGACGAATTTTCCCCTTTTTCAGAAATAATACAAATAGTAAGGATTTCCTACTCTCTTCCTAACATCAGGGTTTATATCTTACTAGAAAATGGTAATAAATTGGGAAGTTTTTTGATAGTTGGCCACTTTTTTTCCAGATTGCAAATAGAAATGTGACAAATTTCCCACTTACATTTACAGTTTTACTGACCGATACATTTATTTAGAACTTACTTCCAAAACATTTTCAGCAGAGTAAAACAAATTTGGTCCACTTTGATGGATTGGTGCTAAAGGCTGTGAAGCGCTGCGGGCCCTCAAAGAAGCCCAAGAGTGCCACCACTTGGCGGAAGCCGCGCTGGCGGAGGAGCACTCTGAGTGGCAGTTGGAAGCCCAAAGTGGGGGTAAAGGCAGACGTGGGCGCCAGGTTATGCACCATCTAATTGACACTGCTGTTTGCGAGGTATTCAAATCGGTTTGGCCACTGCAAAGGGTCGAAAGTAATCGCGAGACCAAAGATTTAAAAGCCACATCACCTGTTTGGTGGGTCTTGTGCTCCAATTGGTATGGAGCGCGCAGTCCGTCTTGGCTCTTCACAACGGCGCAGTGCCAAGACTGAGCGATCAATCATCCGCCCAAGATTGCAGCAACAAAGTTGCTCACACCATTTCTTCTCTTAGATAAACACCTTGTTCTCCATACAATTCCCTGGTGGCTCATCAAAGCCTAACACTTCGCAAGAAGAGCTGCAGCTGTAGTCCCTACCGAATACCCATCGTCGTGCATGTTTTCTCCATCTACCCTTTTTCTGAAAAACTGTAGACACGGTGGGTGGAATGTGTTGTAGGCCAGTAATGTTAGCAGAGGACGTGGAAGAGCCCAACTTGTTAAAGCCAAATTTTTTAATTTTTTCATAGATTACACTCATCGTTGCTTTATGTCTAAGCTTTATTCCGAAAATGTGCCGTGCTTACTTCCCACTTGCCTTATTCGTCTTTCAAATGATCGCGCAACGGCAATTTATTGCATGCGATTCGCTTCGTCATCATGCCTATCCTAACAGCGCTATTGGATGCAAGTGTTAGTGCGGCTTTCTGTTTACGCGTCATTTTTAGCAACCACGTGGCCGCGGTAACACATCCCCATGCCAAGTTGCACCCCCAAATGTTTATGCAGCATAGCACTAGTAGGCGTCAGTAGTATATGCATCAAAGGCGGTGGCCTCCATTCTTGTTGCTGTCACTGAGATGAAGGAAACTGCCGTTTCTTCCTTGCCTTACGATTCTTTTCCTGACCCCAATTCATTAAGCCACCAAGTACTAATTCCCTGCCTTTCAGTGCGTTCCCACATTATTATACCTAACTCCCCTTGAAGGGGCACATGCGCACCTCCAAATCGTAAAATTACTTCACGGAAAAAATACCTTAGTTTCTTACTTGGGCCGTTTGAACTTTGTGCCCTTATGTTGACTGTAGTGGGGGCGGAAGGGGGGGGGCGGAGAAAGGGGCGCCGAAAATCACAGAGAGACCCCATTTCAGACCAGCACTCCACCGATGAGTGGCCTTGGCAAGCCAATCAAATTCGAGTAGTCGCACAAGTGCCTGATGGAATTGGTCTGCCAAACGAAAATGTAGGAGTGTGGAAGTTTAAAACAATAGATTCGTTACGTTTCGTTTTCTTGTGAAGTCCTTTTTGAGGGTCTGATTTCCACAGTTATCATCTAGTATGGCTGTTGATCTGTTCTTTGCTTTAGTCAGCTGAGCAGCCATGTTCAGCCCAATTTTGGTGGTTATTCGAGAACTCAAATGTGGAAGAAGCAGAAGTACTTAGTATCCGGGATTTATTCGTAGACATGCGAATGGCGTGCAATATTTTGTCTGTGCCCCAACTCAAGGATGGGTGAAGGCGCATTGTTGCGCCATGTGCTGTAATAACACGGCGCAAAATTGCGCAACAAACTCAACGAGTGAAAAATCCCAATACATGCTTTTGTTTCGCCAGTACTTTGTTTGTAGCTGCGTTGATAAGGGCGTGTACCAATGGCTTCTGGAGGATCGATTGTCTTTCCCTCAGGAGCAGATTGCTGGTTATAGTAGAGAGTGTTGGCTCTATTTCTCCTCCACTCATAGCTAAAGGACGCTCTTTTTGCTGCAGAGGGCTGACACTTGTTTTAATTTGTGTTTAGCTGTGCGGCCTTTTCGTTTCCTGTAGAGTGGCCTACTGCTTTAGCGGCACGAATATCCGCTTGGCGCCATTAGACACTGCATCACGCCGATTCTTCTGTGTGGTACCAATAAGTCACAGTAGCACTTACACAGAACTAGCTTAGACGCTGCGCTCATACGCTTCAAGTCGTCCTTTTGACTGTTGTCTTGACTTTTATTAAGGCGAGTTTCTTAATAAGCACAGACAGTACCTCGGTTTCACTGGAATATTCACTTAATCAAAACACCCACTCATGCGTGGAAGGCGCCATCGCATGGACCGAATGCAAGTTGGAGACAGGTGCAAACGCGCAATGGCCTGCATCAACACGCACACTCCTTAAGCTGCACGAAGTGCTCCCATTTAGAGAAGACAACAACAACTTCACCTCACAGAAGCAGGGAGTGGTTCACCATTCGCTATGGTAGCACAAAATTCTTCTCTTTGCGTCCACATTCCAAAGGGAAGAAAATATGGCACATTTCCAAAAGTTGATTGCATCAGAAGATGGCGAAAGTGTCCGCCTACACCAAGAGGACCCACCGTTAAGTTAAAGACACTTAAAGATGAGTAGCCAGATAGCAATATGACGCTGAATGTTTAGTCAAAGAGGAGAAGAATACGCTGATTTGCGATGGGCATGCAACCCACCTTTGACATCTGAATCTGGTCCGGCTGATTCCTTTACTATTGACATCTCATTTTGCACCCCCAGCTGAGTTGACTTAGTGAAGAAGGTTAAGAAATGTGCACGAGTACCTGTTTTTCATAGATTCAATCAAAGAAGGCTCTAGACATCAGATTTGAAAGACATGGATGAAGCCATTTACGGATTCCGCGGAGATCCACAATGGATGAACCGTCAAATGTGCATCATCTTATAGCAGTTACCTCAACCGCTTTTTCTGCCCAAAGGTGACTTAGAGCTGCAGCGATATCGAGCCTTAGACAGCTTACCAAGTTTAGCATGGAGGCGCTTCCCCATTTGAGGCAGGATGAACAGTCGGGCAGTTAGAAAGAGAAATATGTACCGACGTTGGTTTCTGTAACAATATTTTAAAGTTTTAGGTCAAATATCGCCTCTTATGGAAGTGTCGATTGTTGAGCATCATCCATCCCTTTACAAAGAGGCCAAAAATATGGGTCGGAGTCCAGCGTCTTCTCACCGCCCCATTGAAAAGCTTAATTGGCACTGGATGGTACTGGCTTATAGCATTGACAACGCTGTAACGGTAGAAACATAAGTGACCGATGAAATTGTTGAAGGCGATGGTTATTTAGATGCTTCTTGCTTCTTCCCAGGTCGTACGACTCCCTTTAGTGGCCTAGCCTTATAATCATATTCCAAGATTGTCCCACCGCCTTCCATGGATATTAAAGACACTACAGTAGAGTAAGCGCTGCAGAGAGTATTGGAGGAGGAGGAGGAGGAGGAGGAGAAAGGAAGGGAGGCGGGGGCCGCATATCCGAAAACAATAATAAAAAAGAACGCAACCAGGGGACAGAAGAGCTTTTCCCTGATACGTAAAAAGTTCATTAGAGATCTCTAGGTCATACTGACATGTACTCGTGGGGGGTTCACACGCCTGGTGAGATCCACTGGATTTGAACCAATAGCTGAGATTAAAACTCATAGGCGAAATTATCGATTTTTAGTCTTTTGGAGACCCAATTGGTACATTTTGAGTAGCAAAGTTCGTTCGGGTCCTCCCTAAAATCAGGGGTAGGGAAAGCCTTCACTCTCTATGGGTAAATTATCCCCCCAAGGTAGTGCTCAGGACTGTATGGTTTACTAGCTAGAGGCCAGGAGGTGGTTAGATGAACCGCGAGGGTAGATAGGCAACCGGTGTCACCTGACACACACACCCGTTTGACTTGGGCTACTATCGGCCACAACAAGTCAAGGGAGATAGGTTCCATCCAATGCTATGCTTCTCATGACCCTAAAAGGGGCGACTAATCTCTGGCCCAAGCAAAAATGGCCATCTCAACCGATTTGCTAGCGACTGTGCTAAAACATGCCTATTTACAAGACATATAGGAAAGAAGTGGCTATTTTTAGTGAAAAAGACAAAAACCGACGATAGCTAAACGGTTGATAATCTCATTTAGTCCGTATGGCCCGTCTCTTCAGAAGCATCGCAGAGAGCAGCGTTGTGGACGATACCTGAGGTCTGGCCAATCAAACCAGCAGTAGCATCGAGTAGATTGATGGGCGTCTTTCCATCGGTGATGAGAGTGCTCTTCAAATTCAAGGCTTTCAGCATCCGCACATCACGCTCCACACCTGAGCAAGCGATGTGGCGCAGATTCTCTGAACCAATCGCCTGTACCCTTTTCAGGTAGAATTCTGTCTCCATCTCAAGTTCCTGACGCCTACGTTCCAGTGCAAGGTCGTTTTTCTTCTGCACAAACTCCAGCTCCAGCTCACGAGCTAGCCTCAAACGCTTTATCTCAGCCTCCTACACAGGGAAAGTGGAGAGGAGATTAGCAGTGGAGTAAACGAGGGAAGCATCATGAGCCGTGCAACAAACCGTTTTGATGCTGTCCGCCTCCGCCTCTAGGCGCGCTTTCTCCACCTCGGCTTGACTGGCGATTCGCATTGCCTCCGCTTTGCTTTGAGCCTCCGATTTGGCCTGCCCGGTGCTTTCAAGAGTTGCTAACTGCACCTGCAGCTCCAAGAGACCCTTTCTCGCTTCCTCAGCTGAGGCCTCGTCTTCTATCTTCTGCCGCTCCAATTTACCCCGTGCCTCTTGCTCCAGTCGTTCTGCCTCATGACTGAAATAACGAACACCAAGTAAGGCAACAAAATACACATTTTTGGTGAGATAAGAACGAGAATGTGGGTTACCGAGCAGCGGCCTCCTGAGAATTGCTCGTTATCTCAATGGCCAGTTGAACCGACTTCATCAGAGCATCACGAGTGCGCTGGTCAACAGGCTCTACCGACTGAATATCCACACTTGTAACCACGAGGTTATTTTGTGGGAAAAAATATCTTTCACACATTTCGCCAGCGGCGTTCCTCCCAAACACGGCTTCACGAATAATGTTTGCCGAGTTCTGAAGAACGAATTATACAACATCACTATGTAATGCTTTTGTGATACCAAAGCACTGGTGGCATTACACAATTTACCTTGTGAAAGACGTCAAAGTTAACAGAAGCAACACTGCCTCGGACGCGAGCTGCTATGGCCTTGCAAAAGTCACCGATGAAGTCCGGCAGAGAAAAAAGTTTCGCCGCTTCATCGTCAGCTCTCTCCGGCGAGATTTCAAAGTGCCAGTTGTAGGAGAGCTGGATGGAGAGGCGAGCGTGATCCGCAGTTTCCACGATCAACACGTCAGAACAGAAATCGGGTCCAAGGAGGAGACAAATTGAACGAATCACATTGGGGCGTTTCGGTTTACCACCACTGAGACTCAATACAGTGAACTCTTCGTCTGGATCCAGCATCACAAGTTCTGGACCGAAGGCAAATCGAGCGCGTTTGCGCTTGTAGTCATAGATCTGTGCAACCGCATTGTGGGGTACTCGATAGTTCACAACTCGTGTCGGGTCATACTTGGGCGATTTCGGTTCTCCTGCATCCCCTCCTCTCACTGCTCTTCCACGACTTGCAGCGACGGATCTATCAGCTAAAGGGTCTTTTGTCGATAGAAGTAATTCTGCCACAGCTGCAGGCAAAGTTTTCTCCCAAAGCTCCTCGTTTTGGGTGAGCATATATGTCGAACCGACTACAGACCGCACCTTGCCCGTGATGCGGTCACGAACGTAGATGCCCTCGTTGTCACCAAGAGGGATCGCCTTTCGTGTGCTCACGATCTCTACTTCAATCGGCGGAACGTACTCCAGTGGGCCAACCAGCATCCACTCCTCACCTGCTGCGCGTTGCTGTCAAAATAAAACCAGGTAATCAATCGATTGGACTGATAGACAAGTTTCCAAGTAATCACGAAAACCAACCTTATCGCCGTCCATGAAGGTTTCCAGAGCTCTGATAATCAAACCATCTTCCTCGCCTAGAATATAGACGCTCTGAATTCCCTCAAGAAGACGTTCGCCCGGCAAAAGGAAGAAGGTTTTCTCGCCTCGTACAAGCATCTTTTTTCCAACACTCGGCACACCCTTTTCATCCACAGGATCACAAACAACGCAGTAGTTTTGTGAGGTTAAGATGATGGGCTCCGCTACGCAAACGACCTCCTCGTTGACACTTGGAATGTGACTCTCGGTATCCAGATACGTAATTAGCCACTCCTCACCATGGCGTCGTTTGTGCCCAAAATCATCGATGTGAGATTTTAAGGCCCGAACATGGAGAGCGTGCTAAAGATTTCCAGTTAAACAAAACGCATCTGAGCAAGAATCTCTCAATAAAAAGTCTAAAGGCAAATTCCACCATCTCACCTTTTCATCCAAATTGTAGGCATGATAGGTTTCTACACATTTTTCGTAAGCCCCAACCATGTAGGAACCTGCTTCTTTTACCAGCCATCTCTCCCCACAGACACGTTTTCGTCCACTTCTATCAGTGAAATTCATCAGAGCTTCAATTAACAGTGCCGAATTGGGTAGAATCTTTTCGGCCGAGCGTTGAGACAGAACAGTAACCTCCTTTCGGGGTTTATAAACACCTTTAGATCAAACAAAGGGATTGAAAAAACATGCCAAGAAAAGGGTTAACGAATCTGAATTTGCTGGCTAGACCTACCCGGCCCTTCAAAGAGCCACTGTTCACCCGGAATCCGTGCATTCCCATTGTCATCAGTAAAAGCAACAATTGCACGCAGAAGCAAGGCTTCATTAGGAGGCAGTATCTTCAAAGGAGTGACTTCTCCCTGAAGTTTTTCTCCAGGATATAAGGGGAAAGGTGGTTGCGCAAACCGATACTCTTCTTCACCATAATCGAGGACGACCTGGCCACTTTCTGTGATTACTTTCCCCTCACCATCTCTCTTCACGGGATTGAGAATAATACAATACTCCTTAGCGGTGACCGTCACCATTTTCGCCGGCATTTGCACAATACTATAGGGGAAATAACAAATGGAATGATCGTGAATACCTTTCATGATCTTTGCGAATAAATGTCAGTGGACCAGTAACGAGTCTTGTTATGTTGGTGTTCCTGTCAAGAACATGAAGGTACTGAAACGGTGGTACGGGAACGACAACATCTGAAACCGCACTTGAAGAGGCCATCTTTGAACTAGGAGGTAAACGTCGCCAGTGCCTTTTAAAGAGCCGCCTAGCCAGTAAGGCTCAAGTGGCCTTCCTCATTAGTATTATTGGCCTAGCAAAAACGGGTGTAGGAAGAATGGATTTGCATTAATTTCCCTGCCTCCTCTAAAAAGCTGTGTATTTGTTAATTATATATTGTGGCGATTTAGGATGCTGGACCTTGCGAAGTTTGCGTTAACACTGAGATCACTTGATGAGTATAGAAATTGTAGCTACTCTGAAGACGAAGGAAAAACCAATACCCAAGCAGAATGTACATATTTTGGACACAGAATGCATTGCAGCCTGAAAGTTAGCTCACCTAGTATGGTACAGTGGTTAGGTCAAGAGTAACTCTTCACCAAAACAGAGTTAAACAACCATCGTATTGCATGGGAGCTGTCTTTCGGAGAAAACTTCAGACATTTTTAAGAAAATTAGTCGCCTTTTCGTCGGGGCTCTTACTGCTCTAATAATTTATCCGTCTTTAGGTAGGCTTTGGAAATTGTGGCATAAATTGATCTCCCTTTCGTGTTGATTCACGCAGTATCCTATTACTTAATTTGGTAGCTTTTAGATTTTCCCAGTTTTCACAACCAAATGTGTTTATTTAGTGGCCACCTGTATGCCTCAGTGCAGTGGACGTGATTCAGAATGGTGCTGGGAGTGAACGTCATCCCTGCCGTGAACTCCTATTGGCCCAAATGTGGCGTCCCGAGACTCCCTGAAGACAAAAGAAGACACAATGCTAGGACAGAATATATATGCGGCACAGAGTATGTGTTTGGGCTACAAGCATGGCCCGAAGGCCAGCCCATCCAGTGTGGTACAAGAGGGCCGATCCAAGGCACAAAAGTGGCGCCTCGCCAATACTGAAGAGGGACAAACCACTATCGCATTACACAATTCCTTCATAGTCGACAAAGACACTCCCGCTTACGCATAGTTTATTTGATAACGTAATGAAGCCAGCTAATGTCGAGCACGCACCTCACTGCAGAAACCAGCTACTCTGCGCACACTGAGCCAAGTCACTTGGCCCCCAACTACTGGCTTTTTGGCTTTTTATAAGTTTGTTTTCCACCAAGCTTCGGGTACCAGAGAGGAACGTGCTCGTAGATGGCCAGTCATTAAAATGACTGTAAGCCCAACTCGCAACATGTCTGGGGATACATTGCAGTGCAGTGATGCAAAAAAGCGGACCTCAGCCACTTGTAGCGACTACCGTCTAGGCAGACGAAGTAATTCCCAACTTGCTCCTTGGTTTTAAATAGCGCCCGGCCAAGCCTCCTGAAACAACCTAGGCAACTTTGATATGAGGCCGTGCTTCCGAAATGCCTCAATCTCATTAAATAGGAAAACTCCACAAACACGCACACAGGTGGGTGACGTTGATAGGTAAAGACAAAAAGGCCGAAATGAAAGACAGTGGTGGGTGCTTGTGGAAGAAAGAATGAAGGAGTGGTCTAGATGAAGAACTTGACGCCCTCTCCACCATCCATGATCTCGGCTTTGCCGTGCTTCTCGAGGTAGCGCAGTGCCTCTGTGATAACGGCACGATCAAGGCCGTGGAAGGGCTCACCCTCAGTGTCATCACCGTCCGTGATCTCGTAGATGGTGCACACCGTATTGCCACGGCCTGTCGCTCGCACCCACTTCTCAATATCAGCCGCCCAACTACTTGCCTTGCGCCACTGTATGCTCGCGACTTTGTGCGATCTGTCATTGATGCAAAAACAGGCACTTTTAATTGACTGAACAACCCAACCTCCATATCCGGCGTGACATTCGCCAGTCTGCGATAGCTGGTTACATAATACCATGCTGTAGAAAAATTGGCTGCGCGTAGAACAATACAACAGCTGCAGCATCCTCTTGACCTAGGGGAAAATACACTTGACGTTTTTAGATGGCAACAGTTAAACCAATCAGTTCAGTGGAGCAAGTATTAGTGCCACGTTTAAACAACAAAACATCAGGGCTACATTCCTTAATTTCCATCCTGAGGCTCTGGTAGCGAACGTGTCATCTACGATAACTAGCCACCAAATCAATGTCCGATCTCAAATTCTAAGGGAAGCAAAACGTCAGATTTCGTGCAAATGCTCAAAGTGCAGGCTCAAACTATCAACATGAATGCACAAAATGCAAAAGGTCTGGCATTGTGGGTGATTTTCTACCCCCCGATATTAATTTATGTAACACCAGAGGCAGGAAAGTTAAGTGATGCATGGATGGGCGTGAACGCCCAGTCCATTTTCATACTGGGCAAAAGTTGATGCAGTGGAACCTCATGCATTAATTTGCCAGACACAACTCTTACGCAAACTCTACAGACTCCCGAAAATCGAACTAAGGGAAAAGGCCTATTCTCTAGAGCTAAGCTAGCAAGACTCTCCAAAAACACAACACATTCGAACACCTGCCAAATTCGTATGGTAGCAGGTGCGCGGGCGAATAATAACATGATTTAAGAGCTTAAAAAGAAGTACCTTGAGTCACCGATAAAGAAACAGCTTCCGATGTCGGTCGGAGAAAGTCAATAAATGACACATTTGAACGAGCAGTTCAAAACATTTGCCATAATGTCAGAGGCAACCCCATACCTGCCAGCGAAAAGGCCAACGCCTCCGACCACAAAATGTGTTACTGGCATCAAGGCATTGCGTATTAATCGCTTAAAGCCACACAAAGTGGATAGTTACCGAGTGCTAGTGATTAAATACCTGCAATTGTGGGTAGAGTGGATCGATACGAAGCAAGGTATAAAATCCCCGACATTAAGAAGGTATGAAGTAGTTTTTTGGTGGATTACACGACCAACCACTTAAATTATGAAATACGATCATTCCGTAAGCAATTAAAGCCAACAGAGTGACATGCCCGCCACCGGGGACTTAGAGGGAAAATGACCACCAGAGACCAGACGTCTTTTCTGCTCTGACATACCATTAATACATGCAATAACGAGATAACCGCTTCAAATACTGCTGAAAAAAACAAAAAATGCAACTTCATCCAGGTCGAAAGACAATTCGCAACTATTTAACCGTTTTAAGCTCATTCAGTCTGTTTGCAACACAATATGGTGCAACCAGCCACTATGAAACGATCAAGAACACGCTACATTAGTGATGCCTGGGCTCAAAATCAAGGCATGATGCATGCATGAAAATGACAGTAAAAGCATTCAAAAATAGTTACCAACACACCTATCTTGCCATTCCAAGTTGCCACGTCTGTGCAATTCATCAAAAATGGCTTGAATGAGTTGTGGATTTGCTTTGCGGTTGATTTTTGCATTACTGAAGAGCTCACACTGGGAGGTCATGAGAGTAGATACATCGACAGAGAATAATTTTTTGCTCTGAAAATAGCTCAACACCAATTGGCACCAGGCATCCATTTGCTTACGACGAGTCTCCTCATTCGGTTGGAGTGTAAAGAAGGGTGGAAAGTCGTACTGCCATGGCCAGGAAAATTCCTCATTTGCACTTGGCATTATCTGCAATGAAGGTATGTGGGGGCTTTTGTAATTCCGGGTTGTTATTGCTTGTTAAAGTAGTTTAAGGCGCCAATGAGTAAAAGCTGCACTGAAATCTAAATGGCATATAGGGTAGCAGATGTAACTAAGCCCAAAAGTTTCGACAAATACGGCAACTCGCGAGCACAGGATAAAAAAGTTTGCTTCAAACGCAGCAGCAAACTCATTGTAAAGTGGGATGACCTTAAGCTACATGAAGCAGCAAATTACTTCGTTTCACGTAGTCCACCAGAGGAGCTATGTACTGCAATCATTTTGCTGGTAATGACTAACGCCCACGTACAGCTGAACTAAGTGCTGGAAAGCATCCAAACCAGATGCAAAGTATGACGCTTCTGGACCAACCAACCGACGTGCAAAAACAGGCAAATCCAACACCGACCTTTGATAAGAAGGGTTATGAACCGACAGGCTTTGACCTTGAACTGTTAACGATAGTTGTAAGTAAAGGCCATTTATTAGATGTAATGTCCTTATAATGCAAGTTACTGACTCATAGTGTCTTAAAATTAAAAAGCACCTCCATTATGGAATCATGTTAGACAAACTGCTGCCCCGCATTTTCGAAAGAGAAGTGTATTGTTTTAACCTAACGGTAGTTATATCAACTGTCTTGACGATCGAGTTCATACATTTGGGCCCATTATTTGTGAGAATCAGGATGTAATTTTTGATTGACACACATGAAACTAAATTTTTTTAACATTTGAAAGGATCTTTCATGGTGGCCTTATCATCATTGTTTTCGAAGACAAATTCCAGGAACAAAGATTGTGCAATGGGCCAGTGTTGCTCAAAACACTCTACACAAATTGCTCCAGTTGTTCTTCGTGTGTTTTGCAAACAACATTATGTGTTTAAAACAATTATGTGGCAACAGCACTCTTTGAAGACTTTTTTGAATTTTTTGAATACACTCTTTTAATGCGGCATTGCCCATCAGGCCATCTCATTCTAGCCATTAGTTTAATGGGAAAGGTGCTACCTAGCCTTCCCTTTGCACCGGTGTGTATTTTCATTGCCAACATCGGATGCAGCTCGGTAGGCGCTTCTGACGTCCAAAGTTCTATTTGCAGTAGATAGTTCCGTAGCCACCCTTCAATTATCGTTGATTGCATTATTTTTAATAATATTTCTGGTTTAGTGGGCAACTGGCGCTTTAAATTGTTGTTCCTTCCCTGTTTTAAGCTTGCAATCTTTTAATTTGTCGTGTCAATTTATCGTAGTTCAAAGTGGGGCTATCGCAGAAATTTTGGTCCACTATCTCTGCTCTTCATTGCCTTTGCTGCTTTCACTGACAACAGTTGTCCGATTGTTTTCCTTCAAAGTAATGACCAAAAGGAGATTTGTTCCTCTCTTCACTGAAAGTGGCATGGGCAGTAGTACGGCTGTGCTTTTGCCGGGTCGTCATCCGTGCCAGTGTCTCGCCGTTCGTCACCGCCTCATAGGCAACTGCACCAACTGCGGGCGGATTGTTTGCGAACAGGAGGGCTCGGGTACCTGCTACTTTTGCGGCCACTTGGTGGTGTCTCCAGATGAGCGGAAGCGCCTGCAGGCAGGCACCAACGCGGCACGAAAGCTTCTTGAGCAAATTAGGTCGGCTGCCTGGGCTTCCGGCACTCCCACACCCTCTTGTGTTACTCGTAGACATCGACGAAAACGACACAACAAAGTTCGTAGCGGTAATTCGGAAGACGATAATGAGGGTGAATATTCAAAGGAATCTTTTGATGACTTGGGCACAGAGGAAGTAATGGAAGAAGTGGAAGACGTGGACACTCTTCCTCCCGATATCGACGCCCAGACGCGTTTGGAAGAGGGTATTTCGGCCCATTCTAGTAGCTTTACCACGATCTGGTAGGTCTGGTAAAGGCGATGCTGCAGCGAGATCGATTGTTGCACTTTGACGCGACAACAGCTAAGCGCACCCGGGTGATAGATGACGAGTTAGACTACTTTGTTAGTGAGGGCACTGGAGCGGCAGCGGTGTGGCTGGACCCGCAGACACGGGCGCGAGTTGCTCGTCGAGTGGAGGAACTGCGTGAGCAGCGACGACTTCTCCGCTCACAGTCTGTGTTTGGACTCAGCATCGACTTTGCCAACATGACAGTCACTGAGCAGGTAAGTAAGCCAATTAGTGCTTTGGAAGGGTATATGAACGGAGGGTTAGATGGGCCCAGCTTTGCTTTCTACCAAAACACGAGGGGCGTTTGAGTTACACTGAGACTTTTGAGTTTACTGAAGAAATGTAAGGAGCTTTAATTAGTGAAAAGTGAGTTTTTATGACATATTCATCCGCAACATTAGTACCTTGCATTTAGCGAATACGTAGGATTTTGAAACATCCTAGGACACTGCGCCACTTCCACGTCGGTGGTGAATCGTCATTCCCCAATGCACATTGGCATTATGCTGCGACATAATGCCCGCAAGTTAGCTGCATGTAGTTGTGCAATTTGGAAAAATTATGGCTTTAGCTGTCAAAGTACTCTGTGACGTCGGTGTAGTACTCAAGTTTTCTGTACTAGTCACAACCGGAGGGATGTTTTGGTACTCAGTGCACCCTAACTTGTCGTCGCTAGCTTCCGCGAATGATGACGTTAAATGTTCTCACGGGAGGATTTCTCTTGCGATATTTTAACAGAAGTTATCGATCAATTAGGCACTGGGGATCGGCCATTCTACAGACTAGTTCGACGTTCACAGGAGTGACCACTGTGCTGTGGGCTGGTGACCATGACGATCGAGAATAGCAACTGATGCATAAGTGCATGTATTAGAGTGTTTGGATCGTCCAACCGTCTTACTCATGGGTGGTGGAGCGAACCGTCACCGTCCTCTTTCGTGCGGTGGCGTGGCATGACGCGACGTAGTGTGGTTAAAGTTCTCCGTTAACACGAGTAGATAGTCTTTAGTTGGGAGAAACCTCTTCAACCTTAGTAGGGTGCTGTCAGTGTGAAATGGCACAGTTACTTGTGATGTGGATGAGGGGTGGACGGACTGATCCTCGACATTTGTGACGGTAAACGTCGGTAGTTCACACTTCGCACTCACCGCCTCGTATAGCACCGCCACAGTGGGAAGCTATTACCCTTAAGCTGTTGTTAGCATGACTGTAACCGGATCAGTGGGGTGGGCACGCGAGGTGGGTGCAAAGTCGAGGGTGAGGGTGAGGGTGAGGGTGAAGGGAGGAGTCTTTCAGCGCATGGTTGTCCCCACCTCTGCAGGATCTGCGTGGGTCGAAGCCAGCACCGACTGAAGAGGACCTGGCAGAATTGACCCTACGGAGTCAAAAGCATGAGAAACATTCCACCTCAGGCATCTCTGATCCCCTTCTGAATGTACCCACTCCACAGGCAAGTCCCATTTATGCCTGCCTCTAGCATAGCTGCCATTGTCACTCGATCACAGGCTGCTTGGTGTCCTTCTCCGTTCTTTTAGTTCATGCCCCAGTGTCTACAATTAAAAGCCGCTGAGAGGCAGGTGGGAGTGAAGGAGATGCAACCTTTTACACGCTTGCAGTCATCCAGGGTGCAGGATGCCGATCAGCAGAAGGTAATTGATCGTGGTCTCTGTGTCAGCATGCACCAGCCCTGGGCCTCCTTGCTGGTTCGGGGCGTGAAAGTGTGAGTGTCTTCCCGATGCATGCTCGACAATTCATTCGTTTGATCCGTATAAAATATGGGAATATGTACACCTGTTCAAGCGCTTCTCTGCCTCATTTGTTTTTAATCTAGGGATTCGTGTTCAAGCTGGTGCATTTGCGTGTCCGAGGAGCACTTTACGCACCTTCAAGATTATTCACTTTTTTACGGTAACTTGCTAAAATAATACTAGAAGAACATCAATCTGTGAGAAATAAAGGTGAACCGGGACTTTTGACACCACAAATGTATAATGCATTTTATCATTGTGTTTCTGTACACAGTAGTAGCACCTACAAGTGCATCCCACCATAATGACTAACAGTCGTCGAGCTTGTCGTGAGTCAGTTTGGACACCCTTTATTCACGTGGCAGAACATGGTGCCAGTGTGTTCATGTAACAGCCTGCAACGGGTGATGCGGTCTCTTACCTGAACTCACGTACATGTACTTGTGTCCACGAGGAACCTTGATCATAGTACGGCGCAAGGGAGCATGGGAGCAGGTTAATTTGTCACTCAAAAGTAAGACGGCTGAACTACTCGAACGCTTCAATGATAATTATGCGTTCATACCTGACTGATGAATTGATAGTCACGTTTGCTAACGCACATCACAGCAGGCATTCCTCTAAGCACCTGGCCAGTACATGGAATGCAGGTCTGATCCAGACCACCCAACTGGTGCGCGACCACGTTGAAGTTGCCATGATTAAAACAGTCAGTGAACGGCTGCCGTCATTTGAAAGAGTTGAGCTAATTTAACCCAAGTCTTTGTATTCCGAGGGGGTTTTGTAGGTCTTCGACGAACGCTGGAACAAGGGTATGTGTGTAGGCAAGGACAAAATGTGCACTGATTACAATACTATTCCTCACTCACACCCTTAGTAGACTCGGAATTCTCGGCTTGATTTGAGCGTGTCTGGTTTTCCCCTTTCTAGCTCCTTTTCGCTTCATTAAGTGAATAAAGGCATAAATGGTAGTTCTCGCGGAATTTTAGTTACAATCGAGGTGTATTGGGAGGAAGCACTCCTTTTAACCCATGAATCACATTCATTTCGCATATGCACTTCCACATGTCAGTGTTATGACCTTGTCTACTCGTGGTTAAACACGGAGTCTCGGGATTTTTCGCGCTCACTTATTCTTCTATGCCTTCAACACTCGCATTACCGAACTGACCAGTGTGATTGCTGCATTAAGTCTGAAAAAAGATTATCTATTTACGGGACTCGAAACATCCTGCATCCATTGCGCTAATCTCAACCAATGTCTAGTTACGACACGACTTATGACTACCATTTCTTGCGATGGGATAAAGATCACATTGCATACACGCTTTTGTGACGTGCAGGCTCATATGAGAGCGTGCTATCAACTTAATGCCTATTCAAGGGGTTTTCTCACACATCCTCCGTTTTTCACTCACACCCTCAATCGCTTGCTTCCTCTTTCTTCCACTGGAAATGAGCTCAGTCACGAGGGTCGTTCGTGGTACTCGGCGCACCGGGGACCTCTTTGGATTGCGGCTACTGCGAAGACACCCGATGAGGAGGAGGTTCGCGCAATAGAGGAGGCTTATCTGGAACGAGGTGAGTTAGTTGATTGGCATCCCTCGTCACTTTGGTGAGCGCATATTTTTGACTTTGAGGCTAACGTATTGCTGATGGCATCACTCACTGTTTTGGTCACTCGTTATCTTAAAACCTTTCAATCCCCTTTGACTTCTGCATGCTTATCTCTTTTAAAATTGGTTTATACTTGGATTCTACGAACGACGCGTTTATCACCTACTAGGAGAGGCACATCACCCATACCATTCTTCTGTTATGCTTTCTTCTATCATTAAATTCACCTCCAACAGAGTAGGAGTGTTTCAAACCAGGTATTAGAGTGTAGGGTTTTTTTTCAGCGTCGTCTTCCTTTTAGGCCCAAAGTGAAGTGTCATATTTTTGTCCCTAGTCCATTGTGGGTGTTTCACACCAAACTTCTTCATATTTGGTCATAATCGATCCTCCGTCGGTAATCAGAAAGTTAATATCGTGTAAAGAAAACGGGTTATTCGCAGAGTTTGCCTTTAGGTTCCAGAAAAACGGATTTTCCAACTTCGTATCCCACAGGTGTTCTTTTGGGTTGCGTCAACGTGGATGATGTCCTACCACAGAAGGAATACCGTTTAAAGGTATGTCATGGTTTTTTTTGGAAATAGACTTAGAGTATCTCATGATGTGTTTTTCAGTCAGGTGGAGACTTCTGATTCCACAAATTTAAGTCAGTGTACATTTGATCTCCAACTACATGCACAAACTTATTCTATCGTTCATTTATTGCTCGAAAACCTGCTCTGGTGAAAGAAGCTTTGTTGATTTGACCAAACCATTTCTGTGACACTCTAGTATACGGATCACAGGTAAAAGTATTTTGGTACCTAGCAGGAGTCAACTTTCCCAAATGCCAACATTTCGTGATTGATTGTGCTCACCGTTGCAGCTTCAACATAGCCTGTGTGCCAAATGGGCGGCCTGGCCGACACATTTATTTCGCGCATTAGCCTGATGTTCACTGGAATGACTGCTGTGCTGCAGGCTGGTACTTGTGGCGACTGCGATCGTCACTGATGTATGCACGCACGATTTTGAGCGTTCAACTGCTTCACTCCTGAGCAGCGTATTAACCCATCACCGTGGCGTTTCGTGCCGTGGTGTGGCGTGCTGCAGCATGGTTAAATTCTTTTGCAGACGCAAGCCTTTTGCAAGTTTAAATTGTACACCCACCCTTGTTATGAAGAAAGCCCGATTCTCGTCACAGGCTTTGCTTGTGCGTGATGGCTCAGCTGCTTGTCATGAATGTATCGGTGCTCGACATGTGTGACGTCTATTGGTCATATTTCACACTTACCGCTCACAGTTTCTTGTGTTGCTAATGAAATTGCCACAGTGGACTAGGGACAAAAATATGACACTCCACTTTGGCGAGCGCTTAAGGTTTGAGTGAAGTCAATGGAAAGAGCGAGGCGGGAGAAGTGTATTTCACCTCATCAACGTAAATTACAGGGTAGTCGTGCGAAGAGGTAGAGGGGGTGACTTGGACATCCTTTACTTCCGTCCTCCTGCATCGAATACGTTACACGGTACTTGTTGCCTAGTAGCAATATTTGAACGCCACTAGAAGTCTTTTTATTTCCACCCCTTTCTGAGTCACCATGGTGGCATTTCTTGAAAGTCTTATCATGGTACAACGCATCGTTTTTGTTATCATGGTTAGTTCCCTAGCGGCGAATCCGAGAGTGCCTACGTGTTTGTCTGCTCGGATCCTCGTGAGCTGCTCATCAAGTTGCCACTAAGGGGACGGCAAAGAATCTGTACGTTTCGATATTCTTATTTGTTTTTCTTTGATTCAAACAATTCCAAATCGGGGCGCTGTTAGAGTTTGTCCTATTGGGCGTCAACAATTTGCAATGGAACGGTAAATGAGACAGTTAGATCACCGCGTAAATACGAGGTGGTGTAAGAGGCGCATCAACTGTCAGGCACAATACTTAAAGGCTTCCAATATTTTGGCCTAGCAGCTACGATTTAAGGCGGCGAAACGCTAGACATGTTGCAGCTCCTTGCCTTTTATAATTTTTTTTGGATATTGTTGGGTGTTATTCGCCACTGGCATGTGTTCTCCTCCTCTTTTGTTAGACCGTCTCGAGGCGCATATTCATGCGGCAGCTAAGGAGAACCTCACGTGACTATCTTACACGACCTAACAAGTGGATTCCTTAGTTTGTTTTCCGATTTTTAGATAAATTTTTCTTTTGAACTGCCTTGGAGACTTTTCACTGAGGCTTTTCTATGCTGATTAGCTGAGGTTGTCTTGTAACGGCACACCGGATAAGATCATTTTCGGTTATGCATCAGTGTTGCATTTCGCGCATTTTGATGAGTCAGCGGCTTTGACCCGCCTTCCATGAACGGCTCAAGATCAAACGATATGCTGCAGCTATCCCATTTGGCGGTTTGATCATTAGCTTGGGCCCACTTGCCCAAGAGTGGAACCACTAAATCAAGTGCATACGATGGATTTACGAAGGTAGTGGTGGACGTCCGTCCCTTCTCATCACCTCATTTCCATTTCATGATTGTCCACCTGTCTGTCTGAGTTATTTTATAGTTCATGGAAAGTCTACATAAATAGTTAAGGCAGCTTCAATAAAAATCGTCCTGTGGTTGTCCCTCAGAACGCAAAATTAGGTTATCTTAAGAATCAGTATATCTTGGGCAGCCCTTCCGCAATGAGTCGGGGAATATTTGTCCACCTACAGCAAATGTCTTCGCTTCCTCAGGCTGCTTTTAAGCGTTGTCCAGCCTTTAGCAATCTTTCTTGTGAGTTCTCCAATGTAGTTTGCTCCTCGGGGGCCGCAACGTTCGAGCCGCCCGGGGGAATTCACCATGGATAACATTAAAGTGGGCAGTTCTCTCACTGTAATTCACCTTTGTCAAAATTATCTCCGTGCGTGTCTTATGTTTCATTGAACCCAAAGGGAGGATTGATGCCGTTCGGAGGGCGCTGTGTGCCAGCGCTTAAGCGAGGAGTGGAGGCTCTGTCCTTGCGTTTGGAAGGAGGACGACTCTGGTCAGATTAATGCTAATCTTCAAAATCGGTTTTGAAATGTCAGGACACCTGCTATGCGACTACTCTCTATCTGAGTTAAGTGCGAGGATGGGCAGTAGCCTAAGAGAAGAGTAGGCTTGATGATATGCCCTGGGTGGGTGGTGAATGCACCTTTACCAAATCCTTAAATGAAAAGCAATTTTGAAACAGATGGACAGTGAGAAGTCGAAAAAGTTTAAAGGCTTGAAGAAAAGCATTGGTCTTGAAGCAAGAAATAGTGTTTGGGAAAGTGACGAGGAATGTGGATGGACTGACGTATGCCATTTTTGGTAAACCTCATAAATGAGTTTCCCTGTTTCGGATTTGGTGCAGCACCTTGTCTGACCCTTTAACTTGTCCCTTCTCTTGGTCCTAATGGATGAATCTGCCAGTAACCTGCCTCTTATACCGATATATTATAAACTCACGAAGGGTGAATGAGTTATGGCTTGGTAGGGGTTTGGTTGTCTTGTGAGTTTTCCTTTGTGCAACGTACAACGACTGTGGGGCGGTTCTTTCCGTTAGGAGCCTGGAGTAGCCTGAGTATGAAAGCAAGGTAGTTGTGACTCCGACTAATCAAAAGATCTTAGCCTCAATGTGGATGACTTTATTGTCCACCTACCACGGGTGTCCCCACTTAGTTGGTGGCTGATTACCGAAGGCACTGAGAGGTCTCATTCTTGCGTGATTAAGACCCTCCGATTTTCTTCGATATTTCGATCATGAGTATTGGCCAATCAAGTGAGTGGGACTGGAGCGAGAGTACCGAAGACGCGTCCAAATGGTTCGGGGAAGAGGCATGAAACAGGAAAGTTCAAGAGAAGAGATAAAGGAGTCTCTTTTGGGTGTTGCAGACACCTTCCTTAACAGAGCCCATCATCGCATATTGAGAACAGAGAAAGGTGTTTTTTAATCAAGTGCAATTGCAAACTGGATAACAAGGGACGTACAAGTTTCCAAATCCGCCGTATGCAAAAACCCAGCCTTTGTTGGTCCCCTTTTTTGCCTCTTTTTCTCGTTGTAACTGCCTATTTTGAATGTGCTCAAGCGACCGCATTGTGCAAGTAAAGACGGGACATCGACCTCAGTCCGGGAAGTGGCCTTACTCATGAGTGCCAACTTCTAAAGGCTCCTCTAAAGCGTTGCACCATTTAAACCACCGTGCCATCCCAAATCTACTCCTGAAATGGTTCGGACTGTAGGTAACTGCAAAATGCCTGATGCCGGCAAAATCGCCGTCTCGAAAGACCCACGAATACTTTTTACTTTTCCCTTTCGCCAATTTAATGTCATCATTGACTCATTTCCAACATCAGCTAGTCGACATATTGAAGCTCATTGCTTTTATAAATGTTGTAGAAGCTGTGAGGGTTGATTTACCGTTTGAAAGTCCTCATCTACCCTGCTCCTAGAGCATTTTGAAGTGAGTATCCATGCGACAGCTAAGGAAAACTTCAAATGACCGTCCCCCATGATCTGACAAGACGATGATTCAGTTTGTTTACCAATTTCTGGATCTAAAGTCCCTACGACCTACCTTGGAGGTCCCAACCGAAGCGCATTTTGGACTGGTTAAATGGAGTGGTCTTGCAATATCGCATAAGGCGAATGCATTTCCAGCCTATCATCAGTGTTAAATCTTGCAAATTTTTTAGGTGAGCATTTTGTTTCCCTTCCATCATGGACAGGACAAGTGAAATGGTCTCAAGATCGAACGATGTGCTGCAGCTACCCAATTTGATTCAACAATCTTAACGGTAGCCCACCTGCTCAAAAGCAGCCACATAGTGCAGCCTGTAAGGTAGGCTTAAAAAGCTGGTTACATGTCGACTCTAACAGTCACTCAACTTGCAATTAATGTTGCTCGGTCTTCTCTCGCACTTATTTCACGCCTCAATGGCGGTTAACGTAAGTACTTATGGTGGCCGAACCAACAAAAGTCCTCCACTTGTCCTTCAACGCAAGAGATTAGGGTATCTTTCAAAAGCATACGTAGAGTTGTTAACCATTCTTCATTGATTTGCAGCATATTTATCCACCCACAACAAATGTCTTGCGCTACGACACTTCGAATTGGAATTCAGACGAAACCGACGAGATAGGAGGCATTCTTCGACCTGTAAGCCTTATTCAGATCAATCTGGAAAATCCGTAGGTCGGCTGCAGCAAAAAGACAGAGAGGGTCTACTGCGTTACCCCAAGCGAATGGACTGAGTAACAGACGTAATGTGTCACAACTCGTCAGCCCGGCACCTTTCATGTATACTGCAGATAAGAGCCTAAATTCGCAAATCTGACTAAGTCGGAAGCGAGTGATCTGGAGTTGGTCAGCACGCCACCGAGCTTCGGCGTGGCAGAGGCATTTGCAATGACCTGTTTTGCAAAATAAATCAATTTGGGATTTTTATATTTCGCTAATCTTAACACTTTCTGTCCATTTTTATAAAATTCAAACAGGCAAATTAGACAAAGAGCATCGCTGAGTGAGCTGGGCCCGCGAGTATTATAGGCTTTGAGGCAATGAAGGCCATCAAAGCTTACGGCACACGCGCGCAGATATAAGGTGTAGCGTGCAAATCCACACAGGATTTCATTAAAAACTACCTTACCCCACTCAATCAAACATTGGTTTTCCAAAGTTACTCGTTGTTGTGACTAAATTGACTGTTTCTAAGCGGGTATAACAGGCGTGCGAAATGCCACAAAATCCGGTAATTAACAGATATGTAGCACGATGGTTGTTTATCCCTCGGCATTGGTGAGGCGCCACTTTTAAACTTTCGAATTCACCTCTCTGCACCTCACCAGGTGGGCTGGCCTTCGGGCTGTACCAATAGCCCAAACACCTTCTCGGAGCTGAATATATATATATATATATATATATATATATATATATATTGTTCGCGTATTGTGTCTTCTTTCGTCTTCAGGGAAGTCTCGGAACGCTGCGGGTATGGTTCGAGTCCTTGGGTAACATTAACAAAGGACCCAAAGCCTCACCTATAACTAATGATTTATTATTGAGTCTCAATGCTACTTAAAAGCTTGAGATGTGCTGCATAACAAATTTGAAAGAGCCACATTCCATCCACCTTAACACGCTGATTAAATTCAAGCAATCTTCCTCTGTTGTCAGGGCATATTTTTAGAAGTTTTGCAGATCTAATAGTTTTGGCATTATTTAAAGGTTATTAGCAGGCTTTTAGCTTCCAACTTTAGTAGCCCTTGTTTTGTTTATTATAACCATCAACCTTGAAACTACACCGAATTAGGGTAATTGTAGTTGTAGATTCTGCATGTGGGGTATGTAGGTGCTAATTATTTTATAGGTGTATATGTTCTAGGTTTTTCTGGTTATTGTTACGACCTAAAACATCACAGTTATGTGAGAATTCCAGGCTACCTAGACGCATCATTTGTTTCGAAAACTGGGTTTGATAAAAAAAATATAATACGAAACGCCTCACAAGCAGGACGCAAATTAAAGTCTGCGCTTGCTCAGCAACAGTCACAGAGCTTTGTTCAAGGATGTGAGGATACTACACTTTTGAGACGTCCCTCCAATTCAGGTATGTTTCCATGTAAGTTGATAATGTTCTAAATAATACAGCATTGTTCTGACAACACATCTCTTTACCTTAGACCTGACCATGAAAACGCGGGTCAAATGCTTGCACCGTAGGCAAAGATTGCAGCTGGGTCCCTTTCGTGTTATTCCAACTGTCGTCGAAACTTATTCCTCTACCACACTTCAACTGGTCACAAATCGACTGCTACATTATCGGCTGCAACGATACGAAGTAAAGTGGAAGCAAGATCAAAACGCTTTGGAAGAATCTGGATTTAAAGTCATCGAAACGACTAGACGTGGTCATAGCCTAGGCTACCTTGGTTGCGTAGATGCAATGATGGAGCATTCCACAAACGACATCATCTGTTTGTGTTCTAGTACACTGGCCCTCATGAGATATGATCGTACGTTCTGGGTAAAACTAGTCTTGCTTTCCTTCATTTGTATACCCTTGAAATACCAGCCACTATGGAGTCTAGTTAGGCCGAACCTGTTTTAATAGTCACATTGTTTGGAGGCAAATCCCATTCACATGTTTTCTAGGGGATGCGAGGATTTACCGATCGCTTCGAACCGCTGAAATTCCTAGACAAAATCTGCGTTCTGTCTTTGCTCGAGGAGCCTTAAGATCCTACGTTACATCATTGGGTTTGCAGTGGCAATGTGAAGAAGATCCAGTAGTAATGTTCTATAATCACTGGACAATATCCACTTATGGTTCAAAACTTGAAAACTTGCTAACAATATCCGAGCTACAAACGATGCCCCACGTGTCTCTTTCCAGTTACCACTCACAGCCTGCTTTTACTGCTGTGGGCAGTGCTGATTACTTGCTGAATACGAGAAAACTAGACGCATATGTCGCTGTGGGCAAGGCTTTCAGCCTTCTCAGCTTCACATCAGCCAAGAGTGAGCTAGAACTTATTAGGTTCGGTGGTGCGGACGCCTCCGACATTGCTCATCTGCAGTGCCTCCTCTCACCTAACAATGAGCGGTCTGGCGTGATTGTGGGACGAGTGGATGGTTCGGCGGAGCTGTGGGAAGATCGACAGCCAAAGTCTGCTGCAGTGGTCTATAAAGAGTCAAAGGGTGCTTTGGAAAGCAGTATGCCTTCACGTCCGGTGGTGGACTATCCATCGCACTCTTTCGTGGCGACAACAATGAGGGAATGCAATTCCATTGGTATATGGCATTTACAAACTGGAGAGCTGGTCAACCTTTTTGAATGGTCTGAGTGGTCAACAGATGAGCTATTTGTCTCTGGACCTCCCCAGTTGGTGATGCGTACGCAATGGACACATGAGGAGGGCAAGTCGTCATTTGAAGGACCTGTGTTAATGGCTATCCACAAAAATTATGCAGATTTCTTTTATTAAACATGTTTTATACACTTGTGTATCCTTCAGAATTACTGTGCTGACTCTGTTCTAAAATTAGCTTTGTAAAATTTGGGAAATGCATCTCCAAATTTCAAAACCTACACGACGGATTAAAGTGCTGCGAATCGGATTAATTATGTTACGTAATAGGAAATTACGGATTTATGAGAGCTGTCAACTACTTCGCAATCTGCCGGTTAAATTTTCGCCCGCAGGGATTCACGAAGCGTTCAAAATTGGGAGAGTGAGGAATGCCCAATCATTGTTGTCACGCCCGCTACGTGCGATCATGTTTTTGCCACGAAGGTCAACTAAGTCACTGATGGCCGTAACCGTATAGATGCCAGGTTCACTACCAGGGTTTGTGGTAGCTGAGAGAATTAAACAAATTTAATTCATATGGCAAAAAACTGGTGTTGAGCTTGCGTCTGGGGTCGTCATTGGTAGCCAATTCTTACAGCACAGGCTCTCAGACTCCGCCTTTCTCAAGCGTTTTGTCAGCAAAATCAGGCAACCTAAACCCCGCTGTGATCGTTCAGTGTCAATAAGGGTGGGAGGTATCAGTCGGAGGAGTAGTAGAGGGACATGGAGAGCAAGGTGAGGCGTCATCCCCGATTGCCTTTAGTAAATTTTACGGCATAAGGCATAAAGTTTTCCTACACGGCGAATAGGACCTTCTCTCGACTTCACAAATAAGGCCTTCCTGTACAAGTACAAGCAAGCAGACTTGAGATAACCGTTTCAACTTCGGGACAGGTGAATAATCAGTATAGAAATGAAGGCGTTTTCAATCATTTGTGGAATGTTGCGATGCGCAGGTGAATTACCTTCAAAAGTTGGTCACTCACTCAGCAAACAAATGGAAGTGCAAGGTGGTTTTTTCAACCTACGCGGGAAAAGTGAAGGGCAAATTGGCAGTCTTGGAATCTTGATTTCATTTTGTAAAGTCACGTACCTTATTTGTGCGTCTTGGTACTCTGCTTTGTTTTTCTGCAAATCAAACAATTCCCTACACATTGTGCTGGCAATACGTGTCCTATTGGTTGACGACACTGTGCAATGGAGCGAAACTTGAGGCATTTAACGCAGCAAGTGACTAGGAGGTGCTGAGAAAAGGGAAGGCGCCGAGCAGACGCACAGCCTATGAGGAGTAATTTGCCTTATCCCAAAACTATTTGAGGGCACTTTTGAAACACATCTTCCTCCACCCCTGCAGGGTTGGTCAATAGCGTGCTCGGACAGACTGAAGGCATCCTTTCAGTCATTAAAAGGTCAGTGTTGATCAAAGTACGCAAAGATGGGACCAGGCCGCGTCTTTGCAAATCCGCCAAAACTTAAGCAAGCGAAACCCACAATAGGTAGGTACAAAAACAATTTTAATGAAACCTTTGTTTACAGGTAGTTTCCACGTAAACTTGAGAGTATCCAAATTCTTGCACGCGCACAAACATCAGTTAAAGGCGTGCTAGTTTGAAGCATTCAAATGCATCCAGTTAATTCGCATTCGACATTTGTCATCGGTCCGTTACAGATATCGTACTTCACATTCAGGATTCCACACGAAAGACACTTTATCACCAGACGTTAGTTGTCAGGGTTCATCCAGCCTCCTCTGAAGATACACTGGTGGAGAGAAGGCCGTATTTCGACCACATAGTTGGTGCACTGCTTACCAGGAGCTGCCACATAAACGCCTTCATTTAGCACAAGGCACATTTCACTAGCGCCCCTTCTTCATCACCCAATTTCTTGAATCGTGGACCTTACACACCTCGACTGGTTACACCATGGCCGAACAGAACATAACGCGTCGCTCTGGTTAACTGCGCATGCATATCACCGTAAGCTCGTCAGGACCAGCAAGACAGCCCATCAGCCTCGTGTTGACAGCCCACTGCACACTTCTTCAACACTTCCTCCCCACACACCACCTACCTTCATCTCTGCATTTACCATGTTAATCATGAGTAAATACGCATGTGCACTGATTCGTCTGGTGCAATGGCATTGGTTGGAACACACCTGTTACAACATTCACTACTCCAGTCTGGTGAATAAGATGCAACTCCACAGTCCAGGTGCTCCTCCACTCCAATCTAATCACTTTCCTTCTAACTCAATATGTCGTACTAGTGGGAGGAGGAAATGCCAGTCCTCACAAGCACAATTCTACGTCACAAAGGTATCACTTTGGCAGTGAATGCTCCATGATGGCGTCTCATTCTGTTGCTCTCAAGTTAATCATTCCACCACTTCGTTCCTACACCTCATGCATAACAGTTACGTATCTAACTCGGTGCAGAATTTCTAGGATCTGCGAGACGCAGACGCGCTGTCACACGACGAATGAGTGAGTCTGTAGCAAACCATTCGTGCCGTGATAGATACATCCACGGCGAGGATTCACACATCGCGATGCTGGAAAGGGCAGCTCAGATGAAGTGCAGAAGATGTTTCTCATGAGATGAGGATGGAGTATTTCTAGCAGGGAATATATAAGCCTACACCACAGCATCTCCGCACAGATTCCGGTTGTCCACCTTCCACTTGCATACCATGTCGCGAGACCACAACCGTGAACTGCTGCGAATTCGGCTACTCCTCAACTCTACCGTGCATCGAGATCAATGTGCTACTGCTTACAGCTTTCTAAGTCAGGCGTCTCTGTGGTGCTGCAATGGAGTAGACAGAAGGGACAGCAGCATGACCTACCTTCCTCGAATGCTGTACATTCTTGTGTTAAACCACTCACAGGTCGACCCCGTTCATCAAGGCTTAGCATAAGGATGGTGAGTCAACGTCTTGACACCTACGTCAACTGGGAAGGGAACTGTCACGGAATCTATCATGCGAACGACCTCCATCCACACACCATGCACTAACTAATGGCAACAGGTTTCATTGACTGCCACTTTGCTTTCCACTTCTCGCCTGAATGTCTTCACCATGCAACACGCACTTCTCTCTATCTACTGACGGGGTGACCACCTCGTGACGAGATATGGTCTGAGCATTGCAACGTTCTTCAAGGGATTGCAAATATCTCCCTTTTTCTGCATGTGACCCACTCACCATCCACTAAACTGAAACGCACTTACCACAGATGCACCCAATCGGATGAGACACGGATGGCGCTTGCACAGAGAGAACTTCTTGAGCAGCCGTCGGTATCAGGTGAAGAAGTCTGGAGAAGGTCCCACTTGCAGCCACAGAATGTCTTGCGTCTCATGTCGCTGACTTTGGTTTGGATGGATAGAGACACCCTGTCCCCACCCCACTTCCCGCATCTCTGCTTGTCACCCTCTATTGGCACCAAGCTCTCACGTGATCACTTACTACAAAGGCAGTCGGGATAGGAAAGGAGGTGTTTGAGCTTTCTGCTTCTGCAACAGTGAACCTTATGTGTGACTTGCTAACCTGTACCGCCTAATCATGTTATCTGCAGGGAAAGTAGGGGGAAAGCCAACACCCAGCCGTTTGTTGCACAAGTCGGATCGGTTGGGTTTTTTCAATTATCATAAACTTTGGTAGTGATCGTGACTCCTCTGCAGCCAAGTACATCAGTTACTTAATTTACCTCAGTGGCAAAACACAATGACAAGCAGTGAGCGTGGCGACAGCGATTAGGCATGTGCTACCCTCCATTTTGATCAGGTTGTGGACCGCTACATGCCAAAATCTGGAAGACAGATTGCCAAATAACGATTAGCACCCACCAATTTGTCATACCTAGTTAGACAGTGAACTCACCTGACCTTCAAAACTCAAATCTGTTACCTATCAACGAGTAGGCTTTGGAGTAGCAAAGAACTTTTTACGCGTTGTAAGGCTATATTTTCAACCGCAGTCAGTACAGCATTGCAAGAGAATATTCAACTATAAGAAAAATAAGAATTTTTAATAAAAGATCCTCGCAAACATGCAGCGAATAGCCACCAAAAGGGGTCCATGAGATGGCGCTTATAGTCCATATTAGAGCCATGGGATGGCAAATCATCCACAAATCCGCAGGGGCATTTCCATGCATTCATATTTGCGAATTCATCAACATACGCGTGTATTTGTAAATGAATTTACTTTAAGATAAAATTACTTGTGCACATGTATGTATGCATGCATGAAAAAATGCAGGTCCGTTCAAGTGGAAGAGATTATGTATGCGTATTTAAGAGTGGAGGACCTTTTGCATTGGAGGAGGCATATTCGTATCAACGAATTTGTAGGTACATGTGTGTGCGTGCGTGGATGGATCGTGCTATTCGAGAAAATAACATCAATTATGTACATAGATATGCATATATATGTAAAAGAATAGGCCTCATTCTATGCATGAATGTGGAGATGGATTTTTGCTGGAAAAGTGGATTGCACTTCCATGTGTACGTATGCAATACGTTGATTGTTTGCTTAACCGTCGGTTTTGTTAACGGGCCACTTTGGGGCTCTGTCGCAGTGCCTTTGTGGGGTAAACTGGCCTCTGGGCCATATTTAAAGGCCCAAACCACACTCTGTCGAATATAGTGTCTTCTCTGGTCTACAGTGGGGTGGCAGGTAGCTGCGCATACTCATACGTGTCCGTGTATTTGTGGATGATTTTCGTATTAGTGAGATAAATTCCACACATGCATGCACTTGTCGGTAGAAAGAAATGTTTACCAGTTAAATTGGCTTAACCTATCCGTAAAAATATTGGATTTATTTATCTCCTTTGCACAATTGTTTTTATTCATGTGTGAGTAAATTTCTTAATCAGATAATTCTCCTAGTGCGATGTTTAGCGTCCTCGAGGAAGTCCTGCTCGTCGAGAACTTTGAGTAATTCAATGACGAAGGGAGGATAAGTGTGAAGTCGACGATTGTCCCTACCTTGTTGCTCTGGGATTCTTACCTTTCTGTAAAGATGCAGCACACGCTCTGCTTAATCCACTTCTTATTCACCCAGGCTGAAAAGAGTAATACGCGTGGAAAAGTCTTCGAAATGTGGATTCAATGAAAGTGAAGTACAAGGGCATTCAAGCTGAAGGCTATGGTTGATCAGAAACTCGGCTGCTTTAAATCCATACTTTTACAGACGGTGTACATCACCATCAATGTGGACAAGTCCAACTCACTGTTGGGCAGCCGCAGACTCCTAGAGCTTGTTCAGATCGGCCTCAGAAACCTGTAAGCCACTTGCAGCAAGGAAAGAAAAAGGCGATATTTTGCTACCTACCAGGAGAAATTGTTAAGTGTAAGACCCAATTTGTGGTAATTTTCCAACACAATATCATCCATCCAAACGGCAGATAAAGGTCTGAATTTGCAGAAGTGGGAAACGAAGAATTAGAAGCCAATTACAGCTTTATTGAGCTTCAGTGGTGTGATAATCAAGTTTAGAAGAAAATCGAGGAGGGCCTGTGTAGCAGAGGCGCTTATACTTACCTTCTTTGCTGAAACAGAATTGTTCCCAGGATAATTAGAACTGGAGCGTTGTTGAGTGATTCGGTGCTGCTGGTGCTATGGCCGTCGAAGTAAAGAGGGCCATCAAGGTCTACACAAAATACACGCAAAATGTGGTGTGTTACGTACTGAATGCAGTCATTAGTTCATTGAAAACTGCCTGGGCTGCTCTCATTCAGGCACCAATTTCCCGATTCACTGGTGGCTACGACCAATCGGCCTGTTCTTGAATCGTTGAAACAATTGTGTGTACGAACGTTAACAGTGACTTCCCAGTCATTTGTTTGCAATTAACGGTTCATTTTAAGTATTCCCTTGCTACTTAATTTGAGTGAAACTCAAAAATTCGAAAGAATCTGCACGAAACGAATTGGGAACTGAATCACAATTCACCTGTCATCAACAATTAGTACAAATATACGATGACAACAGAAGATTTCAAATAGCCCGCCTTCGTCGTGGAGGAGTGTTGTTAGCGACATTACGAACACTACCTCCAGCGTGATCTCGCAAAAAGTGGCGTGGGATTCAGCAATTCGCTCCTTTTGTCTTTGCTTTGCCTACTTTGCGCACTGGCCTTGCATCCAAACCGAATTGGAGCAGTTGTGGTGGTTGGATCTGCGCGTGGAAGCGTAGAAAGTAATTATTCTCCAAGTGCACATTACTGGAACGAAGCCTTAATTCCGAATTCACTGGCTGAAAAGCAGAATACTTAACGTAGCCGTAGATGACAATTTAACAAAGTAAAGTCCGCGCTTAAAAAACTGCACTAACACATTATTATTCAAAATAATGAGAATCCCACCAGTTCAAGGCTTTGTCGAAGTCGAGTGTTTCCGTGCCAGCAGATAATGTTCGGTACAGTGTGGTACTGTAGCGTTGTTACGAAAATATTCCTCAATATTTCGGACTTGATCATGATAATGCATGTTAAACGCTTGTGATACAAACAGGAAGTTGACCTAGGCCTCTTAGTCATTCGTCCGACTGTGATTAAATCTGGTTCTTCTTCTACAATCTGGGATCTAAATTACCAGCTGCACTGATGCGAAGTAGAGTGAGGGCGGGATGAAAACCCTTCATAGGAATCGGAATCAGTACCGCCGATGCAATTCAATGCAGTCAAGAAAGTGGTTACGTCGGTTGTGTAAATGTCGTGCTGGACTCTTCAGCAAGCGATATCGTCTGCTTGTGCGATATGGTGGTGCGTTTTGAGTAGAACTAGACGCATTTTCTCCTTATTTTACGCAATTAAGCAGTCAATTTTCATCAGTCAAGGTTAGCCTATTTCATTTGCTGGAGTTGCATGGTGATAAATCTCTCTTTTGTGTTTCAAATGTAATGCAAGAGGCCAGCGATCGCTTCCGTCTGTTGAGCATAGCAGGCAATATCCGAATTTTGTCTTCTGAAGGAGTTCTGAGGTGCCATATTACATTTATAGATTTGCAGTCAGAACGTGTGGAAGTCTTCGTTGCAATGTTTCGAGATCAAAGGAAAATTTTTGCCTTCGGGTCATGATTTGTACCTTGACTAGCGCTGACTAAGCTGCAAACGATGCCTCACATGTCTATTTCTTGCTGACAATGCCCCGCGCCTCCTTTCAAATACTCCTCACCCGCCACCAGTGCTGCTCACTTGAAGAATATGATAAACCTAGGCACACATGTCACAGTAGGCAAGGCCTTTAGCCTTCTCAGTTTGACACAAGCCATGAGAGGGTGGTGTGCATCCGACAATGCCCGCCTGCAGTGCCGCCTCTCGCCTGACAATGAGCGCTCTGGATTGCCTGCGGGACGAGTCAACGAGAACCGAGAAGCGCGGCAGTGATCTATAAGCAGGCGAAGGGATCTGAGGAAAGCTAGAAGTCTCCAGGGCCGGTGGTGGGCCATCCTTCGCACTCCTACATGGCACTGTCAATGGAGGAGTGCGGTGCTCTTAGTCTGTTGCAAATGAAAATCATCAAAGTGCTTAATCTTGCCAAATCACTCGAGTGGAAAGTAAACGAGCTATTTGTTTCTCGATGTCCCAACTGGTGATGCATTTGCGTCGGGGCTATGGAGAGAGTAAATCCTCAACTCCTGAATCCGAGTTGATGGAACTTCGCAGCAGATTTTTAAAACTGTTTTATTGAATGAGCATTTTTCTGCATGTACTTACTCTTTTAAAATACTGTACTGACTTTGGTTTGAATTATAACCTTACCAAATGAAGAGAGTTTATTTTCAATGCCAAAGCTTACAGGTTAATTAAATGCGAACGGATAAGAGGGTTGCAAATCAGACAAATTTTATTGTCCAGGTAAGAAGGGCAAATTGGCAGGTGTTAATGGATTTTGGATTTTGCTGGGCATGCCACCACATCGTGGCCACAAAGGGGAGGGTGGGGCATGTTTAATCGCTGTCTTCACGCCTACTGCGCGTCACCGTGTCTTTGACACAGAGGTCAATCATATTGCGGATGTTCGTAAGGGTAGCGATGTGGCGTTCATCAACAGGGTGTACGTAGAGTGAGAGAAACAAACCGATCTGACTCGTACGATAAACAGATCGGTGTTGGATTTCTCTCTGAGGTCGTCGTTAGTAGCAATACAAGGTCGTATAGGCTTGCAATATTCACATGCATTGTGCTTTGATTACAAAGTGAGACAAATTAGTCACCCCTCTTTCTATAACGCCTTTATTCCCCTACTCTCTAGTTGACAATGTGATCGAGTGACCAATTAGAGGCATGAAGAGGTGATAGCTGAATCCCAGTAGATGTTAAACTCAAGAATCATCTATATGAATTGCAGTTCGCGATCCTGTTCTCCCTATATTGCTTGCAAAGAGGGGGTGGACAAATGAAATCTGTGCTGACACGCTGCAGTAATGCAGGATTTGTGCTCTACTAGAAATACTCCATCTTCATCGAATACGGAATTCCTTCGACACCTCGCCTGAGCCATCCTCACCACTATTCCGTGGTGTGAATCCTCATCGGGAGTGTCCAGCAAACTATGCACTGTCCGCTACAGACTCACCCATTCGTCACACATAAGTGCCGCAGCCTGTCAACTACTCCCCAGGGCTTGATGACTCTGTGGCGAGTTAGAAATATCGCTTATGCACACGAAGTGTGCGACCATAGAAAATGTCTGGTTAATTACTTTTGAACAATGAAGCCTAACGTCAACTTGAGGTGTTCATTCCTAATGTTGCACGTGTTTAATGCAAGTTTTTAACACCGTTGTGACTTATTCAATTCGAAGGGAAGTAATTATCAACGGAGTTGAGGACCACATGGACTGTGGACGTGCATGTTTTCCTCTAGACTAAAGCAGCAAATGTGGCAGGTGGAGTCCAACCACTCACGTCGTGCAAGACGTATCAGTAAAAGATGCAATTTTTTCACGCTAAACGCGGCAAATTTAGGCACGATAGCACATGGTGACATCTCTGCTGTTAAGGTCATGGGTGACTTGGTTGATCGCAGTGTGGAAAATAGGATGACACATCGTAGGCGCGATGACAGCGATCAAGTGCACGTCACTGGCTCCCTTTTAAGCACGTTGTTGACCGCTGCACACCAAAATCCAACCAGAATGGTTATTAACTCTCACTAATTTGTCAGCCTTATTCACCCGATAAAATCAGTGTGATTCGCTACCCTCTAATCCGTTACTTGTCGACAAATCAGCGGCGAATCTACTGCAAGTAGCCAACAACACGGGTCCACGACGTGGCAATTTGCCACTCTAGAAGCACCAATGCCAAAGCATTACCTGCTTGGGAAATCTGCAATCCAGAACCGCGATTCACAAACACCAGAGTCACTCTCACCGATTTCCCTTTGCCTCCAGAGAAGCGGATTTCCCAACCTCTCATTCCACAGGTGTCTTTCTGGGTTGCATCGAGGAGAATCATATCATTCCGAATTTATGCTATGGTTAGGTTTAACAAATCGACTTAGTTGCACGATACCTGGAGCAGTGCTTAACTTCCATTGAATTCTTGGTTAATTTCTTTTATCCACTTTTGCGTCATCATGGGGCCACTTCTGGGAGTTTTTACTCTATCAAAGCACAGCGCTTCGTGCTGGCAACCTTCAATTGATTCCAAACAGCGTTCTTAAGATTCCCTACCTCCTTGTTCGCTCAGTTCCTCGTGAGTTGCTCCTCAAGTTGTCAATGGATAGCGACAAAGAAACTGAATTTATTCATACCTCTGCCTATTCCCTTTAAACAGATCAATTTTACGCCCACGGTGATAGCAACGCTTGTCCTCTCAATTGTCAACAAGTTGTAATAGACCGGTAACCGAGACGGTCAATTCGACAAGCAACTACGCGGTGGTAAGTAGTGTGAAAGCCGTGGGAAGACGCATCGCCTGTCGTGCCCAATGCTTAATAACTTCCAATATTTTGGACTTCTACCTGAAATTCAAGGTGACGCACCACTAGACATGCCGAAATTCCTTGCCTTCGAAAATGTTATAAGTACTGTGCAGTGTGATTTACTATTTGAACGGTTATTCTGCTCTTTTGTTGGACCTTCTCTAGGCGCATATTTGTGCGACTGGAAAGAAGAGCCTCACCGCGATCTGACAAATGGATTGCTTAGTTTGCTTTGCGATTTGTACATAAATTTTCCTTTTGAACTGTCTTAGAGACTTTCATACAGCACGCAAAACATTTCTAGTCTAGCATGAGTGTTACATTTTGCAGATCTCAATGATTCGACGGTTTTGTCTACCGCCCCATATGGTCAGAATTGGTAGGATTATGAAGAAGGTTTAACGATGTCCTGCAGCATCCCCGCATGGCGTACCAATCGCTGTATTGTGACAAGTGCCCTCAAGGCTGAACTGCAGAAACAGTGTATCGCAGGGGTGATGTTCTACGTCCACATACCCTCATAAACCTATTTATATTTCGTTGTTGTGTGGTTATATATCTGAGGTATGATTTGCTTGATGGGACGTTTACATAAATATTTAAGGCAGCTTCAATGAAAGTCGTCCGCCGGTTGTTCCTCAGGACGCGAGATTGGGGTATTTGCTAAAAGCGGATGTGGCTTCGCCAGCCCTTTCCTAGTGAGACGAGGCACATACACCCACATGCAACAAAAGTTTCCCTCTTATGACACTTAATATCATCCAAAGCATCAAACGTGATAATTCCCCTTCCTCAGGCTGCTCTCATGCAAATGAAATGATGAGTGTCCGGTGTGAAGGATTGTTCATCCTTTGGCATTATTTCCCATGGGAGTCCCTCTCCCAATGAAGGGCCCTTTCCAAAGGACGTGATGTTTGTGAAGCCCAGTGAAATCCATCTTGCATGACCTTTATATAGGCAGTACTCTCTCTGTGATGCAGCTAAGACAAATCCACCTCCGTGCACCTTGAAGGAAAATTCATGCTGGTTGGAGACCATTGTGGCTAATGCCAAATTGTGGTGGACGAAAAATATGTTGACCGTTATTGCAATGTCAAGACAAATTGGAGTGCTACTACAATCTAACAAGATGGAGACCACTTTGTGATTTCAGTAAGTGACAAGCAGTCACATCATCACATGCGTCAAAGTCGAGAAATTAGAGCAGGATGCGAGGTGTTAAATTTGTTTGTTTACGTAGGCGAAGAATCATATCAATGTAATTCTTGCAATTTCACCAAGTTGTCAATTTTTTTAGGCAATCAGATTCGTTTGATCCGCAACCCTGCAATTCTTCACATGCATGAATAGATAACTTAATGCGTGTTGTGAGAGTATATTTCAACCAGTAGGTACAAAATTTTCATAGTATACCCAAACGTTAAAAATAAAACTTGTTTAATAAAAGAAGTCTACTAATTTGTCGTGAATAGCTATTAATACAGGTCCACAAGGCGACGACTTGCCATCTTCAAGGCCCCAATACGAACGCATCACCAATTGGGGGGGTTTACAGAATAATAACTTGTTTCCCACCCACGCAGGACATTCAAGAATATTCACTAGTTCGCCTGTTTGTAACTGCCATATGCCGATGGCACCACACTTCTCCATTGCTGTCGCCACGAAAGAGTGCGAAGGAAAGTCCACCACCGGACGTGGAGGCAATCCGCTTTCCACAGCTCCCTTTGACTCTTTATAGACCACTGCAGCAGACTTTGGCTGTCGATCTTCCCACAGCTCCACCGAACCATCCACTCGTCCCACAATCACGCCAGACCGCTCATTGTTAGGTGAGAGGAGGCACTGCAGATGAGCAATGTCGGAGGCGTCCGCACCACCGAACCTAATAAGTTCTAGCTCACTCTTGGCTGATGTGAAGCTGAGAAGGCTAAAAGCCTTGCCCACAGCGACATATGCGTCTAGTTTTCTCATATTCTGCAAGTAAGCAGCACTGCCCACAGCAGTAAAAATAGGTTGCGAGAATTTGGAAAGGGATACGCGGGGCATCTTTAGCAACTTGGACAGCGATAGCAAAGGTACAAGTTTCGATCCAAAAGCAGATATGATCCTGTGGTTATGAAACATTACGACTGAATCTTCTTCACATTGCAGCTGCGTATCCGTTGATGAAATATAGGATCTTAGAGCCCCTCGAGAAAAAACGGAATCCGTATATTTCCTGGCAAGTTTAACAGTCCGTAACAGTTGGTAGTCTCTCACCTCACCTATGAAACATAAGCAAGATTTATTCCAAAAGATTTATGAAAATCAGGCTTGCCTAAGTTTTATATTAATTAAAAGTTTTTGATGCAAAATGAGAGAAAACAGGCCCGATTTCACTCGAAACGCACTATCATATCTAACGAAGGTCAGTCTCCTAGGCGACAAACACAAGATATCTTTCGTTGAATGGTCCAAAGTGGCATCAAGGCAACTGTAGTGGTCAAGATGCTGACTTCGAGAAATTGTGTCGATAATTTTAAATCCCGATTCTTCAGAAGAATTTTGACTCTGCGTCCACTTTACCTCGTACCGACGCAGCTCACAAAACAATGATTGATTTGAGATCATATGAAGTATGGAAGCAGAATCAGTTTCGACCACAGTCTGACGAATAATGGGGTAATTGAAGCCTAACTGCTGCCTATGACACAAGAGTCTAAAATGCATTTTCATGAAAAAGTCTGAAATAAAGAGGAATATTAGCGGAACAACTGTAGATAACCGCATTACATCGAACATTGGTAACTTTAATGTTAAGACATACCCAATCTCAAACAACGCTTAGAGATGGCAATACTCTCAAAATCTTGTACAATACTCTGCGACTGCTGCTTATTAAGGGCAGCCTTTAGTTTGTCCAAAGCACGTTGCCTGAGTCGCACATCACTCTGTTGATTAGATGGAGAAATCGGAATACAGGATGCATCCCAGTAATTAGGGATTTTAAAGTAATTGCCCTGGCTTGGATCGTAAAAGTAACCAGGAAAACCTAGGACGGGGAATAATTAACATACACGTACCCTTCATACAACACCCTCTACCATAAACACTTGAAGTTTTCTTCAAGGTCAATGCGTAAAATAAACAGCACAATGCCTGCCAAAATTTGGAGCCAAAATCATTGAAGTCCAATTCAAAATTACGCTAGAAGTAATATAGTTGAAAAATCGTCAAAGACTGCTTGTAAATGGCAAAACAAACCATGTTAACTTTTTTCGCACCTTCTATATTATTTTTCACATGGAATAAGCAGGCATCTTTTACTTTATATCAACTTCATAAGTCTTGCACAAGTCACATAAAGAATTTAAAAGGCACAATAAACCCAGTCATTAGTTGGAAAAAATTAATAAACTTAATATTGACTTTTTCACAGAATTCTGACAACTTGCATTTGAAGCCGAATTTTGCGCATATTTGCTTGTCCTTCATAGCCTCTCGAGGACAATCCGTTTGGTCACAACGATGAGTGATACAGGGAACTGGTGTCTTATTGAAAGCGATCCGGGGATTTTCAATGAACTTATGAGTGGGTTTGGTACGTAACGCATTATATCTGTATACATTTTCTGAAGGTGTTGATGGCCTTGATTGCATTGAGGTTTATGATACCCGCAGTACCGATTCATTCAACGACGCTCTTGGTCTAATCTTTTTGTTCAAATGGGATGGGAATGGGCAGAACGCGTCACAGCCACCAAATTACACCGAGTCCGGTTCGATTTTCTTTGCAAAACAGGTCATTACAAATGCCTGTGCTACCCAGGCCCTCATCAATGTTCTTCTCAATTTGCCTCCTGCCTCACTGAAGCTCGGTGATACACTGACCGACTTCAAATCATTCGTTTCCGACTTTGATAGTCAGGTTTGCAAAGTTAGACTTTTACCTGTCGCATAGATGAAAGGCACTGCGTTGGCAAATTGTGACAAATTGCGTCTGGCACATAACAGTTTCGCTCGGTAAGTGTTGAAGTGCTTTCTCTTTATTCCTTTGCCACATCTAGTCCACAGGTTTTTGAGGTTGATTTGAATAAGCCATGCAAGCCTGAGGATATCTATCACTACGTTGGATTTGTCCCCATCAATGGTGCAGTTTATGAATTGGATGGATTGAAACCAAATCCCATTCGCGTTGCATCCATTCCTGAGGGCGCGTCATGGCTTGACGTCATCCTCCCTATCATCACCAAGAGAATGAGTGAATGTACTGATGGCAGATTTAATCTAATGGCCCTTGTACCCAGCCGTCTGCAGATGTACGAAGCCCGAGCAGCCGAGTATCTAATTAACCCACCCGTAAGACCCTGATTACCCTTCCGGTTCAAGTCCACGTATTAGCCTACACATACCCGCATTTTTACTGCCTAGGCGGATAAGGACTTGATAGGGCAGAACAAGTACTGCATCTTTGCAGAAAGGGCAAGAATTGCCGAGCAACGGAGTGAGAACAATCGTCGACGTCACAACTACCTCCCCTTCATCATCGAACTACTCAAAGTTCTCGCTGAAAATAACCTCCTCACGGACGTCGTACACCGTGCCAAGGAAAGATCCCAAAGCGTTCAACCTCCCACCAAGGCTTAACTCCTCCCCTTCTACCTTCCTTGCGTTTCTGCACACCCTAGCGTTTTCCTGTGTGAGTATAAAGTACATGGGTACGAAGAAGGGGCAGAATACTTGTTTATTCACTCAACGGGACTGAGGAAGGTGCGAGTCGTAGGTTCGTACAAATAGGCGGTCGGCAAAGGCTCGCACGAGCAGAGCGATGAGTCCAGTGATAGCTGTGAGGATAATTCCCAGTGCCAGCGCGAGTTTGTCGTTGGAGGGTGGAGCGGAGCGAAAGAGGCGGACAAAGCGCTGATTCTCAAACGGCACACTGCGTACCCAACCGGGGGCAGCAACCGCACCGTCTTCAAGGAAGAAGAAGGAAGTGGCAGTCTCTACAAGACTTTGATAGCACCACGTCGAGCCGTTGTAATCTGTAGAATAGAGTTAGTGAATCCGAAATACATGGGCAGAAGGGATGAGTGAAGGGGAGAGGAGGGCGCTTATGTTGCTGATGACAAAGATGATGGTGTCCTTCCGCGCTACTTACAGCCGTACATGTAGGTGAAGGCGCCGTAGTCTGTACTAGGGGGACATTCCTTCAGACGATGACCGGTGAGGCCCATGAGGAGATGTGATACGACGTGCGAGACACGCCAACTATGGCCGTCCACTGGCTCATAAGTCTGCATTGGAATAGGGCCCTTAAGACTCAGAAGGAAGTTCACCACCTCGGGCTCCAGGTGCTGCGAATGAGAGGCGACAGTTAGAACAAAATAAGTAAACTGTTCCAGGATTTCGTTGGCAATCTGCTACATTTCCTACCAAAGTTGAGCGAGATATTCCAGTTTCCTCGAACCTGCATGTCGGATATACGATTAGAAGTGAGAAATAAGATAAGGACAACCAATACCAATCACGGCAACAAAATATCTGGTCTCCGGTGGTGGTTACTTTTCTTCCGAGGTCTTGATAACTACGAATTTGGTAAAGAACACCAAAAGATGGAGATGGGCAAAGTCACAGAAATTTGCAATGGAAATGACATTGCCAATAAAAGAATGATCGCTAGGTAATAACAACCATTGAAACGTCCGCTAACATCGTCCTTTGTTAGTTCACAAAACTCAGCAAAGCCAAATTATTGGCATAAATAGGCTGGCTAATTCCAAAACAGTAAAGAAGATGTAGAAAACTCTCGATCTGAAAATAGACACATTTCTGGGGGTCTTGGGCAATGCAGCCCTAGAGAGACTACTCTTTTTATGAGCAGCAAGAGGCGATTTTCGACTCTTGATGCCCGGCATAAATGCAATGGCTAACCTATCAGAAACAGCCGAAAAAGAGCTTCGAATTTCGCATATTTCATTCTTCTTAGAAAAAAAGTTCAACATAACAGACAACTTCTGATTTTATCGAAAGACGTCAATCAGAGGATAACTTGCCATTCGCAAGAGATTACAGCCGGGATCCTTGAGGAAGCAATCCATCAATTCGGCCGGTTTTACGCCGCTTATGGGCTCTGGAATAGGCGATGAATCTTCGGTAATCTCCTTGCAAAAAAAAACAAGTCGTTTTATTGTAAAACAAAAAGGAAACTGGTCACATTAGGTCAAATAGATGACTAATTAAAACAATGAAGAGAATGATTTCGCAACCGCTAAAGATTGAGTGAACTCGCCAAAAGTCGCAAGTCCAGCCATACTAATAAAAGCATTTAGTAGAGTGATATCACCTGTGACACGGCTTAACACCACCGTCATCACATGTACAGGACTTTAATTCCCCTATCACGAGGATGCACCAAAGCCAAATCCATCACTTACTCTGTGCAGCGCATCAGCAAGCAGATTAGCCAATCGGAGAAGATACGAATTGGCCGTAGGACTAGGTGGCCAACGAGTATCAAGGAATGAGTCGATGAAAGTGTCCGCGAAGGGGGGAGTGGCCGGGCGGTCAGAAATGACGATGTGGCTAAGCGGGCGGCCCTTCCGCACGAAATACCTAAGGAGCGCTTGTGTCGACAAACTTGGAGGCAATAGTGCGGGTGGAACGAGACTACCATTCAAAAAACGGACTGTGCTGCCTTGATCGTCTGCTGAGGCATTCAGGGCACGCCAAATGGAGGATGTGATATTCTCCGTCTGGGGCAGGAATGGAATTTAAGTAGCTTGGTAAATACCTTACACCTCAGAGTCCATTTTTAGGCTAGTAGTAGGCCATTGCCCCATATTGGAGTGTCCTATTATGACTTCAGGAAGGACTTGGGGTACTAATTTGGCACCAAGGTAACCAAAGCTGATAAAGCTATGCAACGTCAGAATATGAAAATATCTACTTCGGATAGCTAAATGAACATAAGTTTTGAATGTGTCAACAAGGCTTTAATTTCAAGAGCTGCGCAGTGACTGATAATGGAACAAGATGGGGTTTCACTGAGTTGAAAGCGACCCTACAGATATGATTACTAAACATGCCCGACCACAACCGCTTGTAATCTGAGGATATGATAGCCCATTTGCTCATATTGCTTTAAGGAGAAGGTTACCACAAAGGTGGGTGAGTTGGCCCCTCCTCTGACACAGCTCGGCTTACAAAGTGCCTAAAAGAGAGAAATTGCAAAACAAGCCATGACATGTGCTACTGTTCGTGGACTCAATGGCAGCTCACCTTATCACCTGAAGGCAGAGCCAGAGCGAAGCCCAACCACGACATAAGCTAATGTTCGTTTAAATGTATGTCTAATTACGAGGGATACTCAATCTTCGCGAGGTGTGAAATATTTCAAAGGCACAGCCTCCCAGCTGCGTCTATAGCCTTCCGACCTTTCTGTACAATAATTCCTGATCTCAATCGGCATTAACGCTCCTTATTACGGCTTCAGAAAGGACTCGAAGCACTAAAACACCACCACCGATTGAAAGGATATGAATGGTAGAGACTAGATTGTGCTTGGTCGAATAATGCCCCGTATGTGAAAAGGGGTTGACCTCGTAGAAAGATCAATTTCACACACCAAGAGACGGAAAAAAAAGAATAGGTGTTTTTATCAATAGTAGATAAGTGAAGGCACAGAAACTCAAAAAATATGCAATTAGCATTGCGGAGCTATTCGGTGGGAAAAAAATAATGACTTTCAAAAACTCAATTAAGTTTTTTGCAAGCATTTTTTGCCAAGCAAGGAATCAAGAAATACTCAAATGTAATTCTTTCACTTCCTCAGTCACCTTTTCTATTGCCAATATTAGGTAAGATCTACGAATACAAAACAGCGGTTTTCCGTGAAGTGTCATGTTTTACTAATTTATTCCAAGCCCCATTTTCAGTATCAAATTAATCGCTGTTATCTAAATTTAGGTTCTTGTGCTTGAGCTTCTTTAAAAAAATTTCAAAAGGTATCTACTAGTTTAAAGGGAGAAGTAATCTACTTGGAACGCGTTTACAAAAAAGTACTAAGTAAGATCTAACATCTTAAATATTACATAAAAGCACCAGAGATTTCACGCGATAGTCTAACCGACTGGTTATGGGTAGAATACATCGACTGTATTTCAGAGACAATTCAAATGACTGCAAGTAATAATAGTTGGTCATGTGCACTTATGTGCGAATAACAATCCTACGTTGTTTGCGCATAAATAAATAATAAGGGGTTGGATTTTTATCAAATTAAAAGCAGTAAGATCCACCTGTTGAGCAATACCAGGATCGCAGAGAAGGTAGTAAATGGGTAGCTTCCTATCGTCTTCTCGAGGTAAACCAATACCCGCTAACTCGATGACGGATTCCACGGAGTCAACGTTCAGAGGGAGGCCGGAGGCCTGTGCAACACGACCGTGTGTGAGATCAAAAAGGAATCGCTGCGAGCCCATAAAACTCAATGCCTCATTGTCCAACAAGAGGAATAATAAGTTCTTTCGCATTCTGCCTGCCTACAGGACAGATGATGTTAAAAATGACTTCGAGATTTTCCTACTCTGACGTCCAGCTGATTTAACAAATGAACAGCTGCCGAAACCATCACACTGACAGCAGGCAAGACAGCTAATGCGGAGGTCGCTCTGCGATCAAACATGCTCAGAGCGTCCACACGTGAGACCACCAGGATGGTAGGATCTGGCTTTGTGGAGCTGGAGTTGGTCGCTGTTAAGTTTCTAGCCCGAAGCATCAGATTCACCCCACCGATTTGGCTACAAAAAGAAGCTAACTAAAAATTCTATGACTGTAGCAAATTCCGGTCTGTTACCTCTAGGTGGTGACTCAGAAGGATTTCACGTGTGTAACAGGTTTGTGAAGACTTCACAGCAGACATGAAATTCCGAATTTCCATAAAACAGCGGGTGTCGTCAATGGGGTTTCGGTTATATGAGTTATAGCAAATGGAAATATTGTTCCATGTGTCTGTATCACTTTCTTCTGCTAGAACAACTGGAAAAGGCCAAGAAATAGTGGCATATTCAGAAGCTTGAGGGTTCCATTTTGAATTTGCATCACACAGTTCCCGAGAGTTATTGTAAAAGGTGAAATTTCCATTTGGACAAAAAGTGTTTTCAGAGAAACCGGAAGGGTATTTGAAGGTTGAATTAGGGAAATTAGGAGAAAAAACGAACAATCCCGCCACTTTTTTGGAATCTCGCAGAAATGAAATAGCATCTTGATCGATAAATAATTGGAGTGGAATGACTATCATCAGGTCTGAAAGACTATTATAAATGGATTCCCGCAGGCGCAGTGCATTGTCAGAAATTAGTACTTCGCCAATACTGCTGGGATATTTTGAAGAACACCCAATATCTGACTCCAAATTTAGCTTTCTGGAACAATGAGAGATGGTTTTGTCAGAAAGTTCATAGTAAAGTTCAAGGCTTGTAGAGAAAACGAAAAAACATAATACAAGTAACACAGATGGACGGAACATATTTACAACATTGGTGCCTACGACGACGTATGCGATGCAAATTCGAATAAAGGAGGAGCAGATGCAAACAAAGTACAAATACACCGTGACAGTAACCTTGACCTAATGTCCCCACAAATAATTCACCAAGGCAAATAATGCACCTGCCTTCCTAAAACACTAAAAAAGGTCAAAAAAGTCATCTGCATCAGCAATACTGAGCATAAATCATTGTTTTCTAATATAGGATTATTAGATTCATGGAATTTCAAACTAGCAAAGTCAAAGCCCTTAAGAAATTATATATGGTAGTTTTTGTGTGTGAAGAATTCATGATAATGCGTACTTGTAATTAGAAATATCTGCAAGTTTGATATAAAGTTATTATATTAAATAGTTTATTAACATTGAGTGCAGTGTTTTAGCGACTAAAATTGCTTTTTTGTCTAAACTGAAGCGCAGGCAAAATTGTGCTTATATTGATTGAGTTATATGGCCTACCGGGGCGTACCAAACTGCTTAATATGATTTCGTTAACTGTTAGTAGATCATCTATGCATTCTGAATCAACTAAGTTTGCATTTTCACCTTCACACCATAACGTAAACCCTAAAATTTGTTAATTTTACACTTATTACGCGCTAGAAGGAAATTTAATTCTAATAACAAATGAGTGGTGAAAGGATATATCTGCCATTATTATCCCGTATTTACAGTCGCATTTGACATTTTTCTGAGTTCACTCCATATTAATTTCGATTTACAAAAAAAGGGACTTAATCATTACTCGTGTTTTAGACCTACTTTTAGTCAGTTTAATGGTTAATAGTAGAATTTAGCGCTTTGGTCCTAGTCAAATTAGATCGATTTTTTCAAAGACGGTTAGCTCTTTCAAAGTAATAGGTAGAATCGTTTGGCGTTTTTGTATAGACTCCAGTTATGCGTTTCATATAGCTATTGCTCCGTGTCTTTTATGAAAGATTTTAAACTTTAATGAATTGGTGAAATTGTCTTGATGGGTTGGTTTTGGAGTTTTCATACGCTATTAAGAATTTTTAAGGGTGTAGTAGTAAGGTTTTTGGACGTATTTGGTTTTTAAGCAATCGGTTTACTTTTCAAGCGTTTTGGATGTCAGAATCTCCAACAGCAGACAAGTAAATTCACACCTTTCTTCATACATTAATGCCCCTTTAGCATCACAAGGCATCAGCAGCCTTACACTGTGCTGTCCATTTTATTACTCTTAATTCAGTGCGTTCTAAACATCCGACATCTCACTTACAAATGTGCACTTACCACCTTCATTGTTGTCCTACTTGTCACCGCGCACGTCTGCGGACTGCCTGCTCTGGCACCACAGGTAGATCACCCACCTTTACCATATTCATGATTTTCTAGATTTCAGCAGATTTCAATTCGGTTCTTGTGCACGGGAATTTAATGCTTCTTCTGCTGGCATCGTTAACGCATAGAAACGAGTGGCATCTCTACTACTGCCTTGCATTATTTATACGTTATGGCGTGGCAGCAGAAAAGCACTTTCGAGAATTCGATTTCCTCGTCTACATTTTTGTACTCACTCTCTCCTCGGGTATCATCAGCTTGGCTTTATATCGCCTTGCTTTTCTGATCAGCGGTTATGAAAAATACAACAATGCTCAAATTTTGGGATTTTCAGGTGAGTATTGAAACCCTTTGAAACGGTAGTTTGCATATCTTGTCTGGGCACTACGTTTATTGCTCAAGTTTCCAACATTGCATCTTGAATGATAATGCCCAAATAAACACTAGCCTTTTGTGTACTGCATGATTTTTAATTAGCTTTTTATGGCTTTAAGCCTCTCCATTATCAAAATAACTGCATTAGTTCTATCTTTATCAAAAGTTCTGCTTCTCTCCAAATCGGGGATATCGTAAAGATTCATTGAAGAAGGGTTGATGATAGGGAAGCATACCGCTCTAGCTCTTCTAAATGAGGGAACCTCATATTAGTAATACAAAGAACTGCTAGTAAAAATCCGGCATAAAATGGTAAATGGTAAACGTTCCAACTTAATGTGATCTGTAAATACGCACATGCACACATATGGGGCTAGGAATGACGTGCAATGCGGTACGGATAGGATAATTGGTTTGAGTCCATTAGGGGCCATGTCAGAGTGATGGCGATGCATGAAGTAGTAGGGAGTTGCAAGTGAAGTTATCTGTGTATCGTCAACTGCTAGTCAGTGGCCGGCAGCGTTAATCGACGTACTTATTGTGAATCACACTAGATGCTATTGATGGTACCGATGGTGAAAGGTAGTGGTGGAAAGTGCGTCCACGAAACAACCAGAGATGATGATGAGGGTTTGTGCAGAAGGATAGTCCAAACCCCGAATCTGTGGATATTCGCACAAGCGTAGAAGCCCAAACCGAGCACAATGCGCAACAACGGTAGCACACGCAGTCATGCATCCATTTGTCGATATTTCAGTAACGCTACTGATTGTTGTGCTTCCTGGCATTTACTGTTCACTGACATCCCAGTCACTCCAGCGCGTGGAACGCCTGACTGGCCCATAATTGAAGCAGTCGCGCAGAACAATCGCATGTAAAGTAGAGATTAATTGTTCAGTAACACCAGTAGGTGTGACCATTCATACGCGAGCGATTTTTTTGGGAGGGGGTGAATGATAAGAGGTAAAATGAACTCCTTTAAATAAAATCCCTACCCGCTTACCTCAGGTTAATTGTCTCGGCTTCTCTCCAACACTTCTTCCTACCTTACCAATTCATGCTCTGTAGTCCATTTGTACCGATAACTTTAAACACATTACGCATTGTTTCCAATTTGAACTCTGTCAAACACCCCACCACAGAACAGGAACTCTTCAAGTATATTAAAGAAATACCGACTTTGAGAGATTGCTATCCAGTTGACTTTCGTTGTCGGGTTGGTTTAAATAGTGGTATTAAGTGTGATACAAAATTGGTGGTTCTTGTAGAGACAGCAACAACACTGGGTGTGCTCTACTGCCTCAATGCTCATGGCATATTCAAGGAATTCCACCTACCTTGGGGCCATCATGTGAAAGTCACTAACGGCGTCCAGCGGTGGCTCTCCTTCTTCCTCTCCGACATTCAACGACTTCTCCAGTTCCCCATGGGTAAATGCTTCCACATTGGATCCTTTTTTTCTCAACTTTCACCGGCAATACCTCGTGCATTGTGTCCTCTAGGCCCTGCGCTCCATGCTCTATGCTCTGCAAAGTGGTCTCATTCACCACTGGATGTGTTAGTAGCATTCTCTTCTGCTCTACTGTATTTAACTCAGACAGTCAGGTGCCATAAGTGTCAGTGTATGGATGATCTCAAAAGGAATTCCATAAACACTTTTATCTAAGGTTACTTCTTACCTGTATGATGGCGTCTCAGATTCAGCTGGTGCCATTCGGGATGTAACTTGGAAGTCCTTAGTTGGTGTGGCCCTGCCGAGGCGTTGTATTACTTGAAACCTTTGTTTTGTAAGTAATGAAAGGAGCAAAGGCTGGTCTCTTCAGGCAGCGCTTTGTTGAAGACGTTTCTTGAACTCGAAATGCGGCTTTGTTTTAAGGGGAGACAAATTAGTGCGTAGAGAATAAGTTCCAACTCCAGGTGGCCTTAGGTTACCTAATGTAAACAGACCATGAAACCACCGACACCTGAACTCCGACTCCGGACTCGCATCGCACTAAGTTCATTGGCAAAGACTAGGTGCAATACTATGTGTGTGCAGTAGAAATGTGTCATCCAGATGGAAAGGCAGCACCATCAAATGTATGATTCTGAGGTGGAAATAAGCTGTTCGCTCATCGTTTCTTTCAGGATTCCTGAATCCCATTATTGCTGGTCTGGCGTGCTGGCTCCTGTTCAAACCCTTGAGGTGGTCTCGACATCGGGTAACCCACACTGAGTAAATTTACGCCTATAACCTCAAGCGAAGGTTGAAATATGCTTCACACTTCCACATATGTTCCCCTTTCCTCTTTCTCAACCTTTTTTCTTCACTCCTTACTTCTGTTCCGACCATTGCATTTGTCAGCGATTTGTGCAGAGGGTAGCCACAGTTGTGTCATGTATTGCCGAAGTGGTGGGCTTTGTCAGGATGCCATCGTCTTACATGCACGTAATCCGCCACGACTTCATGCAAGGGAATAAACTGGTCACATTATTGACCGTTTCAGTTACTTATTTATCTATTTATTTTTTTTTTCACTTATTTGGGTAGTTACTTAATCGGGGAAATGTAAAGAATGCTAGAGAGGTTAGTGCTGACGCTGTTGAGGGTGATGATGTTGGTGGTGGTGATGATGCAGATGGTGTCCCCATGGTGGATGATGTGCATGTGGTGCTCATCGGTGATTGGCTACGAGGCACAAGGGCGGCATCGTTACATTTTGTGACAAAGCAGGCCTCATTCTGAAAGAAAGCCATGTCGAGGTAGGTTAAGGCGTGGCTACAGTGGCGATGACAACGCTACCCCACTCTTGGTAGTGCTGGGACTGGTGGTAGTAGTAGTAATGCTACCGGTGGGTAGTAGTAGCTGTAGCTGTAACTTGCAGTGGCAGTGGTGCTGGCGAGGCATTGTGGTAGTCTTCCGAGCAGTATATGGACGTTTTGATTGGTCCACCGTTCCAATAGCTCCTAATACTGTTCGGTTAGGACGCCACAGTGGCTCTGTGATCGTCTCTCCACCCAGTTGTTAATATACCCTCCTCCACCTCTCTCCACCTTTTTCTCCATTCCCCTTATTTCTTCGTCTACCTCCTAGTTATTTACTCCAATAATTGCACATATCTGAGCATGTTCCCCCTTTTCGTCACTTCGACGCCCTACTCACTCTCCCCCCCCCCATAATGTGATTCTACAATTCCCCTTCTTTAAGTAAGTGGAAAGCAGGGTATGCAAATACTACACGACCACCAATCGACTGTTTTGTTGTGATGTAGATGTAGTATGATCTTCATCACCGATTCACCTGCCCAGTCAACACGTCAGGGTGGGGTGGAAGCCTATGCGCCACCCCTCAAGTGACTGCGAGGCCGGTGAACAGTGGATGCTAGGGGGCAGACGATGGCCCATAAGTAGGTCGTCCATTGTTGATGCGCAATGGCAATTGAACAGTTTCATGCCTGTGTCTCATGCTACAATCATGAGGGCAGACTCAAACTGTCCATGACAGGTCATACACGTTGGTGACATGTGCCACTGCACTGACGTGGTTCTGTCGTGAGGCTTGTTTGTTGTATAACTGACCTGCTAATTGAACTGTTAGAGCAGCTGCGCTGTCAGGAGAGGCAATGTGACTGAGGGAATTCGAGGGTTTGAACCTCTTCATGGTTTATGGGATGCATCAGTAGGCAAGCACCGTGGAACCGTCAAGGGAAGCAGTTTCGTCGTGAGTCGATGCCTGGGCCACCTATTATGGCAATAAGTTGGGTTGTGGATAGGGTCATTCAGTGACCTCATTTTTACCCCCAGTGGCAATTTTATACGGCACCTCAAGCATTTAACGGATGGTGTCCTCCCCACAATCTACGCAGATCGGCACATTCTCTTGTAACCGGTTCTAACTCCCTCACGTGCGTGCCGTGTACTGCCAAGGTATGGGTCGGTCAGGAACTACGGTGGCGCTTCTAATGTTATCTCCCAATTTCCTCCTGTCTTGAACGAGCCAAAATCCAATGACTATTAAGCTTAATGGAAGTGATGTGTGTAATTCTAGCTTGTCTGCCTCACGAACCAAGTCTAACGCCCTTTCACTGTTGCAGAGGCTTCCTGTAACACTTTTGTATGGAGTTGCACGGCGCTAAATGCTATTGGGGCACGAAAATCAGCTAATGTCAGTGCCATTTTCACGGGATTAAGACATTTCAATGCTTTAATGGGGCATTCCACAGAGTCCACAGTGGTAACAATGTCTATAATGCGGAGCATGAATTGGTAGGGTAGGAAGAGGATGCGTTGGAGAGAAGCCGAGACACTTGACTTGAGGTAGGCGGACCAGGATTTTGTTTAAAGGAGTGCAATTCCCCTCTTACCTTTCACCTCCTCTGTGAATAGCTACACCCATTGATGTCACTGAATAACTGGTCTCTTCTTTGCGTACTATTGCGTCACGCGACGGCTCCGATTGCACACACCACACTGGAATGACTGGAGTGTCTGTGGACTGCCGGTATTGCCACCACTCGACTGCCTCATGGATGTGTGGACGCGTGCTACCACTGTTGCTGACCGTGTACGGCTCAGCGCATTCTTCGTTCCTTGTGTAAACATCCACAGCTTCGAGGTTTCCGGTCTTATTCCACACTAATCTTCTTCATCACCACCGGTCGTTTCACGGACGCACTCACCGCCGCCACTGTTCGTCAGTTACCAGTCGGTGATGTGCCGTACGCCCCACTTGTAACTCGCCCCTGCTTCGTGTACCGATGCCACGCGCCAACGTTCTCTGATAGACGCCAGCCAAGTGTTCCATCGAAACCCGTTTGCCCCGCGTTCCAAGCTCACTGTGCGCATACTTACAAGTTGTGCCAGATCAGTACAAGCGGATCTCCATACTGACGATTTGAGTTTGTACAGCGCCGTGGTGGAGGAGTCAATCCCTTGCACCTTTGTTAGCCGTTTCGCAGATTTAAACCTTTCTCCTACAACGACTCCGGTTCAGCGTCTAATCGGCTCATGAAGATGCACACCTCCTTCGCAATGCCAACAAAAGCATGTCTTTTTCGCCAAGAGTATCTAGCATATGCCCAAAGCAATCCTTCATAGTTGACGTACGAAAACCGGCAGAAGGTATGACATGGCTATAGTCTCATGCATTCATAATGAGGAATGATTTGTAAGGTAGGGAAAAAAGTTCTTTAAAATCGAGTATACTATTCAAACTGGCACCCACATCCACCTGGAAGTAGAACGTCAACCCAATGAATGTGAAGTTTACATTGATCAACTCCAAAGAGAAATTTATGTACATGGCTTTGGAAGGAGATGGTCTCAAGGGCAATTCAGGCAGGTAAGAAGAGACTCAATCTTGCCGACCACGTGTCGTCCCGGCAGACGCGCCAAATCGACCTTGCGGAAGATGAACTGGCCACGATCAAAAGCACCGTCCTGTCCTGCAGTTGAGGTAGTGAGGGCGAACCGCAATAGCTCTCCATCACTGGCAAGATTCGTCAGGTTGCTTTGCGTAGTCTTAGCAACGAGGAACTCCAGACCTTCGGGGTAGCAAGTGTCACCTCGGATACAGACAATTCTGAAAAGTTGCCGAAGGATGTCAAAAATATCCATGGTTGCAAAATAATCTCTAATTTTATACCTACCAAAAAGCATGCTACTTTGGCAGTAGTAAATGCCATGTCAGCTTGATTATCCGCTGGTGGCCTGCGTACAAGTCGCTGATCAAATCAGACACCGGAGATTAAGAATGGAAGACAATGGCAATGATGAGTAGGTTCATGTAACAGTGTACTGGATGATGAAGTTTTATGTGAACGAAGAGGTACCGCCCAAATCAGCAGATATCTACTCGCTCAGAAGACTTCAATCACAGTACGACGGCGGGACGTTCAGCAATAAGATGTGGACACTGTATAATCTCAAAGGCGCCCATAGGTCTATCATGGGAGATCTCTGATGTAATAGCCCCACAACGCAGCAATCCCTTGTGTGGACATTCAGTAAGTGAAACGCCTAATCGAAAAAAACATTTTCACAGTCTTCCACTTGTTCATTCTTTGTGGACTCCCAGAAGTCCATAACGATTAAAGCATAGGAGACTCCACGAGAGCAGCCTTGAAGCCAATGTTTTGAGCATATTCTATGATGAATTGAGGCCCCTGGAAGGCATTATTCTGACTATGAAAGGCCGTTCTCTAAGCTTGCATACTGAAGTTCATCTTAGAATGAAAACTCATTCTGAAGCACATGCCCTACAGATTGGCTCAGCTGAATAGGAGGCATGACATGCCCAGACGTGAATAAATGCTACCTCGTCGTCCAAACTTTACTGTTTCTAGCGCAGAAAACCTTTAACCGCACCCAAGACGAGACCTTTACTGTGTTCTTTTCCACGTTCAACTTATGGATAATTTAAGACAATGACCTATAGGACATTGGTCGACTTCGTCCAACGCTACAGCAGGACCTTACACTCAAAGATCTTGGGGTCACCACTCAAAATCCATTCCTTTCTCTGATGGAAGTGAAAAACTACGGCTTAGAATTCTCTTACAAAGCAAATAATGCAACAATTTCACAGCTGCCTCTACCTAAAGTCGCCCACTCAAGCTGGTGGAAGGACTGATGGGTTATCGCAAAGATGAATAGAATCAATAACAAAATCTCTTGATTTATGAAAATAAGAGACTGGGAAACCTTTTTAACACCCCCTATAAAATTGACCATTTAAGCCTCCGCACAAGCACTCGTGAGTCCTGCAAATAATCCTACCTTCCAGATTGAAGCTAAAACAATATTATCTCCGTATCACTCCCCTGTAGGCTAAATAAGGTTAACTGAAAACTTGCTTACCGACTACCACTATGAGAGGCCATAAGCAAAGCGCTCAAGGGATTATCCACGGAGGGGATGGAGGAGCAACCCAGTTGAATCCAGCCAAGAAACTTTGAGGCGATACCTTGTATAGTGAGCATTTGATTTCTTAGCTCCTAAAAAAATAATTCATAGGGATGAATATTTCGCTTTCCTGCCGATCTGCCTGCAACGCCAACTGTAATTACTTTTTGTCTGTTTTAAGTATGAGGGAAAAAGAGGTGAAGGTTCTATTGTTTTCTGTGAAGGGAAAGTGGATGAGTAACAGTCCGCAACATATCTCAATCTCTCAAACACTACATGTTGCGTCGCCTGGGCAACAGAGCTGGGCATTTGAAGTGGATAAAAGACGGCTGTGCAAACAAGGTTACTCTAACAAGAGGACATGGCAAAGGTAGAAGGACGTTTATTGAAAAAATTGGGCCATCAACACTTGAATTTCCATCTGTCAGTCTTTTTAACACAAACAGACAGTGGGTAAGGTATAATTAGGTAAGAGGCAGCGGCTTAACACCTAATCAGTATTCTTTTCAGGCCATGATTGGGTCGGAAAAACGAAATGCTGTTCCATTGGATGAAGAAATTGCATTAAAGACCCTTGCAACCGTTCCTTGAGACCGTGAAAACCTATTGTACATCGAAAATAGACAAAGAATCGGCGGGTAAATGGCTGAATGAACAGCCAAGCAATTACATGCTTTTGTTCAACAGACTTTGACGAACTGTTGGAAATCTAATTTACCCACCAAAACAGTGCTACTCATTCGACAAATTAGTAGACTGTAAAAGTTAAAAAAACCTTGGCAAAAACGTAAAAGATGACATCCATAGTGGATCTAAAGGCTTCAAGAACATAAAAAACCCTTTTTTACAACTTTAGAGACGACTGAAAGCACTACATAGAAACATATGAACCAAGGAATCCAAAAACTGCCTGCGGTTTACGAGATAACTCGACGTAATAACATCCCGAAGTCTGTAAGGACCCGTAAAATCCAGTGTGTTAGTTATACGCATGCGTTACAAAAGGCAAACGTGTATCAGCCTCCTGCCTTGAACACGCATGCGTACAATGACGGTGATTACCATCTTTTCTTGATGTTATCAGTCTACAATGAGGTGCGAAATGGAATTGTCGGTTCGCTAGGATTCAGCGTGGGATATAGGTGAAGATAGCTAGGGCTTGATTTTTTTCCCTCCGCTTTTTGAAAAAATGGTCTTATGGAAGAGGAAGTTGCGACTGGCTTATGCCTCGTTTAGGAAAGACTCATCGATTACCATCGAGAATACCTCAGCAAGCAAGGTATTTAAGAAGTCTTCTGGAATCACTGTGCCCCTATTACGGGAAACCACAGGACATTTTTCGTTTCTCTCATATTTATAATTATAGACCGTAAAAATTCCAAAACACGACCAAATAAATCCATTCACAAATTGCAAACAACTCCCAGTCACCAGTTCCAATTTCGCATGCATTCAATGGCAGATGAAATACATTGCCAGTCAAAATTCTACAGGCGGCGAAGTTTTCCTAGTTCTAAGAGCAAATTAAAGTGTTCAAAGAAACCTTTCACATTCAAGGTGACCTTACGAGCTAGAGCTTCTAAATGATGACCAAGTGAAAGACTCGATGGACATATTTTGGTAAGATGAATAAGTTGAAAAAGATAGATGGCCATTAACAATTGGCAAGGGAACTTATTTATTCAATGAACTTGGCCATAAGGAAAAAACAGAACTAGCATTCACCGTAAAAGTAAGGGATTAGACAGTTACCCAGTGCTAGAGTCTACCAAATCTGCAAATTCGAACGAACCAGCAAAAAATGGAATAGGTAAGTGGTGTGAGCTTAGTAGGATGCAAATATCTAAGGGCAGCCAAATGTGCTACCATAAGACTACCTGGAAATCAAAACAAAAATTTACTAGCTAGTACCTGAGTTAGACCCACCAAGAAGCAGTCACAGGGCGCTTTAAAAGGCGAATCCTCGGGCAATAAAAGTAAAAAACACCAGCCGACACTAGCCAGAATGGATAAACACTAATTGACAAAAGTTTTCCTAGTCGACTAAAGTCGTGAAGAGCATAACACCCAGCTAACCGACCTTATGAAATTAAGCAGGTGAAAGAACAGCAACGGTAGAGGGACTGGATGGCACATCTGCTTTCAGTATGTTTAACAGAGGAGGCAATGTTTGGCTGGAATGGAAAGGTGAACTACTAAGACCAGAAATTCGATTATATAATACATACCTGGGTTTTCAGAATTCGCAGTATTTCACCCTGCACGTCTGCAGTAGCAGGAATCGTGAGTGATTGGGCAGCGCCACACACTCCGTAGATTGAGACCTCGTCTACACCCACACACACGGTCAGTCGAGTGCGAAAACTTGAGTAGCCCACCGAGTTGAAGGTCACACTGACCCCAGAGGAAAGGGGAGAGGCGATGCTATGCCACAAAATTGTCACGCACATTCCTACAGAAGCTGTCACTGCCTTGTCGCCACCACCACGAGCAAATTGTGTCAAACAAAGCGCCACCCGCTGTCTCAGCACCCTATGCCGCGCCAGGCTCACTATTTGCATCAACAAACCATCTCCTGAGCCGAGTATACAGGCGATGGCAGCGGAAGATGCCTGATTCAATCGTAGCGCGTGCTCCAGACCACTCAATGTCAACCCCGAGGTAGTGACCTCATCCATCGAAGCTGGTACCATCTGATGGTGCTGCTGTTGTTGTTCGACGTATCCACTGCCCCAATCGTTAAAGTAGGTGTAACGTTCCTGTCCTACCGGTACAGCGAAGGGTTGATGATGGTTGCCAGGTAACGGCCCGGAGGCAGAGCTGAAAGCCTGGCTCTGCGAGGTCATCCAAGCGGATGCAGCCGGACCACCAAAGCCTGCGACACAGGCAGTGATTATGGGCGTCCCACCATCTCCGTTCCGATTTCCCGTATTGCGAAGTGTGATTGTTGCCCCCGCAGCACGCAAACGGCGAGGAACTTGAACCGGACCAGTGGGAGGGTTGGGAACACTGGCGATGTTTGACCAGGAGTGAATATGCTGGAGGAAGATAATACGTTTTAGCTGGGTGCTAAGTCCTGGATGCTCTTCCTCCTCCTCTTCATTACAATCATCATCTATCAACCTCTCAAGGCTGATTGAAAGTTGGACTCCAGGAAACACGGCAGCAACGACCTTTCCCTGAAAACAAAACAAGAACAAGTAGAGAATTGGAGCTATGAAGTACTAGTGACAGTGTTAACCAACTAACGAGCGATGAAAAAGCCACCAAGTCGCTTTTTGTCTCATCCATCCCGATTATTGACGCTTCATAGGAAAGAGTAGACAAAATTTCGCGACACATGAGTAGATTTTGGGCTTGATACAGTTTGTCACTCTGGGACTTTGGCAGAGAGTAAGCACGCGGTGCCGCAGAGATCTGAACACGTGACTTCAAGAATTGGTACCAATCGTTAGGATGCTTTGGATTCAATCGCCTGATTACAACCCGAAGACGGCCAGTACAGAGATCATTCGTGAGCATTGACTCCATCGTACTGCTGAACTTCACCTACGCAAAAGATAGAATGACTTGGGAACAATAATCCAACCTTGACAACATCAAAAGAGCCATCGGAATCAGATTTTGGGAAATCGGATTCAGAAACCTCAAAATTGCCACCTTCTTTAGCACGAGAACCAATACAGCGGAGACTTGCATCTCCTAAAATGACATTTTGCCCTAATTTGAGACGCCATGACCTTCGCAGCTGCATAAGTCCTTCATGATAGGAGATAGATCTTTGACCATCTGCGAAGCGTTGCTCAGCTTGAGCAATTTCGAAATACCTTGAACGAAATCGTTCCGCTCCTTTTAGGAGTATACCAGCAGCGGCAGTGAGAGCCTAGTTAAGAGGATAATAGAATTCACGTTCATACAAACCATTTTCTTCCCACTGAGACATGTGATGGTGTGCATGCCAACATTGCGTCCTGAACCATCTAATTCTCTGTCCTGATCACCAGAGGCGACTTGACAAAGGGAGAGACATTTAGTCTCCTTCAAGACAGCCATAAGTTCAATAAATGCACAGGCCTCCGTGTAAGCCTTTCTAGCAGTTTACACAGCATTGAAAGCTAGTTCAAGAATACCTTATTTGATCACGGAGAAGCATCCACGTCTTGTCGGGAATTCTATAACTGACATCCTTACCCACTGCCTCACTTGCCCCCTGTTTGCCAAAATTCTCGTCAGAAAAATCAATGCCATTCACGACCCTTTGAAAATTTTCGGCTGCCGTCAAAGGCCTACAAGCCGAATAACTGAAAACTCCATATCAAACCTTTCCACAATTTCCTGTCCATCATTTAAAATTTCGTAGACTTTAAATTCACAGAGAGCCTCAATAGGCAAATAGTTTTTGCCTCTACCCTGCATTTCAAGTTGCTTGGTTAGACAAATCGGCCCCCAACCTCAAGCGTTAATCAAGGACGAATAAAAACCGCCGAGCCATTCAAGCACGGCGCTAAAGCAAGCAGAATATTAAACAAAAAGACACAAAAGTAGTGCATTTGATGCGTTCTGCTTAGCAAGATAAAATAATTTAGCAATATTTTGCCATATTTTTTCGTGATTTGGTTGGTAAACTTAACAAGTGCGCAACGCATGACTAATGGTTATGCTCAAATGTGGTATGGATGACCTTCCATAATCTTGATTAAATTCCAAACCAAGTTTCTTTAAACCTTTTTATTACGCAGAGAGCAAAAGCCTATTGATTATAAATATGAGTTCTCTGAGCATGGTGATAGCCGTTAAAGCAGGTGCGCTATGTAGCAATATATTGGTAATCGTAAGTCGGTTTTGGTAACGGGGCCACTTTGAGCCTTAGCCATTGCACCTTCGTCGGGTGGACTGGACTCCGAGCCATGTCAGTAGTCCCTGACCCCATTGTATGTCGAATGTGTGCATTCCATTTGAGTAAAGAAGCATAGCTCTGTGAGAAGCATGTAAAAAAATAAAGCGACAGTTTAGAATTTTGATTCTTTTATTTAGTTGTATGGCTAACCTCACAGTTTCTACGGAATCGAAGAACCCTTGAGACACAAAATCCCCCCAGTTATATCACTTGAGTTCAAAAATTTGTTAATGGCCTGTAATAACTTATTCTTCTCACATAAGAGGTTCATCAGCAAAATATTTGTAGATTTGAACTTATGTATTGAAGTGGCTTTTTACTGGAATTTCGTAACTATTTTCAAACCTGTTCTTAAACGGATCAAATTCTCTTTATTTTATACCAGCAAATAGATTCAAGAATTCGTTTTATTTAACTGATCTTGCTTTCGCGCAATCGTTTAGTTTATGTGTTTGTTAAACCAATAGCGAGCTTATCAAAAGGTCAATGCACTTGGAGCCACAGATCTGCGCTGTTCGAAATGGACACTCTGGCCAAAGTCAATCGCATAAATCTAGTGTAAGATAGCATCCATATAAGCTTACAAACTAGCTCATCACTTTCCCCAAATGTATTCCGTTTTACGCAAAACGGTCGAGGATGTCTTTTTATCAGAAATTTGTCGGATGAGTTTATAATAGAAGATCTTCAAGATAATGATGAGATAAATGTTATCGTAATCACAAATTGCCGTATTGACACTTCAAAACTCTCAATGAAGACTCTGGAAAGCCTAGAAATGTTATTTATTACCGAATGTCGGATGGATTTCTTGCCTTTGGTCGAGAATCTTTCGAATCTAACATACTTGGACCTCTCCTTTAACTCTTTATCATATTTTCCCAGCGACATAGGTTCACTACGAAAGCTTAAGGTGCTTAAATTGTCTGGCAATCGGATTACCAACATTCCGTCTGAAATAGTCTATCTTGAGTTCCTACAAGTGCTTGACTTAAGTCATAATATGATATCCCACCTTCCAAGAAAACTTTTTTCCCTTCGCAGCCTTATCCATTTTGATTGCAGTTCAAACACATTATTTAGACTCCCTGATAATATTTCAGAGCTCCTTTACTTGGAGGCGCTCTTTTTATCCGGAAATGTGCTTACCACTCTCCCTACTAACTTTTCCTTGCTAAAACGGCTACAACGCCTAAACTTAAGCGGCAACCGTTTCGAGTATATTCCGTTTTGCATTTTTCAGTGCTTCTCTTTAAAAGAACTGTTGTTTTCTTATAACCAAGCATCAGGCTTCGTACCTGACAATCTTTGCCGACTAGGCGATCTGGAGATTTTATCCCTGGCATTCAACAAATTTACAAAGTTGCCTGGAAAACTATCAAACCTTTCAAAGCTAAAATTTTTTGACATAAAGGGCAACAACATTGGGCGCATTCCAGAGGAAATATTTGGTAAATGCAAGAATCTAAGGCATGTAAATTGTGGATCCTGTGAACTGATAGAAGTCCCACCTAGCTTGGGACTATGCACAAACTTACGTGTGCTTGATCTTTCAGGGAATATGCTTAAAAAATTACCCTCAGAGGGCAAAGCTTTAAAGAATCTTATTTCCCTCTTTTTAAAAAACAATAAGATCTCTGTGCTGCCACAATGGGTTTGTGATTTGGAGCACGTGATTACTATTAACGTGTGCGGAAACCTCCTACAAGACTTTCCAAATGGCTTCTCGAACGTGGCAGAAAGGCTTCGCATGATTAATATATCATACAATGAATTTGAAGTTGTTCCTTCCTGTTTGTTTTCGACTAACTCCAAACTTACCTACTTCCTCATGGACCACAATCCCGTCCTACAAATTCCACCTGAGATATTTAATTTAAAGCTTTTAACCCACCTTTCAATTTCGCACTGTCCCTACATCTTTGAGTTACCCGATGAATTAGGCGGCTTGCTTAAGTTGCGCACCCTCAGGCTTTGTGATAACAGCCTCTTGAAATTGCCGCGGACAATGCATCGCCTTGAAAACCTTAACTATCTCGATTTATCTGACAACAAGTTTTCATGCTTTCCCATTGTTGTTTGTTACATACCGCATCTAAAAGTTCTGCTCTACAACAATTGTTGTCATACGTGCACCTATTTGGAGTCTGATCCACCTGGATGGTTTGATAGAACGGACCTTATAGATCCGGATGCGTCAATGGAGAAACTGGGCAAAGATTACATTGACGAAGTAGAATCGTTTGCGGCAGAAGATGAGAGACCGCCCACCTTGGAGGAAGCTCTGGAATTTGAGAAAGAGGCTGCAAAAATTCCCAAAATAAAACACGATGAAATTTCAAATCTTGTCTTTAAACGTAAACCGCACAAGATTCCCAGGCACATCTATTGTTTAAAATTTTTGGTGCATCTTTCCCTACAAAACAATGGTCTCTACTTTCTGCCTAATGTATTTGACAGATTTAAGCACTTAAAGCGCATCTACTTGAATGACAATAATCTGAGAAAAATTCCCTCATCTATTGCTGCCTGCAAAACACTGACTGATATTGACTTGAGAAATAACAAACTGTCGGAGATCCACGGTGAACTGCATAGGCTTTCCAACCTTAAAAACCTCGAATTAGACGGGAACAACTTTCCACTGTGCCTGCGTGAAGTCATTAAGCATTCCGATTTGAAGGGCCTGTGTGCTTACCTCGACGCATTAAACCAGAATAGGGGTAAGCTATCTTTCCCTTGTTCAGTTACATCCGTTGTATTACATAAATGCAATGAGAGGTGTTGAGATGAGAAGCGCATACTGTTGAAGAAAACCTATGACCAGCTGCTGCTTAAGTGATTTCAGTAGGTTACTATCCATAATTATCGACTAATCATGGGCTCAACCCTTATTCTTCCGTCAACTAGATGCATGCCATCTTTTTTGTCCCTATAAGTCAAAATAACTATCGTGTCATTCTAAGGAAATGATAATTATATTAAATAATTTTTGTCCCTTCCAAATGCCAAGAAAATGTGATGATCACTCACAGTTTGTGAAATATCACCAAGGGAATTCAAAGGATAAGTTGAGGTAGAATCCTCCACCTTTTTCTCTTCCTTCTTCCTAACTAAATCATAAAGCCACTCACGGTTGTAGCTAGGGACAGTTTGAGACTATCCCTAGTCTCGTTAAGCTAACTCTCGTGGTTGGCGTCTGATAATAAAACGATCTGCCTTCCACATATTTAGACTTCATTCTGCGTAGGATGTGCGAGAGGTTCATCGGGCTTGTGAGCCAAGACGACTGGGCACAGATCTTACAACGCCTTGGAGTGTCCGAGGACACCCTCGAACACATTGAAGATGAGCTCCCTGGCGGCTATAACTTCCGCCGACGTGTGACCCGGGCCCTTGAGTACTGGAGTGGGATGGATCTCTCTACCAGAGTCACAAATTTTGAAATACAGTCACCAGGAGCTTTAAACACGGAGGCATTAACCACTAGCGCCGCTGCCATCGTCAATACCACTGTTACCACTAACACAACACCAAGTTTTGAAGATGAAGAAAATCTCTCAGAGGAACGCAGTCAAGCACCGGCTCCTAAGCCTTCGACGATGCTCGTAGGCACAGAGGCGGAAATCTCGATATTGCAGCCAATCACGCTGACTTTTGCGCCCCTGGTGTCGGGACCAAAAGCTACACCGGCTAGGCTCATTCACGTTCTCACGCTCCTTGATAAGAAGGAATTGGTAAATGCGATGACAGAAATTGTGGAGAAGTTTCATGTTCATCAAATCTGAATGAGAGTTAGAGATGATTTCTCGTTAAAATACAAAAGCAGACTTAGAAAGTTCTAACATTTTTAAAACTGGTGCCTCGTGGTGGCTTTGATGTCTCCTACGATTAGTATTAAGTGTGTGCCCTACTAGGCACATATTTCGCGTAGAGTCACACCTGTCCTAACACCGCTAATTGGTTGACGTGATTCCATTCATGGAGCATCACGAAGTTTTTAGGAACCGATAAACCTGTATCTGCAGTGGTAAGTAAGGTGAGGGGATGCTCACTTACTCTGCGGCAAGGTGTTTGACTTAAATCATGGGCAAACAGAACGACAAGATGTCAGTGAAGACCTTAGGTGTGGTAGTTTCAAAGCAACAGCCTTGGTAATTACTTCCGTAAACACTCACTACGTGAAATTGATGAGACGGAAAGCTAACTGGAGGTAAAACCTTTCAATAAAGTAATTCACTGCACAAAGTGCATTTCGACATTCACCAGAGGAACTCAATGAATGCTGAACTGAGCCAGAGGAGGCCGGCAACAGGACACCGGTTGTCAGCTCCTCAATCTGTTGACGACCAATTTCCAGATGAATCTATGACTATTGTATCATCAACTGAGTAGTCACAGGTCATAACGGTCAGAAGATTCAGCAAAACACGCACTCCTTCCGAGAGATATTTCCGGAACTTATCAAAACTGCGAGACTTAATTCGATTCGTGGATTTCTTTGAAAAGTCCTCACGGGGGTTTTTCACGTTCGCTAAACACAACTTTAGTGTAAATACACCTTTAGGGTCATCTATGCTAAGCTGCCAACTTTTTTTAAAAAAGAAAAAAAAAACTTGAATTCGTCTTATATACGAAGTATGGTAGTTCAATTAGGCGTTCGGCTGAGCAAACTGTGGCGCGCTGAGTTGAGTCTGAAGTTGTAAACAGCGCCAACGACGGGCTTAGCCAAAACACTGCAACGCCAAGGGAGACCTCATGGCCCGCGTTGTTAGCTGAATAATTAAAACAAAATTGTAAAATTGAGAAGACTTATCATCCATAGATACTTGATTAACAAAAATCCCTTCTTTTTCCTCTTGGCACACACGTCGTTATTCCCAATGCTCCAAATGAGTGGACTCTCTCCTTCCAATTGTGTCAAAAGTGCGCATCGATTTCCAAGGTCATTCTGGAGGTCTGGATTCCACACCGGATGTTTGCATCATTTAGCCAGGAAGTCTATGTAAACACGCCAGCTTTGTTTATAAAGCCACCGGCAGGACCGCTAAACGCAGTCACGAATGCGGCAATGTCGTTGTTCAGGGTGCAGTCGACACCCTTAGGTAGCTTCCTTTTTGTCCTCTTCTTCCTCCACTCGCAGCTGTGCTTTGCAGCTGTTAATAACCCTGCCTGTGATGCCGTACCAAATCCCAGCCGTTTGGACTGCCATCCTGAGCCTTTGGCGACGGAGGCGGCGTGCCTCCATCGTAACTGCTGCTGGAGTCTCGTTGATCACGACCGCACAATCGCCTGCTACTTCCCAGCCAACTACCCCACTTACAAACCAACTGGGAAAATCTTCAGATCTGGTTGCGGCTTTTCGTTATCTGCAAAAAGATTGCCTGGTGCTTACTCCGTGCCTCCGGAACCGATAGACGAAGTGCAGATGAATGTTGCTTTTGAAACAGAAACGCGCGTTCGGGTGCGCATTACCGACCCTCATGCGGAGCGTTGGGAACCAGATTTGGAACTCGATCCACCAGATTCGCAGTGTCCGAGAAATATGAAGTACTCCGTGGCTGTGGATATTAGTAGATTGGGCTTCAGTATCTCACGTGTGGAAGACCAAGGTAAGGAGGTGGTTCTCATCGACTCCACTGGGCTTATGGCCAGCGCTTTCGTCTATGCAAATCAGTTCCTCCAAATGGCTTTTAAAGTACGCGCTATTCATGGCTATGGTCTGGGGGAGAGGGAGGACTCTTTCCCCATTGACATGCATGACTGGAAGAAGATGGTATTCTGGGCTAGGGACGATATACCCCGACCGAATGCCAACCTCTACGGCGTTCACAACTTCTTTCTTGGATTGTCTCCTGATGGCACGGCATTTGGAATGTTCTTCTTAAACAGCAACTCTATGGAGGTGACCAAACAGCCTCTTCCATCGCTCACCTTCCGTACAATTGGGGGAATCCTTGACTTCTTCCTTTTTGTCGGTCCAACACCGAACGAGGTCGTCGCCCAATATTACCAACTAATTGGTCACCCGCCGGTGCCACCCTATTGGGCTCTTGGTTTTCAACTCTGTCGTTATGGCTACACAGGAGTGGAGGAGATCCGTGAGACCGTTGAAAGAAACCGCAAAGCAGGTATCCCGCAAGATGTACAATGGTTGGATATCGACTATATGGACGTTTATCGAGATTGGACGCTGTCAAAGAAGAATGAATTCAAGGGCTTGGCACAGTTCTTCCACACTGAACTACGTGAAAAGTATGGTCTTCGGACAGTGATCATCGTCGACGTGGGTATTCCTTCTCAGGCCGGCGATGACTACGCACCGTACCAGAAGGGTCTAGTTGCTGGGGTCTTCGTGAATGACAGCCGGACAGGGAAGCCACTTAAAGGACTGGTATGGCCAGGTGAGACGGTGTATCCCGATTTTACAAAGAATGAAACCCTTCAATGGTGGTATGAATGTGCAAGAGACTTTCAACAACAGCTCCCATACGATGGTCTCTGGATCGATATGAATGAACCATCCAACTTCGTGGATGGCTCGAACCAGGGTTGCGACCACTCTAGTCGACTAGACTACCCTCCATACACTCCACAGGTCTCCGGAGGTACCCTCTCCTTCCGAACCATCTGTCCATCGGCTCTTCACTCCAACGGTGTTCCACACTACAACCTCCACAATTTGTACGCCCTCGATGAGGCTAAAGCCACCTACAGAGCACTACAACGCATCTTCCCGGGAAAAAGAACATTTATCCTCACTAGGTCCTCGTTTGCAGGAGCGGGGAGGTACACAGCTCATTGGTCCGGTGACATCACTTCAACGTGGAGTGAGATGGCTGCCTCAATTCCTCAGATGATCAACTTCAACCTCTTTGGCATCCCATTCTTCGGGGCAGACATCTGTGGCTTCGTCGACAACACCACCGAGGAGCTCTGTATTCGCTGGAGCCAATTGGGTGCATTTTACCCCTTTTCACGGAACCACAATACCCTCGGAGCGCGACTTCAAGATCCCGCAGTTTGGTCCACTCAAGCTCAAAAAGCGATAGCGAAAGCACTCGATATGCGCTACCAACTGCTGCCTTATTTGTACACCCTCCTTCATGGAGCGAAGAATCATGGAAGAATGGTGATTAAGGCTCTAGCTTTTGACTACCCCACTGATCTGGCAACTCATCACAACGCCAAACAGTTCCTCATCGGTTCTTGTCTCAACGTGGCTCCGGTTCTAGGCGAAGGGATGGACTTTACACCGCTTTATTTACCACAGGGAGAATGGGTGGAGTTCTCAAGCCTAAAGCGTTATCAGTCCTTGGGGAAGTTCTACCCCGTTCCTGCACCACTGGACAAAATCCCAGTCTTCTACAAGGCTGGCTGCATTCTACCAATGCATCCGTCTGGGCCAATAAACACTCAGGAAGCTAGGAAGATGGGCATTGGTGTCACTGTAGTGCTACTAAATGGGACGGCGGGCGGAGAAATGGTGTGGGACGATGGGGAGACGGAGGATGGCGAAGTGTTGAATGTCACCTTCGGTGTCAAACACCAGAAGCTAACGGCAAATGCGAATATCAACAAAGGAGGCAGAGTCGGTCCAGTAGGGCCAGTGTCACTGGCTTTTATTCGGATAATCGGCATCACACAAAAACCTTCAATTGTCAACCTCAATGGCACAAAGTGCAATTTCACCTTCAACTCCAGAACGGAACATCTCACCGTGACCAAATTCACCCAGCCCATCGATTTAAAAGATTCATGGGACCTCACGTGGGACTGGTAATTCATTTCTGATGGAACAGACAACTTTCTCCTCATTTCTCTCAATGATCTGATTCAATGTTGCACGTGACGCAATTGAGAAATAAAAAAATCCTTAAAACAGATTTTTCGGAGAACACCCGAAAGGTGCAGAAACCACGTCGATTAAACACACCGAGATCGAAAATGTGAAAGTCGTATTATCAATGGGAAACAATTTATTGACGTGCGATTTGCTAGGTTAAAAACATCAACCCTTGAGCGAGCTTAGACCGGCGCGCATAATTTCGTCAACGAGTAAGAGGTTGGTGGCGATAACAGCGCTATAAATACAAACAATCAAAATAAGTACTAGCATCAAAAAATGGACCAAGTGACAAAGAGAATCAGCTTACGCGGATCCAACCATCTGCTTCTTGACGTTGTAATTATCTAAGATACCCGCCCCGGCGGGTTCCATAACCTCACCCGTGGCCAAATCCAGACCCACCAGTTGCCTTGAAGTACCTTTGCGTTTTTCTACTTGAGAAGCCTCTTCTAACAGCTTCACAATCGTCTCCTGGGGATCGTGACCCGAGTTTGTAGCCAAGACCTTGGGAATGACAAGTAGCGCATCGGCAAATGCCCTAACGCCCAGACGAGCACGTCCCTTAACGGTCTCTTCCAATTTCTTCAAGCCCCGATGTGCCACAATCTCAAAAGCGCCGGCTCCAGGTACGACACAACCTGAGGTAATAACAAACCTATTTCACTTATCAACGAGCTTTGTAAATGTCATCCCCGCCAGCCTATTACATACCATCATCAAAAGTATTCTTTACAGAGCGAAGGCCATCCTTGAGCGCGTCCTTGATCTGAGTTATGGTGTATTTGTTAGGACCCCTGATAAGAAGAGTAACAGACCGCGGATTCTTGCACTCCTCGACAAATGTGTACTTTTCCTCACCCTTAAAATTGGACGCATTATAAAATCACGAAGCTGGAGCTTACTAAAACATATTCATAGACTAGACCAGCGTAGCCCAAACAATCGGGAGTAAGATCGTTCAGAGAATTGACCGCATAGCCGCCGCAAGCTAGAGCTAAGCGTTCCATGTTGCGGCGTTTAGCACGACGAAGTGCCAAGATGCCCTCCCGAGCAAGAGCGTCGAGGGAGATAGGATCGATGCCCTTTTGGTTCATGACAACGAAACCTGGTTTTGAGTCACCCTTGCCAGCATCGATATCGCACATATTTCGCTTCAGCTCAATGATGGCTTGCACACGTTTATCGATGAACTCGCGCTCAGATTTGACCATTTTCTCGCGCTCCTCAGCAGTCTTATAGAAGAATCCAGAGTTGATTTCGCTAGAAAGGCAATAGGAAGTAAGAAGTAACCTACGTCTTCTCATACTCCAATGAAACATTGCAGGTAAGAATGTAGGCGTTAGTGACCCGTTTCGGCATATCAGGATGCCTACCACCATGGTCCATCACAAGACCTCTAATAAGAGCGGTGTCCATATCAGTTTTATGGCGCATTTCCATGATCTCTATCCGATGAAGATCAAGTTCTTCGTTGGGCTGCTTGATGGCAAGGACAGCATCAACGACCGGCTCTACAAGGTGATCCGCCAAATCCGAGTGCAGTTTCGTGCGCAGGGAAGTACCAGCGACTGCAAGGAGAATGGCCTTTTCGGGCATATCCGAAGCAACATCAATTTTGCATTCATCGAGAAATTCCATGCACTTTTCTCTGGCAAGATCAAAACCCTCTGTAACGAGTCGAGGATGCAGGCCCTCGCTAATAAGAAGTTCAGCCTGTTTTAAAAGTTCGGCAATAAGAATGACAACTGATGTAGTTCCGTCGCCGGTGGAATCGTCTTGAGAGGTAGCAACCCGGGCGATCAAGCTTGCTGTCGGATGTTGAATTTGCTAAAGAACACCAGTTATAAGACCAAGGTATTACCATTTCATGAAGAAGAACATTCCCATCTTTTGTAATCTTAATATCGCCAGCACCTGACACCAGCCTATGATCGCATCAGAAGAAAAAATATTCGACGTACATCTTCATGGTACCCTTCGGTCCAAGATTTGTCCTCAGCACCTCATACAGCCCACGCGCGGCTGTAGTATTAATTCGGAAGGCATTTTGAGCCTTTGCGAACTCTGCTTTTGGGTTCAAAAGTGATATCGAGGCCATGTAGCGATTATGGCAGCAGTAAGCAGCGCGTAGTTAGCAAGGCTACGGCAACACAGCACAGTCTAAATCGTGATTGGGTGACTAATTCAGCTTTTCGCGAATACGGGCAATTCATTGGCTAATTACCACTGCAGTGCATTTTGACACACACACATGCACTTACACTAGGGGACTGGAGCCCTTGATACGGCTATAAGCCTAGGTAATGGTGGTTTATAAAGGTCGAATGACGGAAAGATCCAGCAAAGGGCACTTTTTTCCCGAACGACCACAAATAAAATTATTGTTTGCAATGAAACAATATTAAGTTTTATAAGTTGTGGGGGATAAATTGGTCACATCGACGATGTTTAGACTAATTATTTCGTGCTAACGTATAAACCCTTTCAGTAAAATGAAACAGCAATTTGTGGTTTTCGTTTGAATTTTTCGTTGTAGCCCTTTTAACTGTTTTGCTCTAACTTACCGACATTTTAGCGAGGCATCTGGCCTCTTCCACAGCTCTCAGTGAATATATAACAGGGGACATATTGTAATACTTATATGGTTTTAGTGTTCCTTTGAGAGAGGAGATGAGCAGACAGCTCGGACCTCGTAACTGAGGCGTCAACGTCCTGCAACCCCAACAACGGTTTGTGTCCACACCTCTCCAAATGCTGTACTTGCTTCCTCCATTTACTTATCTTAATAAACATGTCGAGGCCAAATCAATTCCGTGTTACAAGAGTATAAGGATCTGAGAAGAGGAGATCTACGAGTCTTGTCCTGCAATATTTTAGTAATCTGAGACAGATTCCAATAAGCATTTGGGGTTCCTTTGCATAATTGTAGTGATACGGCATTTCGCTTAAGCCCGTTCTTAAGTTTTCAGGCAATTCAGCCTTTGAGGGTGTTGCTTTCATTCTGATTCCGGGTCCATCTTCTATGCTAGTAGCCTTCCAACGCATAACTCACGCGCTGGTGAACAGTATATTTATTCTTTCTACTATGATTTATTACAACTTCAGCAAAGACTGAGGACAACATAAATTTGTTGCAGTGAAGATCTTTGTTTTTGCCTGATCCGCATCAAAAATGTTGGGCACCAAATGGTAGATTTTAAAAGCCGCTACTACGCTATGATCTGCCCCTCATGTATAGAGTGTACTTTTACCCATTGCACAAGAAAATTTTAAACAAGCGCCTTGAAAAAGAGTGAATTACTTATTAAGTTACGAGCATATAATTCGTCAGTCTTTTGTAGATAGGGGATTTTAGCTGAAAATGCCCCCATCATCATAAAACATTGATTGTTTGGTGAGATTCAACCCTGTCTATTTTCTGAACCGGGTTTAGACTGTTGGTATGATAAATAAGTCTGTAAGAGATTTGCCTGAGTACTTGGAGCACAGCACTAAGATCTGAGGAAAAAATTAGCACAGATTTCATTAGACACCTAGTCTTGTCAGGAAGCATTGGATCCTATAGTGCAGAACTTGCTTGTTAGGATGCTGGAAGATACTGCTCCACCCCATTAAGCTTAAAAAGAGTTTATGGCCTCTTCTCGACGTCAGCATTGGATCACCGCATGCAACATTAAAAAGCCGACAATCAACTGGTAACTTTTTGAGGGGACGAAAAGACTGGCCGGAAGGAAATCCGCGGATCTTCGTCACCTCTCTCTTCCATTAGTAGACTTGTGGGAGTAATGACCTAACATATTTTTATTTATAGTATTAAAATTTGGAAAACTGATAAGCATACCTTCAAACAGCGAAGTCTATGGTACAAAGTAAACAAATTGTGTCTGGAGGTATTCCTGCTGTGGAGTGTTATCTAAGAATCACTCCCCATCTCCCCATCTGGGTGGCCAATCGACCAAAGACCACACTAACGGGTGAAGATACGGCGATAAATCTGCAAACAAAACAATCGACCTCACCAACCTTGTGACTAAGAAGAAAGGAAACAAATCAGCTTAGGTATGGTCCAAAATTCCAAATTAATAAGTAGAAATGTTGCATGGCATCTTTGGATTTTTAATAAGCTACTTCAAATGGGCAATGAATTTGTTTTTCAATTTTCACCTATAGCGTGTTTTACTGTAGTGTGCACCTCAGGCTTCAGGCAGCCCGCTTAACACCACCCTCATAAAAAATTGTAACATACTCGACTTAAAGTGATGAAATGAGGCCTGATACTTTGTAAACTTCGATATTCCGCTCAAATATAGGATTGCCTTAACGAGGCTATCAAACGGTCAGAAAAACTTGATGAGAGGGGAACATTCAGGAATGTCCAAAAAGTTAGAACAAAAGTAAAAATGAGGCTAAAACTAAAATTTGCACACAGCAACCACTTTTTAAGAACCAGTGGGGTTTTGATTAATTATTGAAAGGCTTGTAAATAATACGACAGCCTGAATTTATTGAGCTAACTGCTTATTTCTGTAGCATTTAAGAGTCCAATTTCCTCCTTATTGTTCTCATGTTCTTGACAAATTTTTTAGGTCCCTTAAGTATTTCAACGGAATCATTAAAAATTATTTTAAAGAAATTCATTATTTGAGGTGACTGATTTTATCGTTTAATATGTAAAAGGTATCATAACGAGGTTTTTTTATACACAACCACTTTGTAATTTTAAAGAATTGTTAGCTTTTGTCTGTAAACTATAGTTTGCATTCAAATTTCTTAGATGCTTGTTTGTTAAAACTGACCATTCAGTCTTACAGTGACCTTGCTGCGCTACAGTCAAGTGGGGTCCGCGTGTCGTAGCTTGGATGTCTGCTATTTTTTTGACCTGTAATCACTATGGCAATGAACATTCCTGGAGGGAATCCATGGGGTCCAAGGGCAGCTGGTAATCCGTTCCTCGCAGGCACCCGACCGGTGATTGCGGACTTAGCTATTGCGGCACTTAAGGATCGGGAATCAAAAAGACGTAGGAGGATTTGCCCTCAGTTTAACCCAAACCGGTCGCTTTTTCTTCTCTCGAAGAGAAATCCTATTCGGCGTTACTGCCTTATGATTGTTGATGCCAAGTATCCTTTAGTTTTCAGTATTTTGATATTAATTTGGGTTTTCAATGCAGTAATTGGAATCGCTAAATTGTTGCTTAAAGTAACTTTGAGCTAATAAATTTAGCAGCTTTTTTAGTTCGCCATTGTCGTTTTCTGTACTGTGCTGAAATCTTTTTCGACGCACCGCTCTTCCTCTCTGTGTCTATTACTTGGGCAATTTCAACGTAAGGGTTTTTGTTTCTATTACAGCGTCAAAATGAAGCTTCTTCTTTGGATGCTTCTTCTTTGCCATTTTTTGACTTGTTTTCTTATCTGTAGCACAAATTTATTGAAATGAGCCCCCGTACTTTATGGATTTTATGGAACACCTTACAGTCCGCTACCCATAGTAATTTGAGGAAAAAAAGTATTGTACTTACTTATCAGTAATATGCCAGCGAAGATTCTGGTTTATTCTTCTTCCATGCTTGCTTTCACCTGATTTTGTTCCGGACTGTGACTGGCACATTAGAATCGGACTCTTCTATTTACTTTACCAAATTTGTCTTAACGAGACATAGCACTCCTGCCTAGTAAGGATTATTCCGAAATTCTATATTTCTTATTTGTCTGATTTTATTCACAGTCATGTTTTACATGGGTCATTCTGGATTATGATGATTTAAAGTGGCACATCATGGTTGTTTCAACACGTCTTCCAGCGTCATCTTGACACAACTTTTTTACTCTTATTTATTATTCCGCATGCAAATTTGCTCCTAATTAAGTAGAAGCTGTCCTTCTACTGGTGGGCCAACTTTCCTGTTCTAGTATTAATGGAGGCAGTAGTTTGATTGGGCTGACACTTGCCTTCGCAACAGATAATTTGATGCCAAATGGAGTCAGTAAAGCAGAATTGACAATATATGCTTGATCAATAATTAAGTGAAGTTCCTTGTGGCACCGTCAATGCCACGCTCGGTCCCTTTAGCCCGCACGCGCCCACCAGCCAATCGATAGTCGCACCTCGCACACATGCGCGCACCTACGTGTGCGATGGGCTTCCTGTGTGCGTCTGCCCACGCACGTTCGCACTTGCGTGCTTTGGGCCACATTTTGTGCTCCCTGCGACACGTACACCCCATCTAGCAGGGCAATGTCGCTGTGACACCATTCTCTGTGACAATACCGCCCTCTTTAGAGCACCCAAATATGTAGTCGATGTCCACCTCCTGTCATACTTTCAAATCATGCATTTTCAACTAATCCAAGAAGGCGCCTTTCCCCACCAAATGGACGGAAGGAGAAGGCCAATTGATGCAAGGAGCCTGTCTAATTTTTGCTCTTTAAAGTGCACTTCAGAACCCTAGGTTTAGTTTGACCTTAGCCTTATTTTACCTCCCCTCGTAGGTCCACTGTGTACGCTCTGCCGTTCAGTTCGTGCCCCTAATTTGCTATAAAAACTTACCAACTTGCCTTCCTTCCCCCCTCTCCGAAGTTGATAAGCCTTACGCTTACTTTTTTCGGATTTCTTTAAAAGCCCACCCTCTGCCACGAATTTAACCGCGTGTAGGCTGTTTGTAAAAGAAAGCAGCAATTACCTCTAAGCGTACCTTCTTGGTGGGATTTTAAACTTGTTCTACTTTCCTTTGGGCTTGGAAAAAGGAGTTGATCTACTCTTGACTCCTTTTAGTGGACGAATTCTTTACCGAGTTATGAAGAAGTCGCGTCTTTCTTTCGTTTCCAACCTCACCCGGGAATGAATGACTCTGAGCGCATTCTCCGGACTTTACGATCTTTGAACATCCCTAATCCCCAGAGGTTTTGCTACAATTGACCGCGTCGAAACTGGTCGTGTATTTCCTGCAAAACTTGAGATTAGTAGCGCCCCTCGTCTTGGTGACAGCTGTCAGCTGGGTAATGTGTAAGCTCTTGCGCAAAAAGCAGGGAAGATCGGTTTTTGTACCTTAAAGGACATTAGCCCACCGATTAATTAGATTGTCGAAGGAAATAAAGCTCTTTTAGGTACAGACTCATCAAATAAACCGGATTTAAATAAACTTTGACCAGATCTCCTTTTTTATAAATTGCCGATTGGGGCAAACCTGATGATCTATGGCTGCTTCCTTTCTAATCGTCGTTTGTTGCCCCTGTGTCGACCTTAACTGCTCGCTTTTTGAAAAGACCTTTTGAATTCTTCATTCTCGCAACCATTCTTGCCAATTGCATTGCTCTGGCCATCAATCACCCCTACCCCATGGGGGATTACAACGCCACAAATGTTGCGCTGGTATGTTGGTCTGTCCATTACTTCCACTAGCATTTACGGGTTGTATTTCGTATTCCCCTGTTCTCCCCTGTGTGTTCATTCACATGTATATGTGTACTTGTGTTTACGTTTCCAGGAGAAGACAGAACTGGTCTTTCTCATCATTTTCACGACTGAAGCCGTGTTAAAAATCATCGCCTACGGCTTTGTCCTACATCCAGACGCCTATTTACGAAATTTCTGGAATGTTCTCGACTTCTCTATTGTTGTGATTGGGTGAGTTTCTCCCGTCTTTATTACAGCTTCTTAGTTTACTTGGCGTCTTTGTAACTTTCTCCTGATGTTGTACTCCCAGACTGGGCTCCAAATGTCTCGAAAATACCAAGCTGGATGTGAAATCGTTGAGGGCTTTCCGTGTCCTACGACCACTTCGACTGGTGTCGGGTCTTCCAAGTACGTTTTGTAGCGCGTATAATGATGAGGCAGCTTAATCTGCGCCCTGTTTATGGGTGGTAATGGGATGACGAACTCTCTGCAGGACGTGACAAAGTGCTTCCAAAAACAATCGTAGTCGAGTCTTCACCCACTTCCATTAAGAAGTGGTTTACCTGATGACACACAGGTTGCTCATCTGATTGGTTATAGCAGACACCCTCAGTGCGACCAACTGACTAGGTCAGTTGATGTTACTGTCATGCCTCCAAGTTTCGATCCAGGCTCAGTCACAAACTGTCATAGAACCACTCTTGTCACGCATATGTGACGCTGGTAGCAAACGGCCTTGATGGGCAATATAAGATTGAAATCGATTGGCCGTGGCTTCTTTCTTCACCTCACAGGTCTGCAGGTTGTGCTCAATTCCATTGTCACTGCCATGGTGCCATTGTTTCACATCTTTCTCTTGGTGATCTTCCTCATCATCATTTACGCTATCATTGGACTGGAGTTGTTCCAGAGCAAGCTGCATGCCACTTGCTACCTTGTTCAGGAAAATACCACCTGTAAGCTTGCTCGTTTTTTACTTCGTTGAGCTCCTTGTGTTGCCTCGCCCCCTTCCAATGTTATTCCATTTTATTTTTAATTAAATCCTGAGCTTCACCGCGCTTTCTGATTGGCTTTTGGTGTAACAATCCACTAGGTCTCTTTTGTGAGCATGCGCATGTGAGGTCTCAGGAACTCTAATCCTATCTTCTTATAAGGAACCAAATAGGAGGTCTTTTAACCCTGAACTCAGCTTTTCTACTTCTAGATGGACTGAGGAACATTACTGAACCCTGCAGCAATTGCTCGCTCACCCCTCCGAAATATGTTTGTGCGTTGGACGGTCGGCTCGCAATTCTGCATGACTTGTTCATCTTCGGGGTGCCTACTTATCTGCCCACTTACTTATTAGTTTATGCCCTGTTCACCACCGTCACCTGCATCAGCATCTCTGGCACCTGCATGTCGGTTATGTAGACGGTCGGCGAAAAGAAAAGTCCTGTTACTAATTATTAGCAGCACTGGACCCACGAGTAGCATATCCATGAAACGCAGAGATTACTTTTTTCCTCGCAAATCTCTGTTTTTTTTCCCCCCATCAGACACCATGATGGACAATCCACGGCCCTGTTCAAACAGCTCCTACTCTATGGCTTTCAATTGCTCTGAGATTGGACCGAACTACGTGTGTCGAGATTTGCCACCGGAGTTGGGTGAACGCTATGTGGGGCCTGAGGATGGCTTGGTGAATTTTGACAACTTTCTCTACGCCATGCTCACTGTTTTCACCTGTGTCACCATGGAAGGTTGGACCACTTTTGGCGCCTATGTGAGTTTTGAGGGACACTGAAGTTCATCTACTCGATACATTAACCCGAGAGGGTGTAGGATGAATCCCTTCTCGGAAAATAGCCAAGATAAGCGAATTGATGCGAGGAAAGTCCTCATTTTGAAGTGTGATGCAAGACCTTATTACCTTACCTCCACCACGAGATTTGCGCCCGAGTTAGATTGAGGTGGGAGATACCGTCTTACCCCGCCCTCCGTATGGCATTTTCTAACCTCCAAGTAGTTATCGCCTTTTCTTGACATGAGTATTTGATAACCGAATGTTAAGCAGACTAAACAGTTCGTTTGACAATATAATTGAGGTGTTTTCGACTTCAAATGAAACAATATTTGGAAAGGGAGATTTCCCAGACCTGCTGAGAAGGGAATGTTTGCTGCCAAACAAGTTGTCCACCGCAGTAAGCGTTCTTTCCTATTTCCCTTTTTATAAAAGGTGTCACGTATGTTTGACCCTGAAGGAAAGTGTTGAGAATCATGCGTCAGGGGCGTAAGCGGATTAGTCCACTTTTCCACAATCGGTTTTACAGGCCCATCCTCATCCAGCCATCCGCAACGTCAAAATTTCTTTTCAAATTGAAGGCAGATTTTGGCTTCCTGCACGCCTTATTTCTGCACTGTCGCTTCAGTCTACACAGAAGTTGTTTAATTCTTGTGCACGCTTTGCAACTGTAAATACAGTTAGCTTTCTAGATAAAAATGGTGTGATGCCAGGCCAGTTTTTGTCTTTTTGGACCGAATCAAAAATAATGCGGGGAAACCTACCTCTTCATTTCCTGATTGTTCCAGTCCCTTCAAACTGTGAACCTACTACAAGCAAACGATTGGAATTCATCATAGAGGTTATTTCTTTATTTTGGCCTACCTATAAAAACACTTTTTTGTTTTCCCCCCTCTGGCCGAGCACAACCCTCACTTTTTGCACCGATGCAGTGCTTGTTCCTGTAAATCCAAATTTCCCGGACGAAGGTACCAGAAATGCTCCATACTACTTTGCCACTTACCCTCTTTCAGTTTTGTGCATATTTTGACTCTTCTTGCGAATTAAACCAGCACATGGGCCAATACAACTGAAACAGTTAATCAAGTCGCTTGTTTTGCATGTTTTCAGATAGCTGCCGCAGTCGGTCATTGGTGGCCATGGATATACTTTGTCAGTCTCATTCTTCTGGGCTCCTTTTTCGTCATGAATCTCGTTCTTGGTGTCTTGAGTGGGTGAGTCATCGGGGAATTTCGTCTGCCCTCTGGTCAACTCTCGGTTGGCCCATAGTTCAATGCGGTTCTTTTAATGTTAAGTATAACAATTTTTTACTATTTTAGAGAATTCACTAAAGAGAAGGATAAGACAGATCGGAAGGAATTATTTCGGAAGGAGCGCCAGCAAAGGAGGGAACAACAGGACTATGAAAATTATAAGGAGTGGATTGAAATTGCAGGTGCGATTACTGTTTTTGCTGAACTTAGTGTAAGTTTAATACTACAGGATACCTGACTTGGCTCAGCTCATTACGTACTATCTCGGATATTTTAGATAGCAGTTGTGCATTTAAATGTACAAATATTACTCACAGGTGTAAGAAGACGAAGTGCTTATTTTTTCCCATTTTGATCTACCAGAAGACCTTTCGGAATCAGAGGCCGAAGCGAAAAGCAACAAAGAATTGGAATCTGGTACGTGAAGTCTTGTTAATTACTTTCAACCAATCACATCCCCTCTCCCTCCACTAGGACCTTGACTGCCGCTCATGGGTCACTCCCGTAATTAATTAAGTTTGAGAACAGGAATGTTTAATTTTGCCCAAATAAGTAAATCCTTTTATTTAGAAAATTTCCATTTGTCATTTTTGTTATTAAAAGCTGTTGAAAAATTTTTGTCATTCAGATGAAGTCGCAAGTACTGCTTGTAAGTCTGCTTCTTTTCCGAATTGGGGCATTGCAAGTGGCAATTAATTCACGCATTTCTGTCTAAAACATAAAACTCGGAATGTTCCCTAATACTTGTCTTTTCACCTCTTACTTTACGGAGAAAATAAAAACTTATCTAATAAACGTGGAGGAGGAGCAGAACATTTGTGATGGTCTTCTCATCTCGAAAGTTTTTCTAAGAATGTTTCCAAAATTATTAAATCAAATCCTGCTGAGAATGATGAGGCCATTAGTTGGCAGCATTTAACCAGTTATTTTACCAAATAAGATGCAACGATGTCTCTTTGAATTCTTGAATATTTGGTCCATCTGCTTGTTTGTCTGTTTGTTTGAATCTCTTTGATTAAAGAAGATATTGGACGGATGCATGCGAAAATTGAATGTTTCTTGCCGTTAATTTTTAAAGCACAGTAAATTGTCTCCCATTTACACAATGCCTCCTTCTTCGTCAAGTTATTGGCATCCAGTGAAGGGAGGAAAATTCATAATTTTATCCATTGTTATTGGTCGGTTCTCCCCAGAACTTATTGCAAATTCTAGGCACTTGTAAACTGCATGCAGTGATTTGTTTGCATTTATCGCGAACTGATATGTTGGCCCTGCCGTACTGTTGGTTGTGCTCTTTCCTGTTCCCCCTTCTTTCTCCCAAGATTTTTGTTGAGTCTAGTACCATTCGAGCCTCTCCGCTTGACGAATTTCATCTCAGTTTCAAAGATACAGAAGCCGTCTGCGATACTTGGGGCATGACATTTTGTGAAGATACAGGAAGAGGTAGATGAAAAAAGCACCAGGCGAGAGAAGATTCGGGTGATTACTCATCCCAAGTTCGGCATTAATGACTCTCATGTCACTACTACCACGTTTGAACAATTTGTGGTTAGCACGGCAAGAACAGCTTTCGTCAATGTTGAAACAATTGGTTTGTGCCTGGATCAACTGGGAATAAGAGGGCGTTCCAAATCCGTCAACAGATGGCAACAAACTTCGGAGGCTAACAGCTTGTCTGTCGTCACCTCTTTTAAACACACTAAGAAGTCGTCTTTATTTTATATTGTTCGCTAATTACTTGACAAACTGGTGATGAAAAATGACTTCTGTGACTTTTTGTTCCAATGTTCATTAGATGGATGAGCATATCATTGGTTGGTTAGCCTCAAACAATCCACTCACTTCCGTCTGCTACCCGCCATCCAACTCACGTTAAATTTCCAAGGTATGCACCACTCGGACGCAGGTCCCGTGTCCCCTCCCAATTGACCCTGCCTCCTCAGTCTGTCTGTTAGTGTGGGTATGTGTGATGAACGGCGGATAGGATTATTCGCTTTCCGAAGGGCAAAAATCAATCGCACCGCACACAGGCAGTGTAACAGTACAACTCGAAGTTCTGCAAGAAGGACTACCGAAGCAACTGACCCTTGCCAGTCCAGTGAAAGGAAAGCCCTATTCTCAGTGATGTGAGACAACCCGGGTTTTCACATCACCTCGCCCACCACAAAACTGTACCAAAAGAGGTACTGCACCTTAGTTAAGCTAAGGTAGGTGAATGTAGGGAGGGAGCTAGTACTTCGTCTCACCCCTATCCCCCCTATTCTCCTGATGATCTTCCCCAAGCTCCAAGTGGTGGTTATCACCTTTCTTTGCCGCTGTCATTGGACCTTCATTAAGCAGAAGAAGTGAGCTGACCTTGCATTGTTTACTTCTGGGGTCAAATTTTCGTCTCCTAAATGTGGCTCTCGCGGATCGTTTGTGTCCCACTTTATTGCGCTGGCGTGATTTATCATGTCCTTCTTCCATCTCGTGTGTCATTTCTAAAGAAACCGCGACTTTGTCCAGATCTGCTACATCGTCCCGGAAACTATCGAAATTGCTTTTTAAACGTCATTGGTTGGTTGGCTGGTTGAATCCTCTACATATCCCTTCGTCTTATCTTTGGTTTTTCGTTATGTATCCTATGCGGGAGGCCCACTTTTTTGTGTGTTACTGCTCCTATCAATCATCTGCCGCATATCTGAACATTCATGAAGACCGAAAGACCACTTCAGTTTGATTGGTTGCTATCGGGAGATGTTGTGTCCTTGATCTCCTCCATGGACAGATTGTCAAAATTGTATCCTTGATGGTCTGTGTGTTAAGTGAACTCACACATTTGACCTTTGTAAATAAACAGCAAAATAATTGTCAACTGTTTTACAGGGGTTTTGCCATTAAATTAAGCCTATCCCCCAGTTCACCTAAACAGATTTGTAACACGTTTCAACGATCCGGGAATGACTGGGTAAGAAGTAGTAAATGGGAATACTTCTTGTTTGAACTTTCTCATTAAGGTCTCATGGACGGGAAAAGTGTGGAGGATCAGGAGGCCGCAAACGAGCCAACCGCCAAGTCCCAGTGCTGTGAAGGAATGCGGTAAGAAAGCCAAGGCCATGCACTTACCTCTCCAATCTAAACATCTCTTCTAGCTTCCTCTTTGCTCCACGATAGCGTCGGTGTTATCATTTTGTCCATGTGGAGACAAAGGACTACTTGCTACCTTTGGCACGAGAAAAGGACATGTTTTTAAGTAGATGTGATTATTTTGTAGGAGTGGTGCAGCATTGTCATCGAAAGCCTCAAAAAATAGCGTTAATCGGTATTTACGTTACTTTCTATGTGCCCAAAATGACAGCGAGTTGACAAAGTAGTCACCAATAAGTGAAAACGAAAGGGGGTCATGTCTCTGGAGGCCTCGATTTCCGTCACGATTGCACAAATCCTACGAAGGACTACGCAAGTAAAACTGCTATTCTCCTTCATGTCTGTCTCCTCCTTGTTCACGTACACCACGCCGAGCTTGAGCCGTTTAGTGTCAGGGTCTCTGAAAGAAGGATCGGCCACCACCTCTCAGTTGTCTTGTCGGACTGATTTGACTCCAACACTCCAACCTGTTTGCGACAATTTGGTGGCGCTACTCTTCATAACGCGGTAACGACCAAATGTCACGTGTTTGTGACATGCGGGCACAAATGAGAAAATTAGGGGAGGGGATTCATGGCGCATCGCCAGGGACATCGTTGTAGCATCAATATTGTTGACTTGCTTACTTAGAAGGTGTAGGCTACCTTCACAACCAACTCGCTGCGTTTATCCTCCGAGCAACGTTTTTTTCCTTTTGTATCCTCTTACATCTCGTGGTGAATACATTTGGAGAAGGCAAAAAGTGACCTGCTAAGATTCATTTATGAATTCAGCGCTTTCCCATATTCTCAGATGATGTACAAATTCCTTCTTCAGTGAAGAGCCGTTCATTTGATACTCGTAGTTACACCGAGGGATCGTACCATCTACCAGTCTGGTTGTTTGACCTCAGTTCCGCATGACCGCAGAGTTAAGGTCGCGCAATCAAACCCATCAGTCTAGTACATTTGCACTTCTAGGCTGAGGTTGGAAATCTGTTGGCACGGCGAGATGTCCGTGACACCAAGGTGGTGGTAGAACTCGTGGAGACTGAAAAGCTCATAAACAAGTTTTGGTCTTCTGCTCTTTGGGGTTTTCCTTAGCACTCCTCGTAGGTGCTTGTCTCGTCTAGTTCACTCGCAACGAGCCCTCCCCGTTGGAATCAACCGTGATACGGTGTTGAAGGCGATATGATAAGCTGAGATCATAGGGAGAGAACTGCCAATTTGACTAGGGTACTAGGGCATTATGCCCCCTGTTCCTCTGCATGGTGAACTACATCGGTAGGGGGTTGGTTTGGTGGCACAGTGAAATGCTTAAAGATGTTCTATAGTGTGCTAGCACCTTTCCAAGTGGATCACAAGGAGGAGAAGGTCAGGTAAGTTTTGGCCATTGTCTAAGTCTATAAAATTTCCACTTGAGTAGTAAGGCGATTTTTGTTCATTCTTCTGTCACAGTCGATTGAAGAAGTTCCGAAAACGCCTTCGACGGGTGATAACGGCGTTTGTAAAGAGTCGCCAATTCTTTGCTCTAATCCTCACCTTTGTGTTTCTCAATACCATTGTTCTGGTCACTGAGCATCACAACCAACCACTCTGGCTCAATCAATTTCAAAGTAAGTCTATTTGTACCTATCGACTCATCCGAACTTCATTTCCACAAAATAGAGGCTTTCAGTCCTACATCTGCATTCTTTCCCACGAAGATTTTGCCAATGTGCTGTTTGTGAGCCTCTTCACTCTGGAGATGATCATCAAGATGTGCGCCTATGGCATTCAGGACTACTTTGCAACTCTCTTCAACCGCTACGATTTTTTCGTCGTTGTCGTCTCCATTCTGGAGATTATCCTCACCTATATAGGTGTTATCGACCCAATGGGACTCTCGGTGTTGCGTTGTGCTCGCCTCCTACGCATCTTCAAAATTACCCAGTAAGCATGCCAATTCGCCCTCTACTTGTCTTTGCATTGGCCAACGAGGTTAGACCCATTAACAAGACTGCAATGCTTTCCTTTTTATTGAAAGACTGCATCCAAATGGAGGGATGATCGTCAATGTGCCGAAGGGTTGTTAGGCTACAGGCACGATTGGAGCCCCATGTCGTCCGGTTACAGTACAATCTGAGGAGACTAAGGGAATTCATTTATTTAGAAGTACACTTAAACTAATGTTAAGTGATTGAGACGCATTGGGAGAGAAATGATGGTAACATGTTTGGAGCTTCGTAATCATCTCCCAAGTCTGTGTTACCAATAGTAGCATGGGCTGAGTGGGTAGAGTGCCATGAGTTTGGTGTGGGGACAAATTTCTGGTGAATGCACTCCCTTTTGTGATCGCCCATCTTTGCCACCTAAATTACACCCTGCATTGAGAACGGTCCGTGACTGTCGCCGTGGCTACTCCGCTGTATCAGCAACTACCATCGTGACGTATACCGTGGCTTCCTGTAGGGCAAGCCTTTTACCACTCCCATTCATAAGGTACAACCCTTATGGTTAATTGGGCGCTATTCAACAGAGACTGCTTTTCGTTTGACACTCGCTTCTCGATCAGGTCTTCTATGGGTGGCTTCAGGTTATTTAGTTCTGGTTCCACCTCATTACCAATAACGTCACTTACTTTTTTGTCTTCTTTCTTCAGTTACTGGGCTGGTCTACGGGGTCTTGTCAACCGTCTGTTGAAATCGATAAAGTCGGTTGCCGGTCTGCTGCTTCTCCTCTTCCTCTTCATTCTCATCTGCTCCCTTTTGGGTATGCAGTGGTTCGGTGGTACCTTCAATTTTCCTAACACCGACAAACCCAGAAGCCACTTTGATGGCATCGCCCAGTCCATGATCACTGTATTTCAGGTTAGCACCAAGTAACCGCATGACTGATCCCCTTTTTGAATGATTATGTTCACTGTGTAATAAGATGTGCGTTACGTATCTGAGGTAAAAGGTTCCACTAATTTAAAAATTCAAAGTATCCTTTGTTCTCTAATTGATGCTGCCTCTTGTTTGGAACTGGCGTTTTGGGGCGTGAGCTTGGATCCTGTCGAACTTCCAATCAGAGGAGTCAATGGACAGGTCTCCATTGCAGGTACCTTTATCCACCTCCCACGCGTAGGAGAAAGAAAAAGGGCTGCGGTATGCGTGTACATGGCAATCGACTCGCTAGGAGGCAATGCCGCTGACGCCTAACGAACACTGCGTAAAACACAAGAGCCTGTTTCTCTTTCCAAGTCTTGTGGGGCATATTTCCCAACTTGCTCTTCGTAGTGTATGTAGGGTTAAACCAATTGCCCCCCCCTCTCGGTAAAGGGGTGAGCAATTTCCTTCCCCCTAGATGTCTTCACTTCCCCGCGCAGATTAAGATGCCAGATGTTATACTTATTCTTGTCCCATTTAGATGCTGACCGGTGAGGATTGGAACGCTGTGATGTACAATGGGATGCGTGCCTACAAAGCTGATGGCCCTTTGTTCGCTTTCGTGGTTATTTACTTCGTCATCGTCTTTGTTGTTGGAAACTGTGAGTTCCGCTCACTCCACCGTCAAATATACCACTTGTAGTAAATGGGATCATCAAGCTGATGTTTGGCTGTTGAATAACGCAAAAAAGGTTTTTCTAGCTACTGGGATTTCAAGAAGATCGACCACAACAGTCCAAATTTTGTATTCGTATAACAAGTAAATGTAGGAGCTGTAATTCTATCAAGCCGCTATTATTGGTCATTTTTAAATATGAATTCAATAAAGTTGTTTGCGGTACACGACTCAGCACAACCACAGTTGCCACGACTGATAAAGAGGTCGTGGCGTATATGTGACGCTAGTAGCTGGAATTTTAGGACGAAGTCAATTCTTTAATCACTGTACTTAGTAGCTAGGACGACAGGAGTAGTAGTACCCTTGTCTAAAGAGGTTTGCCAAAATTGGGTCCATCTGTGACTAGGTTGTTTTTTAAAATTAATTTATCTCAATTTATCCTTTTCGAAATGCCGCACGAGTTCACCAAATAAATTACAAACTAATGCAAGGGTTTCAAATGGTGCTTAGTTTGATAAGTATTGTCCTCAAAATTAGTTTCGAAAAGTTATCAAGCAGGACTTTGACAACTATTATACAATCCTGACTGTTCAGATATATTTTACGGAAACCCGAATTTTCCTCTATACGTATCGGATTCCCTCTCTAGATATTCTTAGATTCTCCTTTTCTTGTTAGCAATTTCTTGCAATTTTTCTTTCCTTCACAAACACACTTTAATTCCCAAAACCGTTCCTGCCTTTTGCGCTGGAGGTAGTGAAGCAAATTCGGTGACATTATCCATGTGATTCGCCGATTTTAGTCTGAGCATACTTTGTAAGTTGTTTGGAGTGTGCATACTTCCACCAATAAATGCAATTGGATTGGCTCACTTAGTGTATCTTTTCCTGGAATTGCCACATTTGCTGTTGATGTTGCAGCTATGTGAAGATCTCATTTTATCTGCACTCACCGTCACGCATTTGTGACTTCTCTTCCTTGTCGGTTTGTGCCAACTAGCTACACCAAGTCCTCTTAGCTATTGTTGAAAACGGTTTTGAAGGGAGTCTTTTTAATGTTTTAAAATATGGATGATAGTCAATACCTATCAACTTCTAGCTTCAGAATTCCAGCAATGTCATTCTTGCTTGAGATTTATCAGAGTCTTCTATCAACTCCTTTCCCTTTTTAACCGCCATGATAATCTTCAACGTGCATAACTTTCCCTCTTAAAGCATTTGAGTGGCAATTACACTAAAGTAATCTCTCTAGACATTCTACTGAACGTCTTCTTGGCTATCGCTGTGGACAATCTGAGCGATGAGGATGAAGATGATGAAGAAGGCGGGATGGATGACGACAATGACGTTGACGATCATCCCGGATCTTCTGCAGCTGCCAAAAAAGCTGCAGAGGCGTAAGTTGACGTCTATTTTTCTGCCTCTGAATGTATTCTCTTACAGCTTTAATATGCAACGCGTGTTGATTGTTGTCTAGAGCTGTTAACGCGAAAGGTCCATTAGATGGTGAGTTTTAACCATTAGCGCGAACGACAGCCTTGGCAGCATGAAAGGAATCGCATGAGAAAAAAAAACATATTTTTTCGTTATTTCACCTAGGTAGAGGCATCTTTAAAGCCACTGACTCATGTTTGCACACTTTCAGCCTACATGGAGATGAACTATGAAGAGGTATTTGCCGAAGAGGAGGAACCGGATGATGGCAATCTGGCCTCCAAGTTGGAACAAATGGAGATAAATATGGCAAATCCACAAACAATTCCTCCCTACTCGGCATTCTTTATCTTCGACCCGACAAACAAGTAGGCTAGGGCGTTTTAGTCAGAACTGCTTTAATTTTCCATTCTAATAGATTTAGGATCTTCTGCCACAACATTGTCTCCTCGCCAATCTTCACGAATCTTGTTCTCGCCTGCATTCTCATCAGTTCAGCCCTACTTTGTGCTGAAGACCCCCTAAATACATATTCGTTGACTAATCGGGTGCGTTGTTTTGCATCCATATTACCCACATTTCCACTTTCTAAAGACTATTTGAGTGAAAGCTGACCTCCGCATTTGCACTTTCAGATTCTAAATTACTTTGATTACTTCTTCACAAGCGTCTTCACAATTGAGATCACTCTAAAGGTTAGCGCTCTGAAGCAAGTTTTTCCGCGGAAATGTATGCGTTGCAGTGCTTCGGTTAATTTGTGCATCCCATTTTTCCGTCTGCTGTATATATCCTTCTGACATTATTAAATCCTACTGAAGTTTTAACGGTTTCTAACACTCATTTGAGCTTACTCCCAATTTGATTTCACCACTCCTTGCTTACTTATTTATGCTTAAAAAAATCCCAAAAAAATTCCTGTGGAACACTGGAAATCTGTAAGTGGTATGTTCATGCCTTCAACGTGCTCCCTCTTTATACTCATAGATGATTGCCCATGGTTTCATAATGCACGAAGGTGCCTTCCTGCGAAGTATGTTCAACCTTCTCGATTTGATCGTCGTCTTTGTCGCGCTAATCTCCTTCATGTTGGAGTAAGTTAGCCTTAATGTCAATTTGCTCCACGGTCCATTCATTTGACCGTTTCAAGTCGATGCCTCGATTATGGAAATGCCATCGTTGGTTGATCGAAAGGTTGAAATGTTTGAAAAGGAAAAAAGCTTCTCCATTGTTAAGTAAAAATATTTTTTACGGCCTTCCAGTCTCCAATATCGTCTCAGTCGTCTTGTCTTCTTTTCCCCCATCTAGAAATGAGGCAATTTCGGCGGTCAAAATTCTTCGGGTATTGCGTGTGCTTCGACCTTTGCGGGCCATTAATCGAGCCAAGGGTTTGAAGGTTTGTCTCTGTTTTAAAAATTCTACAACATTCTTACAACGATCTCTTGTACCCTATGGGGATGCATAGAATGCCTGCGTTATGAAGCCTGGACACGCTTCTTTTAATCGGTACGATACTCTCTTGCAAGCTTTGTGCTGCTTTCTCTTACCCTCGTATATCTTGTTCAAACTTGATGTGATTCGAGCTTGCTTGCTTGGGAAGCCGAGGTTAATTCGTTTTGCAGAGGTAAAGAATTGTCTTGTTCACTTCGTTGTAAAGCCTTTGAAGGGAAGACACAACTGCAGAATACATCATTCAGAAATGGTTTTACTAAGCAGCTTGTTTCTGGTGAAGAGAGTGATGGGGCAGCTCATCTATACCATGGAAGTCGCCTAGTGAATGAGTTTCATAGTCTCACAGATTCAAGTTATCTTAAATTCTTTGTCGGCCTACTTTTGGTGGGAAAATGGCTTTCGTATATGACTACGGCATTAAGCAAGCAAACGTACTATTGGTTGCCCCCCAAATCGTCTACGCATTAGCCACTCCGCCTCTCCAAGACATGGCTAAGCTCACTCTTTGCGCCCGTATGTGCGTGTGTGTTGGACCGCAGAAGTAGGTTCTCACTTGCTGAAGCCCAAACAACAGCTTCAACTAGGATCTGCCTATTCGACACAACCTGGTACGGCTTAGAGGTGAGCAAAAAGAAGTCTTCGTGAGAAAGGCAACCCAGAAACAGTCAATTGGGAGGGGGTCAGGGTGGGGCGGGGAGAATGTTTTTACATCAATCTCACGAGTTAATATACGATCTCCTACTGCAAAATTTCAACTATTTCGGGTCTTCCCTGAAGTTGTGTTACATCCTGGTCATGGGGAGGAGCATGCTGCTTATTAACTTATGAGTAGCATGCTGAGAGGATATTAGGCAATCAGTTTTTTAGGGGTAGTTGATTGGATAGATGAAAAGGTGAGCTCATTACTTGTACTTTGTGCGAACACCTTCGTATTTCACTGAGTTAAGCCTTACCTTCCACAAAATACCGTTTCACCCAATGAGCCACCTTATTGTTGGTTTTCCTGACAGAACGTGGTGCAATGCGTGGTCACAGCCCTAAAGAGCATAGGCAATATTATGCTGGTGACAGTCCTCATTGAATTTGTCTTCGCAGTCATCGGAGTGCAGCTCTTTAAGGGGAAGTACGTCTCTTGTAATGATCCCTCCAAACTCACCGAACAAGACTGCAAGTAAGTCCACAGACTCAATAATAGATCTTTTTGTTGAAAAGAAAATTGATACGGAGGGTGGGGGAGGGTATAATCCTAATTGACTTCATTTACCAGGGGCTTCTTCATCGAATATGAACACGGACGACCAGCTGATGTGGTAGAGAGGGTGTGGACCCACTCGGAATTAAACTTTGACAACGTCGCAAATGCTATGTTGACCCTCTTTGTGGTCCTCACCTTTGAGGGATGGCCACCGTGAGTTTTTGCTTCCTCCATTAACTTTGTTATATCTGCCTGAAAGATTTCGAATAAATGGTTCCTCCTCAACATTGATGCTTCACCTTTCAATACTTTCAAGGGCGAATTTTGACTTAATTTTTGGTTTAAACAACCCCTGGACCCGGTCTACGTCGGATGTTCATGTCAAACCGGGACTACTGAGTCGATGAGGGACCTTAAAATGAAGCGGTTCAAAGGGCGCAAACTACAATACCAAGATTTGTCATTGTGTCCGAGGCTTTCCTATGGAAATCTGCTGTGCCGTTCAAGGGTGCAAAGTTGTCCTCATGTCAAGTGTGTAGGTGAAAGAAGTGAGGAATCACACACACGGAGGGTCGCTGTTCGATTGAATGGCTGGCGCGGCTGTGGGCTAGAAACGTTGGGAAGCACAACGGCCGGTTGTGTTCACGTACTCACCCCTTATCAGTGGCACAGTTGCTCGACATGTGAACAGTGTCTGGCCAGGTCTGACCCAGGTCTTCTGGTCTGTATGGCCACCATCTAATATGGAGGACATAGGAGAGGCGAAAATTGTTACCTCCAAACTCTGAGATTTTCGTCAATTCTGGACAGCTAGACGCTTAGTTATTAATGTGAATAAATATTACTACCCCTTAAGTTTTGAATTTGACAGATGAAAGGGTATGTAGAGCGAATATTTCATTTATCTCCCTCTCCTTTTCGCTGCAGAATTCTCTACGCAGGCATTGATTCCAACGAGGAGGACATGGGACCACTGCAGGATCATCGAAAGTACATTGCTCTTTACTTCATCATCTACCTCATCGTTGCCTCCTTCTTCATGGTGAATATCTTCGTCGGTTTTGTCATTGTCACCTTTCAACGCGAGGGCGAACGTGAATACAAGAATTGCGAACTGAACAAAAATCAGGTTCTCAAAAGTACTTTTACTTAATTTTTTCAGTAGCAATTATTGTATGCATTTTACTTTGGTTCCTTTAGCGTAAATGCATCGAGTACGCGTTGAAGGCTCGACCGCGGCGGCGTTATATTCCCAAGGGCCATCTTCAATACAAGATCTGGTCCATGGTGGTGTCACGAAAAATGGAGATCACAATTTTTACGTTCATCTTCTTGAATACAGTTACGCTAGCATGCAAGGTCTGTCCCCCTTTACCTTCATTAGTCACGCAAGGCGGCTTTTTATACATAATTCAATGTAAACAACCAGAGTTGAAGTGGTATTAGTCCTAGCGGCATCCGCGGTAGCCAGAGACGTGGGCTTTTGCTGACAAAAACAAACTGAGTTTCTTCAATAGAAAAAAAGACCTTTTTCCTTATATAACTTACCATAAATTAAATGGGAGAACTCCTACCCTTTCAGCACGACAAAATGGATCCAACCTTCAGTAGTGTGTTGGACAATTTCAATTACTTCTTCACTGCCGTCTTTACCGTGGAATTCATCCTCAAACTATCTGCCTTCAGCTTCAGAGTGAGTTATGTGCTCAAGTAGGGGAGGTGAGGAGACGAAAGTTGGGATTTTAAAGTTATTTCAACCAATAATAGGCAGTTTGACCAATTTCACAGTATTTTCAGCCTTCAAAATGAGCTTTTAATTGGGCGAAATTCGTCCACTTTTGGTGGAAGCATACTATGCATATAGAGGTAGTATAATGGGCTAAAAAAGGGTCGTCAAAATTTCCTCTTCTTTGGCTGACGGAAAAGAGATAAAATCATCCCTTTCCATGCATGGTTATTTGAGAGCTCTGAATGGGAAATCATTTTGCCCGTCCTAAAATGCCTTTCCCTCGTCAAAATACCCGCCGCAGGCTCCAAAACACTTACACTCCCAAAACCTCTGTCCAAAGAAAATAGCCTCACATTGTCTGATGTCATAAGCAACAGCTGTTCCTTCACGGAACTACAGTTTCTGCTTCTTGCTCTTTTTTTTCGCCTCTCCTCGCCTGGTTCTTACAATTTTGCAGTGTTTGTGTGTTAGGGGAGCAGGGGCGGGGGATGTTTGAACCCCCTGGTTTCGTCCAGTCTGGGTGCAGTCGTACTTCGGAATTTGAAGAGGATGGGCTATTAAAATTGATGGCCTGTCTCGTGTTTTGTGGTCACTTTGCGACTAAATTTAATATCTAACCGTGAAAAGACTAATTGATGCTTCCCTTGTTTATTTCTAGCACTACTTTGGGGACCCCTGGAATGTCATCGACTTTATCATCGTGCTTGGCAGTTATATTGACATCATTGTTAGTAAGGTAAGTCAATAGTTTTCTTCTTATCCACAATAGTTAAACGCTTTTTAGTGGCTTTGATTATCGAATCATTTAATCTTTGTTCAATCCTGAGGCCCACTTTTAACCCCGGATCCACTATGAAACGTACTGGTGGGTTAGGCAGAGGACCATGGGTGGGACCGGTACTGGTAGAATTTGCGGTGAATGGAAAGCTCGTAAACAAATTTTGGTTTGACTCTGTAGCTGTTTCCTTCTTATGGGTGTCTTCTTTGATACTTCATGGTCGCCTGTCTCGTCTGATTCGCTCGCAACGGGCCCTGCGCATTGGAACCAACCGTGGCGCGGTTTTGAAGGCAACATGATAAATTGCGATCATAGGTAGACTGCTGATTTGGCCTGGGCACCTGGGTAACGCGTCCTCTGCCCTCTGCATGGTGAACTACATCAATGTTTTTCGGTGAAATAGCAGTTGTCCAAGAGATTCACAAGGAAGAGGGTTGTCATGTTGGCAGACCATGACCTAAGTGATCAGACGTACGAGTGCAAGGTAGAGGACAGATGAATTTTTAAGGTTGTGATCAACATGTTGATACCCGATCGCGCCCCTTCACCGAAGGGTGCGTAGGAGAGGAAACTAAGGACATATCAACTTTGGTGCCTTCCTTTAGCAGTGAGTCTCTGCAGATTTAACCAACCGTGAGAAGCGTCTTCCTCCTTGGAAATCGGGGCTGTCGGAATTCGCTTATCGCTGCCACCCCGTGTGACGCCTTGAGGTATGGCTGAAGTCGTGATGAACTGGAGTTGTTATTTCATATGAGAAAGGATGTGACTGTCACAAGCGTGACGCCAAGATGGTGAGCGAATTGCACAATTATTATCTCGCTTTACCACGGCTGCTCACTTAGCAAACTACCCCGCTCCGATTGGCTGACTGAGAACGCTTTACAGGCCTCAAATAAGGGTCTCTCTCAAGGATATCCTGTCTGACGCTTTAAACGTTTGAATTGCGGAAAATGCAATCAATTTTTCCTACGTTTGAAGCTAATAATGCGACCACAAGCACCCATTGCTCGTCGTGCGTTGACGTTTGGCCTTCCTCTAAGTGAGTCATCTCCATGCCAAGGGACGAGAGAAGGGGAAGTGATTCCTTTGTGTAGACACCCATCTAGTGCAAAATGACCTTGAGAGTGAATCTCCAGCCTGGTTTTTTTACTGCACTTCAGACTTTGAGGTAACTCTCGCAGAATTAATCAATTTTAAGAAGTTCCCTCCTCTGATGCTTCCTCATGTGTTAACTCTCCAGCACCTTGAAAATGGGCGGTAAATAAGCCACTGGCATGAGGGCAAATGCGTTTACTCGATGCGTTGTATTTGTCCAGGTTAGCGAAGCAAGCAATCGAAACCTATGTGGAAGCAAGTGCACTGTTAGGTACCTCTCAACGGGAGCAATGGAGGCAATCGGACTAGGAAGCAGTCTATTTTGGACGTACTTGCCCCACATGCCGTGGCAATGACGATGCAGGGGACTTGCAGGTGTGTTCACACCTGAGTCATCTACAGTCTGGGACGTCTGGGCTGGCAGCCAGGGCTGCGGCCACGTTTCAATTGCTTGTGCGGTCGTGTTGCCCCATCCGCGTGATCGATCCCCGCGATCGCATCCATGGGAAGCGACAACAAGACGGCGGTGATCCAAACCAGTCAACACAAAAGTGACCGATTGTTACTGTAAATAAGCCCCAGTTACTGTCATGGCAACATGGCACGTGTCGATGCTTATTTCGTTCTGTGGCATCGGTTGTCGTCAGCGGGTTTCTATAAAAACGCTCTTTAAACAAGTGTTAAAAAGTTCTTTAATTCTTTTTTGGGACACCCTTGTTACCTTTTCAACCATTTGCCAAAGGTGAGCCCTGAATTGGCAGTCGTGAGTCATGGCCATCGGTAGCCGCTTCGTTCGAATAATATCGATCCATGGTGGACAATCTCAAGTTCGCCTGCCTTCTTTTGCCCAAATAACCCTCTATTTCACAATTTTGACAAATATCCTCATTTTTAAATCACACAGTGTAGCAAAATTAATTTTCGCCTTCAGTACTACGACATTTAATCTGTTTTAGTGCATTTTTTTAAAACCCTGCACTTGCATACATTTAGACAAGCCTGATTTTATCAGAAGAGTGTTTGTTTTGGTGGGGGAATGAACTAGATGCAATTTTAAAATAATTTAACAGAATCAGTGGCGTTACATCACCTTGACAATAGCACACCAATGATGGTGTAGTGAAAAAAAAAAACAGCATTCGCAAACACTGGCATGGTGTAATCAAAACATGAGCCAATTTCCTGCCTTCTACTTTCTCATTTTGGCGAGTTAAAGGGCGCGCAAACACCGGCGTCACATTACCCGCGACCACAATGTTTGGGCCGTTTTGACTAGACTGGGAGAGAGGGAGGAGGAGGAGGAGGAGGAGGCATGCTTTCAGTCCTTTGATCTCCCTTCCTCTCTAACAGAAAAGGGAAGCCTCGGATGACCTCGCTGTCGGACAGAGGGCGGCGTTTTGAATGTCGCGACATGCCACACTAGCCACTTAGAAGTGTAGTTGGCGCATCTGCGGCGATCCTGGCGGATAATTGACGTTCACGGTCCACGTATCCCCCTGTTCATTCATTATGGGACACATATTTGTGATCTGCGGACTTGGATGAGTAAAAAAGTGGGATGTTGCGTGCATGTGATGTATTTGCGATTTCTTGTAGGCCAGTTCAGAGACCACGCTGAAATTCAACATCAACTTCTTCCGTCTCTTCCGTGTAATGCGGTTGGTGAAACTCTTGAGCAAGGAGGAGTCTATCCGGAAGCTTTTATGGACCTTCATCAAGTCCTTACAGGTAGTACTTGGTTAATTTATGTCCTGTCAAAGTGATCAGTGCCCTCGGGTTTGAGCCTAGTTTATTGTGGGATACAATTTCGGCGTTTATACACAAGATTTCCAAAGGCGAAAGGGTTGAATAAACGTTGAATTTTGTCAGCAACTGATAAACCGTTTGGTGCAGTGAATTACTAATTGGGGTGTAGTAAACAGTCAAAATTAAACCGCAGGTTAGAGGTGATTTCGTAACCCCTACTCCTATCAATTAGATATAGTGAAAGGTTTTTTTAGTGTCTCAGATACGGGAGTACGCGTTGGAGTTACCACGGACGAACTTTTTCCCGATCCTTGAGGTTCTTTAAGCGCAATTTTGGAGCATTTACGGGTACCCATCTGTTGTACCCTTAGTGGGTAATCAAAGCGTTCCTGGGGTAAATCACTCTGTGGGCAGTTTTTTGGATATGATAGGGTAATGATAAAGTAGCTCCCCTGAGATTCGTCTCCTATTCCTTTTCTCCTCTCTTTCTCCCTTCTATTCAACCATACCTCAGCAATTCCTTCTTTAATGAAACACTTTGTTTCTAGAAGCAGGCGACAGTCCCGACAAACGTCGCTTCTACCTCACATTTATCTCCTTATGAGCCGTGTTTGACACGCGTTCGTCTAGGGCTTGGAGATGATTTGACAGAACTTGGAAAAGCATTACCAGGGCAACGCAGAGAGTAAGGATAAAGTGAGGCGGCATTTCCCACCTTTATCCTAAAAGTGAATGCGTTCACGGTTAAATTTAGCGGTAGGTCTCGCACTGTCGCGTGAGACTGATAAGAGGACTTTCTTCCCATTCCACCTCATCCCATCCTGACTGCCTCTTGATTGCCCGCTCCTGAGTTACCTTTTCTTACAAAGAATTTTATTTTCGCACGCCTTTGAGTCGTGCCGGCTTGTGTCAAATAGGCAGATTCTAGTTGAAGCTGTTGTTTGAGCATCAGCAAGTGGGAACCTGCTTCTGCGGTCCACTACACACGCACACATGGGCGCACAAAGCAAGCTTCGTCTCTTGAGGATGGCGGACGAAGTGCCGCAAGTGCCATTTCTCATCACGCCTTAGTGAGCAATAGAAAATAATTAGTGGCATTCTGTCAGCTGTCAATGCATACTACACGTAACTCAGTTTTATTGCGGGTCTCCATAACTTCAGAAAGTGTTTCCATTGTAATATCCTGGAAGGCTCCTTTTTTGTGCCTAATTCTCAGAAATTCTGCAGTGTTTTGAAACTCGTGCCCTCGTCCAGCTCTTCTGATTAATCAACCTCGCATATAGATGGACTTTAAATGTGCTATCAGCCACTATAAAAACAAGGTCAATGTAGATACCATAACCACGCGAGAATGGGACCACCTCGTTTCTTCAACAGTCACCCCCTCAGCTCTACTCGCATTAGTGGGCAATAAAGACGTTCTTACCGATGGCTTTGTCTACCCCGACAAACAGAACTCGGTAGGCTCCGTACTCTCCCTCCCTCTCACGCATCACACAACTTACAGCAACTCGCCAGCCGGTGTAGGTGTTCCAAGGGTAGGTAGGGAGTGGGGGGCAAGGTAGGGACAGACAGACATATCTGTGGTCGCTCCATCGCAGAAGGCCACATTGGGATCCACGAGATAGTTCTGTTCCTCTCCGCCCTCCTGTCCCTCCGCTTTATTGCCGGCTATGAGGTGCAAAATTCGCCAACAGCTGACGCGACTTCACTATTTTTAATGTTGTGAGTCTTCGCAGTTTTAGCCCAGGGCAGTAAAAGCATAATAGCTCTTTGGATTATTTAAAACACAAATTGGTCGGGCCTTCTTTGAAAAACTAGGAAAATTTGCCACTTTTTATGAAGAATTAAAGATGAAGTTTTGGGGTGTTCAAGTCGGAGAATAGCCCTTTTTACTTGGGGGGGGGGGGGGGGGAAGGACTGATGCCTCAATCGCCACGACCAGGGATTTGTATCAAGCTTTTAAAGGGGTCCGACTCTTGCATTTGGCTAGGAAAGTCGACTTGCCTTATACCGGCTTTGGGAGCCCCAACCAACTTAGCGGAGTTGCGATGAAAATTAAGTCAACCGATGGGTACCAACTAGTGATTTCGCATTGTTAGGCCCTGCCCTACGTTGCGCTGTTGATCGCAATGCTCTTCTTCATCTACGCCGTCATTGGAATGCAACTATTCGGTAAAATTAGTCTTCACCAACCCGGTCTGGCACTCGGCGAAGACGGTGTCATTCATCGCAGCAACAACTTCCGCAACTTCTTCTTCGCCCTCCTCGTTCTTTTCAGGTGAGCTGGGTTCTTCTGTTGACCTCGACAGGACTTCACGAAATCGACCCACAGAGCTGTCTATAAGATTTGGAAATGTTTTGTTGATGTATTCCAGTTGCGTCCATATCAAATCGAGACCTGTTTTGCACAGCGGAAAATGTACTCCCCTTTTGACACTGTCTTCTGCTGCATTTATGCACGTATTCTGTAGCATTGCCGGATTGCCTCAGCATCCAGGACTTCATTGGTGCTGAAATGGTGGTGAATCCACGTGCTTTGACTCCCAAGCACAATGATATGCTTCGGTTTTGACACTAGTACTGATGCCACCCGGAATGTGCCGACCTTCTTTTTTAAAACGCCCCCTCCAACTCATTGCGCCTGTCAACACTCCTGTGCTGGAAAAAAGGGAAAGCTATTCTTGAGTGATTGTTTTCACCAGTTCGAGTCTAGTGCAACTTTACGCTCCCTTACACGCAAATCAGGCATCTAGGGTCGGATGTTCCTCTCGTTGGCCCCATTTTCAGAGTAGGGATTGTCAAGGCTGTGTTGGGAGCGCTAAGATCCATCGGGGTTGAGAGCATCATTGGTGTTCCGACGCTCGACCAGTCGTGTTTTTCAACGATTCATGCACACCGTCCACTTCATTCTGAATGTACTATCCCCGAATTGTGCTTGAAGCTCTTTCATAATCACACATTGCCACGGTTGTCTGTCATATTGGCTGACAGTGATGATCCTCAAAACGGGGGATTCCAATCAAGAGAGCTCCTTGTCATGAGGTTCATAGGTGTATAAGAAACTGCGCCGCGCCGAAAGGGTTCATCTGACCTCCTCTCATGGTCCAAAGCTGTAAATTCGTTGTCAATGTCCAAGAGGAGAAAGAGAAAGGACAATATATAGCCCCCATTCATTTGTCACTATTTCCATTGGTGAAGCTCCTCCAGACTTACCAGACTATCCATTCGCCCAGGATTTTTTTTCTCCCAAATCAGAAACATTAGCTGTAGTGATTAGAAGCTTTAAGCACAAAAAATTGTGACAAGTAAAGTGACAAGAATGGCATGTCTTTCCTAATGTTAGGAGCTGCATCTTTTTTGCAAAAAAGGTGATAATTCTCAACCACTTTGGACTTTCCAGTCTGTAAGTCCCCCTACGTTATGACAGTCAGAGCTACAGTTAAGTTGCGAGTACACCGACTCATTTTTCCCCTCAAATGACATCCAAATTTTACGGATAATCATCACCCCATCTAGTATGGCAAATTATTCACTTCCCCTGTAATGTAAACGAGCAGTTTCCACTTTCTAGTCCATTAGCTTAGCCCCAATTTTTGGTGCCAAGTAGAAGTTGGCACCCCGAACGGAGCTTTTAAAATCGCAAAAGTGAACAGTTTGTGTACTCCTCTCTGTTTTTTTGCTTGCATCCTGTTAAATCTAGAAGGATTGGAAATAATTACTTTATGCTATCCCGCGCTCTGCAAGTCGCAGTCCTCGTCTTGTCCCCTCCTCCTCTTCCTTTTTTTACAATACCCAGCCTGCTTATCTCTCGCACATTATGTGCGATATCTCCAGTGCTAATGTTGTAATCGGATGAATTTTTACCTTTCTACCTTTCGCGTCCCTTGACTAGTCCTCGCCATTTTTTTCCTTTGCCTCGCAGATCGGCGACTGGCGAATCCTGGCAGGAGATAATGCTCGCCTGTACTCCAGGTAGGTTGAAAAGCGAGCAGTAGTGCCTACAGGCGCTCTTTTTTCAACAACAGAAAATTTACAAGGGAATGACGAGAAGTTGACACCGTTAGTCATTTATTCGTTTCAACCAATAGGCGTAGCCGCAGTTAGTGCGCCTTTTTAAATCGGCCAATCAACAACTTCGAAACGGTAGTTAAAGTTAACCCGTTTATTACTTTCTTTCATTAGTGTTTTCATCTTTTCCTCTTGTCAAAGTAAACATTTCAATAATATACAACTCATTCTTGAAGCTAGCCTAATTCTATGAGAAATTTGTAGTAGCAATAAATGGCTATGTTAAAGTGAGTCGGCGTCATTGTACAATTGCTGTAAAGGAATAAATATTTCATGAGTAATCCTAGCTTTAATCATTTACAGCTGAATAGTTTTGAACCAAGAGGAGAAATTGCTCTTTAAAATTACCTTGAAGTGAGTTTGAGGCGTTTAATCCGGGAGTGGAATCTGCGTGTCTAATTTGCATGAAACATGGGGAGAAAAAAACCCACTTTTTCTTGTAATTCCTGTTTATAGAAAGATGAATGAACTGAACTAACAAACATTCATTCGAGTGTTTTTTGGCATTCGCAAAATTAACACGTGGAGTTGTTTATCTCCCCCATGAGTGGAGAGATTTCCACTACAGAAGGGTCATGGTTGGATGAGAAACAAATCGGTCTGGGTGATCAGTCCACTTTAGTTTACTTGTTCTTGTCTCCAAAGCTGATTGTGGATCTGATCTGATAGTGGAATGTGAGTCGTGGAGAGGAGGAGGGGAGAGGCAAGAAGGAAATGTGAAGCAAGGGCTCCAACTGTTGATGCAAACGGTTAACCAGCCGATCAGTTTGGCTCGCCAGATTACTTGATATGAACGAAAAGTCGAGAAGACAACTCTCTTTTCCTGTTATTAAAGAGTCTGGCTTGTTCAGGCCTAACGCGTGAATTATTTCTCCACCTTTCGAGGTCTCAACAGCTATCGTCACTAAGTGTTTGCGTGAAAAGATGCAGTTTTTTATTGTTGAAAGGAACTTAGCCTTTTGTGACAATTTTGTGCGATGTCTGAGTCACCATGGTGAAAATAGGAAAAAGGTTATTGCTAATGTGAGCACCTCTGTACCGAAGAGGCCGTTAGTCATTTTTTGCGCCCCAATTACATAAAATCCGAGGGTATTTGCTAGGCTAAAAGCTCTCCTTACCGAACCTCTAGATAAGTAAAATAACAGTGACGTTACAATCCTTTAATTGGAGGGAAATCGATGAAGTAAAACAATTCTTGTGCCAAATTTAGGACGAAAATGCGCGGTGGACTCTGAGGATGGAAGCGAAGGCATGAATTGTGGGTCCAACTTGGCATATCCCTACTTCATAACTTTCTACCTCTTCTGCTCTTTCGTGGTGAGTTTAGACAGGATTATTCTGAGTCTATATAATTGGTCTTCTCCCTTGTTTACCTGTTCCCTATTTAGATAATCAATCTCTTCGTCGCGGTTATTATGGACAACTTTGACTACCTTACACGGGATTGGTCAATCCTGGGACCGCATCATTTGGATGAATTTGTGACCCGATGGGCTGAGTATGACCCTGAGGCTAAGTAGGTTGACCGGAGTGGTAACTACCCAGATTTTCTGCTATGAATTAAACCGAATGTCTTTCCATTTTTTGCGGAAATCAAGGGGCCGTGTTCGACATTTGGACGTAGTGACAATGCTGGGGAAGATCAGTCCTCCTTTAGGCTTCGGAAGCATGTGTCCTCACACTCGAGCCTGTCATGTAGGTTCCCAATTTTACGTACTTTTTAACTCTGATCAAAAAGTACCAAGAATGCTCCGTTTTCTGGACTGAGGTAGGAGGACCGAAATCTTTTTCCGAAAAAATAAAAGCACACTGAAACGCCACGAATTTAGGTGCATTCACACGAGACATTTCTGTTCCTGCGATCCCCCGCCAAAATGGATCATTATTAGATTCTTCCAGTTCAGCCAACCCTCCCCCGATAATTCCCGTTACGCATGGGAGGTAACCCAGCCTTCTTATCTATTGTTTAATCACAGGGCTATCCCTGATTTACGTTGCGTCGAGAAGTGAAAAATACGTTGATAAGGTTTCTCCTCTTTGCCCCCTTCAACCACTCCCATGATCGTATTTTTGAGCGCAATTGTGAGGCTCTGTCGTAGGTGTCAAAGAAAGTCTCACTTAGCGTTATCAAAAATCTTGTTTTTCCTGTCAAACGACAGTGAAATGTGCATAGTTTTTTGCTATAATTTGATGAACCCACCTGTAAAGTACACTAGATAGGTAAATCAGGGCATCACATATATGCAACGTTTGGTTTGGGCGTGCTAAACTTCTCAAGTACTGCTAAATTTTCTGTAGTTTTGACCAGTTAATCATACGTGAGTTGCTTATTCGTTTCGTTCTTTGATAAAATCGCATATTTATGAGAAAAATTTTCGGCAATCATTTCTCCTTCGGATTGGATCGCACTAGTCTAACTCTTCTCTCTTTCTTGTTTTTGCCCTCGGTGAAAAACACACCTGATTTTGTGATTTGATTCATTTGCGCTTTTCGTGTTGTGTTGTGCTGCACATCGTCTGGTAGCATTAGAACATTTCTACGCAAAACTAACAAATCTCCATCCACTTTAAACCCCACCGATTGATTGGGGTGGGAGTCATTTTACCAATTGTCCAGTTGGTGAGGCGGAGCATCGTAGAACAAAAAATCCTGCAACTTTGTCTATCAAAACACTGATTAGTGACGAACTTCACAAGCGGTTTTACTTCATCGCACTGGTTGAATCGGTGTAGATGGTGACTGTCCTCTTTCCTCTGCTTCAAGTAAGCGTTGAATCCCTTGGAATTTCGATTACTTGATCAAAATAATCCTTTGCGAGTTTTCGTTAGATCTTTTAAAGAAATGCTGTAACCTCATTTTATGTGAATTCGATCTTATGCTGAGGTTAGGTTTCACTCCGCAGCGGCCTGAGCGTTCCATGGTGCCCCAAGTCATCTACAGACAAAAGCGCGGATAGTGGTAGGAACCGTAAGATTCGAATGGTTAGCATTAAAGCAGTGAGGTAGAACAATGATTAACCCCAATAACAATTAATGGGTCCACAGTTGCGTCGTCTCTGTGATCTGCGTCAGAGGGATATCCACCAACTCCTTGTTGTCCTAAGTGGGACACTGCTCTACAAAGTGTGCACTTTACCTTCCAATCGCTTTTTGAAGGTACCAGGGCGTGGCAATAAGCCACGCCAATACAAAATGGTTGATTGTCGTTGACGTGCGGGTCAAATGCTCCTTCGAAACTTAAGTAGACATTACCGTCAAGACCCAGTACTCTTCTCATAATCTCATCGGGATGGGGAAACATTCAGTTCATAGCACAGGAAAAGATACTATTTACTAACTTACGGAAGAGCAAGTAGCCCACCCAGCATAATCCCATGGCTACGCCACAAGGTGGCAGTCAGGAAAACGTATTGTAATTGAGGTACCCGCGGTCGTTAAACTCAAACAAAACTGACCAAATCACTGAACCAATTCTCGATCTCAGCGTTTCTGAGAGCGCTCTTTTGGGTTCCGAAAAAAAGGTTTACCGAATTATATCTTCTGGTCTTATTAAAAAACACCTCAAAAGTGCATTTTTCCCAAAAAATTGGCTTTACTTTGCTGCCATAGAAATGGCAAAGTACTGTCAGAAGCAATCTTCTCTGCCTATGACAAATAAGCCAATAAATCTGCCCTGCTGTCGATTTCTTTACTGATTTGGTGGTATGCAAATTGCTACTGGCTATGGGGAAGGGATAAGTAAGTTAGCTAATTCATAATTGACCTACGATTGTATTTGTGGTGCATATTACAGGTTCCGACTTTTTTGTGTGCGAGTGCCCTATGATGCGGGGGAAGGAGGGGGGAAGTGAATTCGATGCCTGTTTTGTCTTCCTCTTCGCGTCTCACCTCTCTCTCGCCTTCCTCTTGGATTCAGGTGCCAACACTACACAAATCGGGACACAGAGGGACAAAGATATTGGCGAGGAGGCTGCGATATGGCGGAAGCTTGGTTAATGATAAAAACGTAGAGCGAGAGAAAGAATCCGGTGTTACACATGTTTCCTTCCGGCAAGGAACTGCGAGTGAGAGGGAGGGAAGAAAAGATTAAGTGGATGATTTTCGTTGGGGTTTGGCACTATCTGACATGGAGAAGGAGAGGCGATATTCACTTAGGGATGGCAACTGTGTGCAGTTTCTACATGATTCATCTTCTCGAGTTGGTCCTGTTGGATATTATCAAGGCATAATAATGCGGTCTTAACGCCTCAAACTATGAATTTCTCGGAATTCACTTTTCCCCTCATTAGTAAGATTTCAGAACCAGATCACTTCCCAGTGTCTTCGTCTCTCAAGATTTTCTAATACGGGATCTGTGTCAGGAAACGGATGTCAAGGAGGTGATTTCCCTTTAAATTTTTCTTCAGAATTGGGGATACAAAAGTGGAATACTGTGAGAAGAAAAGAATAAATCTAGAATTCTTAGAAGAATAAAGAAGCTGCTCAAGATGGCATTTTGTTGTCAGAAATTTCGTTTAGTGTGAGAAAAGGAGAGAGTGGATGGCATTTGGGAACAAACAAAGTGTACCGCGTTGTGGGCACCTTTTCGGTCCATTGAGCAACTTATTTAACGGGAACAGAAAAGATAAAAGTAAAACTCGGTCTTCAGGATAAAAGGGGACAAATTCTCCCCGTCAACTGGCCAACTAGTCTTGTTTGATCGCTTATGTTGGATTGGTGGATCTGCATCCGCAGACGATTCTACTCTTGTTTTGGCATCTTGGATCAGTTCCGGAAATGCCACGCTCGAATTCAAGTTTTGATTGATGATTCTCTTCCTTTTTCTTCTTAGACGAAGAAACTATGAAGAATCTTTAAGTCCTTGATTCCTTATTTGATTGAAAGAGGATGAGTAGAGCCAGCTAATCTCCACTAAATGGTTTGTTATTCGGCCGCGTTGAGTATCTGTTTCGGTGATTTTTATCAACGAATCAGGATCCATCAAAAAGTGATCTGATAAACAGACTTTACTAGGCCGTTTACCTCACTTTTGTCTGTCTACTGCATTACTCGAAAACTCCCTCGGCAGTTTCGTTTACGCTAAATGCGCAGTCATTCCCCTTTGGATGAGTTGACGGACGTTCAAGTGATGGCGGGATTGGAGCCCATACCTATTTGCGAGTTCATGCAAGTCTACGATTTGTACTTAACGCCAATTCCCTTGGTTGAAAAGATCTGCAACGGTGCTCAGGATGGACCCACTTTAAAAAAGAGGTGTAATTCAAAATTTGAGCTCAATAAAGACTTACAAGCTTCATTGTCATTACAAAATAAGGAGATTGAATCTTTACACAAGAGCTAACAAAGTGCTCGGTACTCACGTTGGAGGATAGCAGCGTTTCACTTTTTCGGCGCCAGGAACATGAAGTATCGCCTAATCTGGCGGTAGTACAGGTTGCGTGCGTCCATTTACTCTATTAGCGCTTTGCAGAGTAGTGTGATTCAGCACTGTTTACACCTCAGTGTGAGGCGGGGGTGTTTAAGCGTACTTACAATAAGACCGCGTTTTTACTTCCGCCCAAACCGACACACCGTGAGCTTTCAGCTCTTGCAAAATAGGTATATTTAGCCAAATAAATTCTAGGCGCCACATATATGCGACGTACCACAGCAAACGCGGTCCTATAACTAACCTTGATTTTTAAAAGGAGGAAATAAGACGGTTCGTTAAAAAAAAATTACGGCAATCACTCTTTTTTCTCTAAACTACAGTTTGTGTGCATTTTACCACATCTCTTTTCGGGCAAATTCTTACTCCCTATCGATAGAGGACTTTCTCCTCTGACGTACACTTTCCACACACAATTGTGTGTTCATTTAAAGAAGCGACAAATGAAGTCTCTTATGTGAGTAGAATAATTACAGATGAGGCACTTGAACTCGCGCTCCTTACCGGTGCCATATGTTAGACGCCGTTATTTTCTCGCCTGAGTCCGCTGTCTCGACACAACATGCCTCCTAGTGGTGCCGACTCGTACTCCAAACCTGATTGATTGCATAACTACATTATTTGGTTGTTTCGGAGCAACACATCTTTACGAAAGAACACAATTTTTGTGGATTGTGGTGGTCAATTCTCCTTCGAGGTCGTCCATTCACCTGATGCGAAGCAAACAAACAAACAAAGTACTTTGGATGGGTTGTTTTTTAAAGCCGAGTAGTAAGAGAGAGGGAGACGATTGGAAGCAATTCAACGCCTCTTATCCCTCTGTTTTTGATTCTCAGTAGATTGATGCTTGTTTGGGAAATACTCCGCCCTGCGCATGTCGCACATTTCACGACTCGGACATTTCAACCTTCCATGCCACAACACTAAAGTTCTTTGTGTAGATTTTTCAGGGAACGCTGGTGGGTACTTACTCTGTACCTCAACTGATGTTCATTGTTCATGCGTCGTGCCTTCACACTGCCGCAGACCTATCAAATCTGTCAAGTTAGTGACTAGGATTCGCAAGAAGAGAGCTAAATAATGGACTCTCCCAAGTGTACCCCTGTGTGCTCATTTGTGTGCGATAGCAGCATGTCACGCAAGCAATATGGTAATCAACTGACAAGATGGTGATTGTGGTGAGTCGGCCTCAGCCTCAAACCCGTCTAGACGTCATACTTTTGAAGGGACTTATTTACCGATCGGTAGCGTGATTCGGTCGGTAGGGAATTCCCACCACTGACATCTCGCTCGAGGCTTTAAAGTATCCCGGTGAAAAAAATACATACTCGTTTAGCACTAGAAGTGGATTTTTCACGTTCAAAAGAAGAAAAAATCGACCAAAATGAACGAGTCAAGCATTTTTTAAAACCACGTCACATATGCTTGACGTGAGACCTCAGGTAAGGATATTGTGGTGTAATATACATGAGGTGGGACGGTAGACAATACGTTACCATGAAGGATGCAGGAGGACCGGATGACTAGCGGGTTCATCCTGTTTATTTGGATGCTGTCCAGGCAGCTGCATTTCCCCATCACTTTCAAAGCTTATCTTCCAATCCCTTTCTTGACTACCAAATCCTTTCCATAAAAAAGCGTTAACTTCCTCAAATTTTTGGCAACTTTCTGTACAACCACCCGAAAAAGTGACACTTTTCTCTATTATCCCGTAAAATTTGGCAGTTTTTAGTCTCTAGAGCTCTAATAGTGCGCAAATTAGTGTTTCCAGTTCCTCCACCCACCGCCTCCGCAACGTGCGCATTTGCTGCAGGGTCCAGAGATCCTACAGTCTGATAGTCGATAGTAGCTCGGCACTCAATTAAATATGGCTAGTTTTTTTTCTGTAGAAATTGGTGCAAATGAATATGCCCTTGCAAAGCGATGGAACGGTCTTCTTCAACGCCACTCTCTTCGCTTTGGTTCGACGCAATTTACGTATCAAAGTTCCCGAAGGTTTGTTTTTCAATCTGTCTTTGCATTCTGCTCTGCCTCCTCCCCACTGTCTATATTCCCTCATTTCTGTGGTATTTTCTTGCATGAAAGATCCTCCGCGTCTAGAGAAGTGACTTGAAACAGTCGATTTGATGGTGTAAAAACCCAACTTGTCTACCGCCGCGTTGTTTTTTGTCTACTTTTGAGGTATCATCAGCTATAGTCTTCACTAGCGCACCTTTGTCCAAAGAAAGAATTCTCGAAGACTGGAGGAAGGAGAAACGTCTGCATACCTGTGTAGAAACCACTCAATCTACTCGGGTTGCAAATAAGCTGTTGAAAAGTCGGCAACCAGGCACCTCGGCTGAGGCGGTCTGTGGCTGCCTGCAGTGCCCAGGCATATAGGCGCATTCTACAGTGAATCTGTTGTATTACGGCGAAATGCTCAACTTCTTACATTTAATTCTCTCCCTCCCAGATGACGAGAAAGAAAAGTCATTGGATCAACTGAATGAGGAGCTTCGAATCGTGATCAAGAAGATATGGAAGCGAACCAGTCCCAAGCTTCTGGATCAAATTCTTCCACCCAAAGGTGTGTGCTGCCACTTTTTATACATAATCCTTGTGATTGATGCCTCACTTGAAGGAGGTTTGTGCTCTCTTGTCTTTCTGACTACTTAAGAGCTGGACGTAGTGACGGTGGGCAAATTCTACGCTACCTTTCTCATTCAAAATTGGTTCCGTGAATGGCAGAAGAGAAAAATGATTCAAAAGGACACTCGCTATATCCCTCAAATTCTGGTGAGTTCTCCTTTGGCCTTACTTTCCAACATCATAAATATGTGGCAAGTGGAGTCATGTCGTCAACACCAAAGTAGGGCGTCGCCGTTACGGGCTACAATAGTGGATTGAATTGATTCCTTGAAATGCCCAATTTAATCACTTCTACTGAACCGAAATGATGAGGGAAGATAGAGCCGCGTCATTGTTTTCCAAATGTATCTACTTTACTGAACTAGCACATCAAATTCTGCTGACTTATTCATTATGCACTCCATGTATCAAAATTTGACTTGACATCACACAATGTGGGTGCACGATAGAGTCTCGGGAGTGACTACACCTTTTTTTACCTTCTCCACGTGATACGAGAGGATATCCAATGAGCTCACTCGGTGAATCAACATGAAAAAAAAAACTTCTCAATTTGAAATGAATAAAGGTAAAAGCAAATGAACTGAGTGCCATCTGTCCTAAATTCAAACTCACCTATTATCCACCATTCCTGATTAATTGTGACAGATTATTTGTTTGACATATGTCATTCCGTCCAGATTAATGTTACATCACTCATTTAGTTGGAATCGCAGTCGTCTTCCTCTCCCATTTTATGTAAATAAGTCCAAAACAGCAGAAAAATAAAACAACACTAGTGGGTTTTGTTAACTTCTTGTCAGTCATTGTGAAGGTAACGGTTTGTCCTTGCCCCTCTCAAAAAGCCTCAAAATGTACCTGTACAACAGATTCAAATTGAGGGGGGTGGAACCATTAGAACCATGGTGGATTTGAGCTACCCCCTCCCCTCCCCCATGATCCTGAAGGTTTTATTATGGAGAGCAAGGGGCAAAGTCTTGTTCTAACAGGCTAAACTTTCTCGGTGTGGTTGGGGGCCTCAACATTTAAATGTAGGCTGTTTTGTTCTAGTTATCCTTAGACCTTCCGGAGGAAAATAGGGGGCAGGATTGACTGGTCTTTTATTTATTCGTCACGGTTTTCTTATGATGAAACTTTGTGAAGCCCATAATTTCCAACAGCAGCAGGTCATTGAGAACAGACTCTAACGTCTCCAACTTGATTTGGGGAATGAAGGAGGAAAGCATCGCCTCCAAGTCTTCCTAATTGATGAGAATGACATTTCGTTTTAATCGCCTCTCGACTAATTCCGGATTCATTGCTATCTCCTCAGGCTTGGTGCAGGAGCCCACATTATTAGAGAAAGAGTGGCTTAGGGTGAAACATCACGTCCTCAAAATTTCAAATTAACCCCCTCTCCCCTTAACGAGCCTGGAGGCGGATAAATGACTCCTCACCCCATCTCATCTTCCCTTCCTCTTCTCCTGATATTTTATGTGCCAATTCTCCTTCCTTCTCGAATGCTTACTTGATTTGGTCTTTTTTACTTCTCGCTACTCGTCGCACCACCACTCGCAGGCTGGCGATCGCTCGATGCCGCATCAACCGACAATAGTGGGATTCCCTCGTCGTTGCTCTTCCGATCTCACTGGCGACGATATTCAACGTAGAAAGGGTGAAAAAGTGAGTAATTCTTTGTAATGTTGGTGAAAAATGCAGATACCTTCAGAGGGAGGAATATTTTTCGGTGGTACTCACCGCCCTTGACAATGAGAGTTGGTTTAAATAGAGAAGGCGTGATTTTTGTCTAAAATAAGAACAGCTCCAGTAAAATTTTTGCATGAGAAAAAGTGTGTATAATCAGTCTCTCTGTATGCTCACTATCAGTGTCACACGTGTGATATTTGTCCTCCGTCCAGTTATGTCCTGACAGGCTGGATCTAGCTAGAGTTAAAGTAGTAGGCGAGACGTCGGACACTGTTTCAGGTCCAAAGTAATTGCTTTTCTCCCGAGTTTTTAATCAGGATATCTTTAAAAAAAAGGGAAATATCTGCACCATGGTAGTCAATTTCCGGTGGTCGATTGACTTGAGTCGATGTTAGAATAAAAAAACTGTTATCAAGGCCTTGATCCACGGGTTGACAGTTAAAAACAAATGTCTGTCACTTTATCTGTTTTATGTCTATGTGACCGCTATCCCTTATGAAGCTTCTTTTGTTGATTTCGTTGAGCCATTATATAGGCAAATTTAGTCTTCGAGAGGGTATCGGGGTACAAGAAGGAGGTGGTGACGGTAAAATGAGTAGGAACGCTTTCCACGATTTTTTGACTAAGGGAAATTCCCACTTTCTGTTCCCTTACCTCCTCCTAACTTCGGCAGGAGACCTGTGGAACTGCGTTTCTTTATGCAATTTTACTTCCGCTTTTCATATCACTCGTGTCACCTTTGGATTGGTTTCAGGGTAGTGAGAGCTGGTGGATAAGATGTCACTTTTTTGTCCGCCCATCTAGACCCCAATTCAACAGGCACATTTTTCAAGCGATAGGCTTCGTTAGTTACATCGTTGCTTATTGTCACCCACCTCTGGTTAATATCGTTGAACTCCCCTCTGAAGATTGGGGAGTTTGAGCTTGCGGATGGCAACCCTGTGCTGGTGTGGGACACTTTTCCCCATTTTTGGATAAAGCTTAATGAATTTTGGCGAAGATTGAGGAATACAGGCGAGAGTGGAAGGATATACTAGCCGTAATTTCGGTAGATGATGCTTAGAGTCACCTTGCTCTGCCTCCTTTTTCCCTGGGACTAGCTACCCGTTATTTGTCTTCATTCACGTCCATTTGCCTTCACTTCAATACGGATAAAAGTGGTTTCTTCCGCTGTCCCCTTTACAGAAACGGAAGTAGACTTACCGGCCGGCCAGCCAGCCAATTTTGTCCACTCAGGCAGTAGCATTGGAAAACTCTTCTGACACACCCTTTTTGTGCTTGTCACCATCATTGCTAGTACCAGTACCGCGTATATGTGACCATTTTAGCACTTCATTTGTCTTCAATTTCGCTTCTTTTTTCCTTTTTTCACTCATAGACAGCTTTTCTAGTCATTCTTAAACTAATTTAACTGTCACCAATGCACCGGGAGGGCAGAGGTAGGGGCTGACAACTGAAGAGGGGCTTAAATGGCATGAAGTGCTCCTGCCACCAGATACACCTGGAGCTTTTCAGGCGTTTCTTCTGAACTGCGCCACTTTGAAATAGCGCAGTTGTATTTGATCTGCAAATACTTTTAAAACTACCGACCCAACTACGGAGTCAGTGGGTAGTGGAGGGGAGGAGGGAGAGGGAATGGACTGGGGTTGGGGGGAGAAGAGGTGAGGAGGAAGAACGAAAAACTGAACGCAAATTTGCGCGTGCTGGTGCGTCGTTTCAACAAGCTCAACACATTTGTTGGTGAGTTGCTGCATATTGTGCGGGAGTCTTCAAAACGGGCCAATTCATTGCATAGGCAGCGTTTTGCTATTTTTAAGCGATAGTCTGGAAGCCCTTGAATAGAAATGTATTATGGGGTAGTAGTTGCATGTGCCTACTGTTTAATTGGCTGACCAAATTCAGTAGGCGTGACACTTTTGTGTCCCGTATTTCTTTTTAGATCTTCTAACTCCTTTTCTTTGTTCACAACGTCACTGTTGGTCTGTTAACCTTAAGACCACTAGCCATCTTTAGTGGTGCTTGAGGTAGTTGGATTGTTCTGGTGAAAAGGAACATTTTTTCTCAAAAAAAGAGACGCAGATAGATGCCCATGCTCCTAATTATCCCTACCTGGGAGCAAGTCACCAACTTCTGGTGACGGGCTAAGCTGGGTTTCGTGTGGCTCCTGCAGATAAGTTTGGCTTAGAACAGTAAGGCGGGATGGGGATACTTTCAGTCCGGGAAAAAAGTTGTGTTTTCTTCTCTACCTTTTGAACAGCCGTTGATTTTCCGCTGGGATCTTGATGTTTGTAGTGCACTACCACTCATCCCGCAATTTGCAGTTTTTTTTTCTTTTTTCATTAACGAAGGACTTTTCCATTGAATCTCGGCCGCAGACATTCCGCGAGAATCCTGACTTTTAGTAACTTTCGGGACGATTTAGAAGTCGGTGGAAATTGGTTAACCCAAAACCTGGACTCTAAACATTCCGCTATACATTATTCACTTTGACGTCCCACGCTCCTGGCAGGTTGGCAGGATGGGTCTTTGAATAGGTCCACCTTCCTCCACGGAAGCATTAGTCAGGCAGTAGTAAGACGTGATCAATTGCCACGGCTAGTTTAGGAGCGCTTCTCCATTCCTTTTTGCCCATTTGGTGGATGGAAAAAAGGAGGAGAGGAAACCGTCCATATATTTCCTTTTTAGGCGGGATCCTTAAATTAAAACGCTGTCCTTCTTTTTTAAATGCCGCGATTTGGTGCTTAGCCTCTGGACTAATAACGTCGTCAAAAATCTCTGTCAGTTATTTTTGAAAGGAGGCCATAATTCATCGATGCGATCGCTTTGAAAAGAAGCAAAACATTGGATTTGTTTGTAAATGGGTGAGGAATCATCCATCAGGCATGGGTTTCAAAGATGCCGTGCAAAAGATGGGCAATTTGGTGTTGGGCAGGTCCGTTTTCCTTCACCACCGCCTCGGTCAACGGAAAGGGAGCGATGCAATATTCTTCCACTTTTGCACCCCGAATATAAGCCCAAAAATGTAGAAAAAATCTTCAAATTTTAGGACAAGCAGGTCTCGCTTTTTGACTTTGCAAAAGTAAAAAGATCGACATATTTCCAACCTGTCGAAAATCTCCTTAACTCTGGATATATTTTAAAATTGGTGAATGCTTTGGGGTTCAATTTTCAAGATTGAAAATTCGGCAAAGTTTACCTTCTACTCGATTCTCGGTGTTGAAAGGACTTATTTTTCAATTACAGACACCTGTAAAGTACATTTGCTTGTTTATCTGTGTCAACCTCTTTGTCACGCAAGACAAATTTTATCAAGACCAATCACTCAGAGGTAGAAATTCTCCCCTCTTGCAAGACGGCGAAAGTCCATGTCCACGAGAAGACTGCCCTAGACTTGGAGGTGGGGAAGGGAGGGGAAGAGGAGATACAATCTCATCTGTAAAGTGATTATTATCACCTCTTGGCATTCGATAGTCATATAGAAAGATGACAGTTGGGAAGGCAAAATGAGCTAGAAATGGAGTTAGCTGGGGTGTGGGGTCTATTCTTGATTTCTCGGAACAAAATAGACGTAAAAAATTACCGGCTAGTTTGCACCTCGTTGATTCACAAACCTCTGCTCAATCCTGTTTTAGCTCTTGCTTAAGTCGTCTAGTTACTGTCCTTCATTTCTTCTAGCGCGACGTGATTCCGGGCGGAGGTATTCTCGGTCGAACTCTAACAGACTGGACACGGAAGCGAGGCAAGAAACACATCTCCTCGGGCCATCGAGATATCACTGAGGACGTCAGCGAATTGCGAAAGCGCCAGTTGCAGGCCGGCGGAATTGTGGGTGGTGCCGGTGCCAGTGTTGGTGGTGGTGGACCCAATGGACTGCCACAACCGGGTGGCCAAATGCCCGCAATTCAAGTGACTGCCGCCCATCCCGCGGTCATTGCAGTAGCCACTCTCGGTGATAAGTGAGCATTCACCCACTCTCTAGCTCGTCCGTATTACCTTGCTAAGTTACTGGATGAAAGTGGACCTCAGTTTTTCCTAAAAGCATATCGTTTCTAGGTTACCGATTTGCTAAGAGTGGGTACTAAGGAAGGATAGGTTTGTAGTTCAAATCTTACGATAGAGTTCTCTGTCAATGATTTTAAAAACGACGGAAGAGAAACAGGCTAGTGGCTTCTTCGATCATAACGATGATGCAGGGGAAGTCAACCAAAAACAGTGCTGGATGGGGCGCTTTTTCTTCAACCACCTTGGCAGATAGTAGCATCTGCAGCTAATTCGTCCACCTCAATCGTTTCCAAACGGAAAGAGAGAGGGGGAGGCGTAACAGCTGTGGGAAATCCTATTGAATGGGCTGATGGCTAGCAAGGCTTTCTACTATGCAATTGTTTCACTAAGTGGCGCTTTCAACTCACCCCATGATCAATATGGCGCACCAGAAAGGACCTTGTCACCTTTATGTTCGTTAGGCATTCACCTCACTGCTCTATCCAGCTCTTTGCAATGCCCTATGTAAAAGCGATTCACTCACGTTTCCAAAATATACTACTTATGCACTACTTAAATAACGTGAGCATTTCACGCATGGACCCACAGGGCACTCCGCAGAGGAGGCAGATGTTTTAATGCCCTTCTATGCTCTGACATTTCACCACCTCTCACTACTGCTCTATTTTACTGTTGTTTTCTAATGCACCCAAACCATTTACAACACTATTTGGTCCAATCAGCAATAACTGACACAGAACTCATGCTACATATCTGTGACGCTGACCTCGAACGTAAAAATCAGGCGTCGAATATCTGGTATACTGGTAGTATAGAAATGCTAATGGAGCACCAAATTTTTTGCTGAGGAAAATTTGTCTTCGGGTTGTCAACTGTGTAAGTTGACGTTTTTTCCCCTCAAAAAAGCTCGTTGAAATGTGAACAGGGTTAAATAGATCAGTGAGTGTAGAAGTCTGTCTTGACAGTTAGCCTTCACATTTATCAGCGGTTAAGAGGACACGATGACTGTACTTCCTCCAGGCGAAGACGACACCGAAACTCCCTGATTTATTTGAATAAAGTCACCGGAGGGAGCTCCCCTTTCACCCTAAATCGCATTGCTGCATTCAACTTTCCTTCAGAGGTTATGACATCTGAAAAAGGACTTTGGACTGCCCGTAGCTACCGTCTAATTATGCCTTCCTTTGAAGCAAAATTCATCTTTGATGTAACGCTGGTTTAGTGTCAGGGGAAGGTGCAACGTAGATGAGGGTGGTGGTGTTGAGATGGCGGAGGGACGGAGGGAGCAGGCAGGGACAGGTGATGAAAGCATTCCTGTTAAGTGCAGCAACATCTTGTTCTGGGGGAGAATGTACACACGGTCTTGAGCATGCTACTTCCGGCTTTTAAAAGCTTGTCGTATAAACCGAATAATTAGTCATGAAAGAGGAATTGGTGATAGATGAAGTCTGATGCAATTTCCTCTTGATCTTGAAGACTTTGTGGTTGCACCAACACTGGGGAGCCAATATTCTCCCTTGAATTGCTAGCTTCAACTTCTTAGCGGTGTCGATTGTATGGCGCCTTCCTCAAAGCTCCTTTTGAGTGAAGTTTGGGCAAACCGTTTTAAGGACTGCGCGATACTTTTTTTCATCCCAACAGGAAAGCGTTCCTCTTTCAAAGATCCTGATACGCTCCGTAGATTGTGCTAAACCATTGCATTCATGTTCTCGGTCTAAACTTTACTAGCTCGGGTCGACGGGGAGCTTAAGGGCAGAAGTCGCAGATGTTCAGTTCTCCTTACCACTTTGTTGCTACTTTAGCCGCTTATCTGGGTTAATCTCCATTTATGGGGACGTGAGGAAGTTCACTCCAATAAAAGTAGGGTGGCGACTCACTGGGGCTGTCTGCGAACCCACAAAACGTTCCTTTTTTTCCTTTCTAATTGCTAAGCCTTCCGGAATGCATTGAAACTTGTGCCCTCGGCCAGTAGAGATAGAGTTGAATTGAACCAATAGTCACTGAAAGGTCAAGGCAAATCTCAAAGTGCCCTGCATACCTCATGTCTCCAGCCGGCACGTTCCCCCTAGCAATGGCAGTTGAAAACGGGACAGGATCCAGGCTCTTGCAAACATCGATACACAAGTTAGTGGCATTGTTCAACATTCTTCTGTTGTGAGTTCCTTTAGATCCAAACACCCACCACAATAAACTTCTTCCTTTGTCGTTTCTTTTTTTTTCTTTCTTTTTTTTTGGTGGAACTTAACCTATGAATTTGAAGTTTTTTTGGCCTTTTATATCGATCCCGTTCACCAAGCTTTTTCTGACCTGCCAATCCCAATTTATCAGGCCTATTTCAACTATGCCTCTCCTTTTTCTACCGAGAGGAGTGCTTTCTCCAGTCACTTAGTGACTAGGATATAATTAATACAAATTGTCATGACTATGGTCTGAGCACTGAAGCTCCTTCACCCCCTCCCCCCTCTTGACCTCCTCATTTCTCCCAGTTATATTTGGTATCACAAGAGTCCTCTACTGAAGTTCACTTTCCCTTACGGGGGAGGGGGGGAGGGAAATTTTCGCTAGAGTCAAACGGGATTCGTAATTATCTTTCATTTTCTCGTACAAAGCCAAATTTGGCTCAGCTTTATTCCCTTTGTTTTTGAAGGGGGAGGAAAAGTTTGGCTTCAGAATTGTTCCTCCCATCGATTGTCTGCTTGGATGAGAAATGAACAGCTGGAAATGTCCTTTTTCTCCCTCAATCAAGTGTATTAATTTTGCATAAAAGACGAAGAAGAAGACGACGATGGAAAAAGCAAAAGAAAAACCAAAAGCCACCAGGTATTGCGGCTATACATAATGCATGCAAATTGGCCGCTCTTGAGCCTAGGCAACAGGGCTAATAGTGCATCCACGTCAAACGGTCCATGTTCCTAACTCTGGAAGTCAAGTCCGCTTTCCACCTCTTTGGGATCAGCAAGTGGCATTGATTTTTACATGTCAGAGGGTTTGTAAATCAACCGCGTAGCCTATCATGTGGGGATGGGTGTCTGGATCCAAGTGACCTTGGGGTGAACCAATTGGGTGCTAATAAGTGTTGTAGCGTTAAAGCAGCTTCAAGAGGAAAATTTTTCCCCATTTTTGGGTAACTTCTGATTATATCTTTGTATTAACGAGGAACTGTTTCTTGATACGATTGACTCCTCATTCGACTGCAGCATTGGTCATACCTGAAGGCATAAGTTAGCGGAAGGAGATAAACATCGCGAGGGGCTTGAAAATTCCGCATGATTAAGTACCCAATCAATCCATGAATATTGTCATCAATGATCACTCCCCTCTCCCTCCTTTGGATCGCTCTTCTGACTCAAGCACAAGTCGGTGATGGATTGGAAGATTTTTCACAGTATTTCAACGCTATTTTATCAATCAGCTAGGTTTGGAATATTTCTTTGTATGTTTTGGAAAACTATGGAGTTTCATTCTCTTTTTTCGCTTAGAAAAATCAAAACTACAATTCCGGCACCCAGTGCAGAGGAGAAAGGTGGTGGAGGAATCATGGGTCTTATTCGACGTGGCAGTTCCTACCTAGTAAGCCCTCTTTTCTCCTACTAGTCAACTTTTGAGGGATTGGAAGACTCCTTCTCTTTAATTTAACTTCAAACTGTGGTTAAAATGATAGTAAAATAGAAGTAGTTGGCGCAGTTCTAGAAGGATAAAATTGAAAGCTAGGCTTGCGTGACCGAACAGAACTTCACCGTGCCTTCTTTCACAGCGTCGAAAAGAGGCGGAAGAACAGCAACAAAGGCAAGAGGAGGAGAGGAAAGAGGATTTGGAAATCGCTCGATCGATGTTTGCTGCTGCTCGCAGAGAATCCTACTATGCCCATCGGGCCGACTAGGGTACGTGCTCGCTACTTATTTGTCCATTTCAGTAGCATACGGAAGGCCTTGCATTCTACTCATTTTGACAGTTAAGAAACTAACCTTTGATTCGGTTAAACTAAGATTGGAAGAGACTTTTGCAAATTTGCTGTACCTCGTGTGGTTGAAAATGCTGTGCGTGGCTAGTAAAAGTGCAGATAACCGTTTGGCCGAGCCAGTAGGCAAGGCAGTCAATCCAAAGTATGCTAACGCGGCGGTTTTCTACTTTACTTCTCTTTTCCCTTTTCAGGAGTATTTATCAAGGCTTGGTGTGTTGACGTTGGCGTCGTGAATTATTTCTGCTACCTACCAATGCTATGTTATATGGCTTTCTTCCCCATGGCCGGCCGAGATATACATATATTCTCACACCCACACAAATTAGTCAGATGTACAGATCATTATCCGTCGTCAAAGCTTAGTGAACAGGAGGATAGAGAAGGAGACAAGTCCTTGGCTCAGCTTTTCCCTAAGACTTCGAAAGCTTGTCACCTACATCCCCCTCCCCGCTTACGCAACCTGTCTGACATCCAAGATTTCCCACTTTCCCTCTTTCTTTCCTTTTGGGGTGGTGGTTAATGGTCAGACCCATTTGTATTAGTAGCTCTACTGGTCCAAACAACCAGAAAGTGGACAATATTTGTCTTTCATTTGTTGATTGCTCAGGTAACCAATCGGAGGTTTTGTACGGTCAGCACGACTGTCAATCGTCACGCACTAGATGGGAACGTAGGTGAGCCAACTGTGGCGGTGTCAGTTGTGCTATTGACTGAGGTGAGCTGTCCCCCCTCCACCGGTGAAACTATAAAGGCTTTAGCCCGTTATTGTCCTCTTGATGGGAGAAATTTCTTGCGTACTTTTGAGCGTGTTCTAAATTTCCTACTACCGGATCACCATCGTGAGCTTGGATGAGGCAAATGATGCATTACAGAAATACCACCGACCAGAGCCCACTTCAGTTCTTTAAAGCAGCCCTTTCAAATTACTAGCCTTCTAATGTTGTGTTCTTTCAGGAGAGTGATTTGCCACTAAAGTTGTTTTTACTCCCTGATTTGGAAGTCTTGATCAGGTCAAGTTCATTTTCTGAGGTCAGTCTGATGGCGGATCTTCTGCTGATTTCAATCATAGTTGACCATTAGTTGATTAAGCTCCTCCAAGCGTTCGGAGGTCTAAACACTTGAGGCTCTCTCCATTACCCACCCACTCACTACTCCCATCCTTACTACTTGTGTTAATGGCACCCTATTTATATGGATGCTTCTACCAACGACTTGATTGCATTCATTCTTGAATAAGTGCCGTAGCGTTGCTATGCCAGTCAAGTTCTCTCCGTCAGCCACCACACTAAATTAGACTTATCGATGCTTTCAGTTTCTTTTCTTGAAGAAGAGGTTGTTCCGACTAGTGCTTACTTTAAAATCTTCATGATATGCTTCAGCCGCCGGATTAATAAGACTCATAATTTGTAATTAGCACAGGGTCGCACCTCAAGTGGGTAGCAAAGGGTTGTGGGTCTATCCATCTAAAGCAACACTACAGTAGTGAATAAGGCGTTCTCCTCTTGACAGGTAAAAGTTGATGTAGTAGCCCTCTCTCCGATTCAAACTCCACTTGACCTTCATTCCCTTAAACACTGTCAAGGGCTGGAAACGAGAGCGAGCCGAAATTTATTGTAGCGCTTTTGCGCACGGAGTAAAATGTCCGATTATCCTAGGGGGACCTTTAGAAAATTTCATTGCTTCCCAACATTACACACCTTACGATTGAAGGAGGTCAATGTTTCGCTATTTTTTCTTGGGGGGGGGGGGGGGGAGGAGAAAAATTGAACGAGAAAGGGGACTAATCTTTGATTTAGAACATGACTTATTTTTGGGAGGAATTCCACAGTGGGATATTTGCCTTGTAACCGATAGAGACAAGATTAGAGTGGCCTTGAGGCACTCGCAAAGACAAGCAACTTAGCATTTTGGCAAAAGAACTGTCGCAGAGGAATGGAGTGAAGGCGACTGCGCAATTTATGCGCAAATTGCATCAAAGGGGAAGAGCACTCCGTCGTCTGCTTTATTGTAGTAGGCAAAAGGTGGGCCGGGCGCATAAATTCATCGCCGTCGGTAGGGGCATTCGGGGGTGGAGAGGGAAATTAAGGCCTACTTTCATAGAATCGTCGACTTAAGGACGGCAAGTTAGCTACTAACCAGCTGCAGAGGCGAGCATAAGTTGCACTCCAGAAATGTAATAGGGGAAGAAAATAGGGGACTTGAGAATTGATCTACTAGAGTCTTAAGGGTGGAAATGTGGGAGCTTGGAAGAAAATTGACAGCCAAAACTACAAGGAGGTGAGGTTATTTTCAAAACAAAGAAGTTTCCCCTCCCTTATTGTCGCATGCCAAACTAACCCCTTTTTAATGTGAGCCTAAGCATCCGTTCGCCGTGATCTGGTGAAGAACGACTGCTGCGCGTACCTGACCGCCTTAACTATACCACTTCAAAAGCACTTTTTTTAATGAAGTTTTATTAATTATTCTTGCTTACAATTAAGCTTTCTTGTGTGCATGCGTGCGTGACTTTTTCCTCACCCCTCCCTCAGTACGTGACTTCTGGATGGGGTAGGTCAAGTATTGTTCCAGTGGCCTTCTGAAGGATGCAATTTAAATCAGGCAGCAGCAATATCACAGACATTGTTTTTAACTGCTCTCAACGAATGTGTCTGTTTCTTGAAATTTTTTTCTTTTGTAAAAGAGGCATTGGTTAGAAGAAGGCGCCCACGCTGGTCTACCGATTTGAGAGGCCTGTTCCAAGCGGCAGTCTGTTAAAACGATGGTGTTAAAGAAATGAATGATATCCAAGTAAGGTGATCTCACTATAATACATGCAGCATATTTTTATTTTTGCTGACAAACTCAAAAAACTAAAAATAATTTTATTCTTGCTACCAGAAGGTCCCGACTACATCTGTTCTGATGGCATCACACATGAACTACTAAATAGACCAATCACTGGAAAGTGTAAACGAATGTGCGTAATGATATGTTGACAGCAGGAGTAATAAAATGGGTAAGACGCAAGTTGTTTTACGTTTACTGTGGTCTCTGGGAGGCCGTGCTGGGTAAGGATATGGAGCAGCACTTGTAGCGTCAAGGTAGCCACATTGCAAATGCATTTACCAAAACGAGGTTAGAGACGACATTGATTAACCCAGTAAGGCCAATATGGAGACATGGCTTGGGTTTCTCTGACTGAAGCCAAAGTAGTGGTAAGATGCCAGCAAATCGGTGGTACTTTCTTCCATGCGTAGCCAGTGAGCAAGATTTTTCGGCAATAATGTGTGAAATATTTGGTTTGAGGTCGTTGATGAGTAGGAAATCAAAGGGGTCATGTAGTTTTAACAGGGTGCATTGTCTTGTCGGACCTTGTTGCCTCTTGAGGTTCAGAGAAGGGCATTGGGAGGGCCCAACCAGCATAAATGAGGTGATGCGTGGTGGCATCCTCAGTACAAATTGCTATCACGACTTCTTTAGTCGATTAGGCGCGACAGAGGGTCAGCACGATCCAAATGTTCTGTCCTTTAGAGCACAGTTGGCTCTGCCTCTTTTGACAATATCTGCTTGTTTGAATACACCACCTACATGACAAGCAGTTTGACTATTCCAACTCCGTGACTGAGCCGATCCTTTCGATCCTCAAAGTGGAGAGGGAGCCAAAATCCCAGCTTTCACAGAACTTTGATTACTTGAAAGATCTCACACTACCGCGACACGAAGTGTCTTTTTCCAGTCCACCTGCTAGATCCAGGAGACCAAAACTGGGGGCAACGGTCACCTGTTTTGGGACATTATCTCATTGCTTTTTCCAAAAAAATTGTTCAATTTGGAAGGGGAACCAAAAGGATTTTAATCCCTGTAAGATGACCCTTTGGGATAAATTTAATGAAATTTTACTCGTTTTAACTGTTCAGAATTGGGGTTAGTTTTGTTGGCAAAGCAGCGGCAGCGTAGTGATCGCTACGGAGCGGGAAATTTCGTGCTACTCACGACAAATGACAGGAAGGGAGAAAGAGAGGGTAAAAAAGACGAGTCACCGCAAAGGTGGTGGCGGATGTAAGTACGGCTGCGAGTTGATGAGATCCAACCTACCGCACATACCCACGCAAATGCCTAAATTCATTTTTTTTAAATTGGTGTGGGATAACAGATTACCCTTGAAACGGTGGTTTGGATGATAATTTCCGTGTTTAGTACATGCTACTTGCTACTGCAAATATAAGTAGTAAATGGGAGGTGATTTGCTTTAATTAACTCACCAACCTGGCCATTCACTCGACTACTTTGTCCCCCTCTCCCACTTCCCCATGGTGAAGCCATTCCCCGGCATTAATGACTTCAATGTGAAGTTGCAAAATCTGAGCAGGTATTTTAAATAGGGACCTGTAAATACCCAAGTCCTCTTGCAGCCAGCGGCAACAAAAGGCAGGAAGGGTTTCATCTGCATCGTACTGAATCATGTGCACCAGTGAATGAGTTTTTGACTTTGTCCGCCATCTGATCCAAAAGATGCGATAACTTGGCCCAAAACGCATAAATTCGTGTGAGTGGTAGAGAGCTCCCACGTGAAGTGGACTTCCAGCATGTCTGTTATGCCTCATGAAGGTAGTGGTGGTGGCGAATCCTTTCTTTCTCACCTTTTTCTTCTTCTGTGAGTGACTTTGATCTCACGGCAGTTAGACTGGGTGCTTTGATGCCTCAATTTTAAGGCAACAATGAACAGCTAATTTAAGGCTAGCGAACTGATATTATGCTGTGACGGGAGGCATTTATTGCCATCCCAAGTGGGCCTACATATCCACGCAACCGAATTTGTGTCACAGACAGTTGGCGTTTACCGTTCATTGCGGAGAAATGAGTCATGGCAGCGGTGAACAACTGTGCGGGATTCACATTACATGGTAAGGGCGGACACATCAAGGGTGGGTGCCTTGTTAGGGTGACAGGGGTAACCAAAACCGCACACACCCCCGCCCCCTCACCCGCCTAGCGCATCTCCTCCTCCCTCTTACCTATGGCATGACCATTTGACCAGCTGCTGGTGCGACTGCTACTTCTGTAGCAGTGCCAGCAGTGCTGCAGGAGACACCACCCTTTCCTCTCATTAATGAGTAGATGTTCAGGCAGTATTAATCCGTGGGATCGCCTAGGAGTCTTAAGTCTTCAATAAAAGTGATCAGTTAATGAAATATGATTTGGGGTCACTTTGTTTTTTCCTTTTGGAGACAAAAGAAGTGCTTTCATTCACATGAATGGTAAAGTGATGTTTGTTTTGATGGATACTTAATCATACAGGCTAACAAATCTCTGCCGTATACCGAACATCTCAAATCGCCTTTAAATGGTCTATCTTTGATGCAAAGGATGGCTGGGAGGCTGCAGAGACCGGAGAGCCCACATCATCAAAAGCGTAGGGAACCGCTGTATGGTTTCAGGGAGGACGGACTAACATGTATCTGTAAACATGCGCATAATTTCATGACAGGGTGATAGATGCGATCATGTCAATTTGACCAGGATGCAAACTTTACTATCTCTCCAATGGGGTTCTCAGAGTTAACTTATATGCGAGCATAAATGACAGCTTACCTTCAAAATGCTCCGACCGATACAAAGAATGGGGGCCGCTTTTGTCGATCCCACCAGAAAGATTTCTACTTACAGAAGGAAAAAAGAAACCCTTTAATTTTAGTTGTGGAATTCGGAAAAACCTTTATCTTTCCTTTCTACACCTAAATTAAACGGCTCAGAATGGCCGGTGAAAAAGTCGTCATCAAGACTCTGGTAGAGAGCTAGAGAGCATATAAATGCCAATGAGTTGAAGGTGGGACATACAACCAAGAGGCTAAGCCGAGGAATTGTGAGCCTGATTGAGTTGACACACGAAATCAGCTCTCGAAAGGCCATAATGCAGCAGTAAGAGGGAATTTTCCAGAGATGGACGAATATTCATGTGCTTCAAAACATTCAGGAGTGATCAAGTAATCGCAGAAAAGAAGGTTCCGTTCTCTGTCTTTTAAGACAGTTTATCATTGAACTCGAGTTAGGATGAGAGAGGGCGACTCTGCTTCACCTCCTCCTCTGTGTGCCCCTGATAACACTTTGTCAGAATCATAGTGATTACCACCTTGCAGAGGCGTTGCCACTTGGCACACATAATCATACGTGAAGTGGAGCAGACAATCAGAAAGTAAGTGACGTAGAAAGGGAATTGGTTGACTCCCAACAGCTTGAAAACCCATGGTCTGTTCAGTTGCTTAACAGGGGGCATGACATTTGTATCTTCAAACCAAATCCATGAAGTGAAACGCACTAACGATGGGTTGGGAGTTCTACATGCCTGGTAATCGTTCTTGTCCTGCATCGTGGCCGACTTTGGCTCATCTCAAGTCGATCCGCTTGACCGTGTGTAGCTACAACTTTTACCTCCACACCGGCGACAAGGAAATTTTTTTCCTTCCCTAAGTGCAGCCAGAATTCCAGACTTTGCGGTCCCCTTAAAAAAATTCATAATTAAAATGCCTTTGGGACTCATAACCGCTGTTTCTAGGGTGCAAGTCAGGAGGCTACGTTATAAGGAAATCACGTTTTACCTTAGTTACTTCAGATTGGGACGATATTTTCTGGCTGATGACCTGAAAAAAAACTGTTCGAGGGGGTAGCTGAGACCTCAAGGCACTTGTAAGGATAAAGGAGCCAGACATTTGCTGTGACATCAGCATGACAGGCAATCAGCTTGTCAATAACTTTGCGGTGAAAAAAGGAACCCATTGAGTGCTTTAAGGGTTTGCAATGCCTGCTCGGAGTTAAAAAATTGTCAAATGAATCTGTTGGGAGACCAAGAATGATCGTATCTTGCGATGTGAGCTGAATAACTCCACGAGTTGTGGAGACGTGTGAGTCCACTTTGGCTGAGTCAGTGTGTTATCACCACGTACCAACCTACTTACCTAATTCTGCCGTAGTGATGATTCACTAGTGTGCGTGTGTACGTCATGGAAGGCTGTCCAGATAGGTATCTTTCACTCGACTTTATGACGGCAATTCACGCCACGCTCAATGGAGAAGCTACCAATTCAATTTTGGTCTAAGAACTCGTGGTAAGTGAACGATGGACTGAGGTTGTTAAAGTTAAGTACATCAGACACTTCGTGCGTGTTTGGCTGTGCTAGGGGTGGACACAATTCGGGAACTTTAAATTGGCGGTTGAAGTCAAGTTTGAGCCTCTTTCCACTCACAACCCGTAGGTAGGAGGCAATTACCTTTCCGGAACAGTGGAAAGCTGGCTTTGAACTTAGGGTGGACAAAACTTTTCGAGCTTGGAGACGTCCGTGAATGACTGTACTCGGTGCCTTCACCGACAGACTTGGCAGCAGGTGTCGATCAAGCAGCTCACCCTTCTGGCTAAATTTAAACAAAGAGGGCCAATGTGTCTCAAAACAGATTACCACCGCGATAGTAACTCACTTCCAGACATTTCTTGTGGGTACGAGTAGCGATGGATGGGTTTAACTGGCCCGACAGGACGCGTCGTCAATCATCGCATGCTGTTGCAGGCACCCACTCACTACCAACCCTCTCTACCGGCATCAGCGTCGATGAATGGTTTTGGACTAGACTTACCCCAGCCGACATATGTGTGGGCTATTAACATGTAATGACACCCACCACCACTTAGTTCTGTACCCAGTGCAGCCACAACAGTGTTGCGTGTTATTGGGGTGATGATTCCTCTTTATGCTTCTCTGTGAGTTGCAATCTTAAAATTTTTTCCTCAAACAACCAAAATATATGAGGATTAGAACAATGAGAATTGTTTTGCTTTGACGTTTTGGCTTTTTAAGGTAAAAACGGAGCACAGTTTGCCAGTTATTTATTCTGGCCTTTTGGGTCTTCTGCAGACTATGTAATCCAGCCAAAGGTTGGAAGAATGCGCCTCTCCTGTATTGCCTTTCTAGCCAAATCTGGCTTCACAGCTAATAGACAAGTGTAGTTTAATTTGGCCGCTAGGTCGCCTCCTCAGATACCCATCACTCTTCATGTTGATCCCTCATAACAAGCTATTTATGAACTATCAGAGGAATGGAGGACACGGATAGGCATCTGCTCCTCCTGGCAGTCCAATATGTGACAACCACTTGGAAGGAATCAAAAAAAGTGAAAAAAGTGTTCTGACTTCCGATGAGTCCTCAAAACACCTTCCCGCAGGCGGACTAGATCCAATTCTTCGATTAACTCCAATCGTTACGTCCAAAGGCAGCACAGAAATCATTTGATCCTTCTAATAGCTGTTGACTAAATAACCAATCAATCTGGTTTACGACTTCTTTGTCACTTAAAAAACAATCAACGGTTGCCTTTTCGCAGAATCTCCTGCAAACCTTTGGACTTAACACGTCCATCACCAGCGTTGCATATACGTGGCGAACCTAACAGTAGGTGTCACATTAGGGAAGATGAAATTCCAGTGTTGTGGTAATCACTTTTTTCTGAGAGCATGGCAGCGGACGCACTTGAGAATGACATTCTGACGACTTGAATTTATAGGAAGAATGTACCGATGTATTCAAGTGTTGCCGAGTCATCGATGGAGTTCTGGCACGAATTGAAATTTGGACAGAAGAAAGCAAGAGAGAGTGAAAGCTACCCGGAGGCAGTGGGGGAGGGAGAGACATCGGCAGAGGGGTGGAGAGGAAGGCGAAAGAAAAGTGACGGAAGCGGTGATTAAGTCGTGAAAGCTGTCACCTTCTCTCAGTGTCTCCGAATGCTGATTCATACCATCCCATTTTAGACTTTGAAATTTTGCATTTTTGAATGGAAAAAAATACCTATCAAGGAATTTTCACCAGAGGTGGATTTGTTTCATTAAATGAAAACTCACGGCACTTTTTTAAATGTCCATTACAACAGGCCTTCTCGAGACTAAAGAAAATTGTGGTGGTGGCGGGTAGAGAAGGGTACTCGCTGTCGAGAACCAAGGACGACCCGCAGACCAATCACTCCATCAATCATTGAGGATCCAGAGCTCTAGCCACACGTGTGTTTGACCTAAATGTCAAAGGGTAGAGACACCTCACACACAACCATCCATACCTTAAGTCTCCCACTGACTTGTACAGCAGTAATAAACGTACCTGCCGTAATAGTATGGCGATAACTAGGATCGGGATAAGTAAAAGCCGTGGTGCTTTCTCATGCAGCATAAAAAAATAAAAACTAGGCGTGAATTGTGGATTATTTGTTTGCCTAAGTGGCCGTGTGGTGAGAAATGGCCTTGGTATTTTACTACATGGCTGGCTAAATGTTTGATTACGTTTACTGCCAAACAGTCCGCTAACCACGCACTTTGCATAACCGAGGTAGACGCCACTTCATCACCCATTTACAAAAGACTCATTTCCTTCTCTATATGCGTGTGGTGGACCCTACACGACTCTGTTCATACCCCGAAGGGCAAACCCCACTTACAAGTGACATTCAACTGACAACTCGATACTACTCGAAGGTTAGCAGCACAACTTCCTTGACAGCTTCAGATACAGCCAAGGTTGGTAATACAAGAAAGCGCAAGACGCCCTTGCATCGTAATGGCCTCTCCCCAGATCCCTATATTCTTCGGAGGACACTTCTCTAGGAGGCAGATGATGACCACCATTCAATAATTGCATGATCGCATGGGAAGGTGAACGAACAGTAGGAAATCGGGGTAAGGTAGAAAATATGTCGATTAGTTCTACATTTTGAGAACTGCATAGACCGCCACTGGATAGCTTAGACATCAAATTAAAAAATTGCTTAATTTTACGGCTAACTTTAAAGGTTGCAGTAAAGAGGGTGCTCCGATGCATGGAGACCTGCACCGGAAGGAAACGAAGGCATGGTCCCATTCACCAACTCTGTCGTATTGCCTGCTAAGATTTTGAGTAAATACCGAGCCAAGCCTAGTGTGAGATGGAGGCAAATAACCCCACAAAAGACCACATTATTCTTCTAGCCTTCTGAGGCACTTCCAGCCCACTTTTCCCCCGCCGACTTCATTAATAGTAGGTAAAAAAAGGAAGGAAAAGCTAGACCAAGTTACTGCTTAAGTGTGGCAGAGGAAACATTCTTTGTTCCGGTGAAACAGGTGCTTGTCTGAGTGCTGCTTCAACAGCGAGAATTACGGGTGGATATGCCTGGGTCATGACTTAATATGTGACCCCCTTTTTGGGGGAAAGCGCTCCCTCCACCGGCCTACTCAAGTCTTTTTCAAAAACTTAAATATGGGAGAAAAAAAGGGGAAATTTTGGTTAATTTTCCCGATCGAGGTCACTAAGTGGTTGATTCTGTCACTCCGTCTCACGCTGTTGAGATTCTTCGGAAAAAATTTGCCCAATATGCCTCTGGATTTCATCGTCCACCCATTTTTTCCATATTTGTGACACTAGGTCAAGACAAGGTGCTCCCGGTTCCTGTTCTGACATGGGTTCCCAAGTACTGGCCATTTTTGATGTTTTTGTTATTTCCTTCATTTGGACAGACAACTGGGAGGGAGGGAGGAGAGGAACACACTGGCTGTGCCGAGTTCACCCTGTCGGAAGCTTCAAAAGGCATAAGCGGAAATTTCATGGGTATTTGATCTACTAAAACATTAGCCAGATGGGAATTCTACTTGTCCGTAGCTGGGAAAAACTTAGAGCTAACGGAGTTCCTTTGTCTACGTCACTTTTATTTCACTACTGTCCTCTCTACCTCATGTAAGCGATCGTGTGATTGTCTGAGGACGACGTTAAGACGAGATGACAACCATCTTGAATGTTGCGAGGTATCACCATGAGAGGATGTGAGACCATGACTTTTCGTCTCCCCTCTTCTACGCTATGGAAGGCTACAGATTCCTCTTAAGGATAAGTTTTGAGCCTGCTTGCTGTAAGAGAAATCCTGCGTTGCCTAAAAATGGGCCTCATTCCAGTTACTAGTTCTGACACCTCTCTACTTAAAACGCAACTTTTCTGCCTACAATAGAGTTGCACCCACTTACATGGAAGTGTATCGAGTTAGCAGATAAACAATTTAACAAGGGTGTCTTCAGCTGACCACCAAACAGTGGGTACATGAAGTGATCTAGTGTAGTAGTAAATTTCCTCATCACTCGAATCGGATATCACCACAAGGTGTCCCTGACACACCGATATATACCCACACGTAATTCACTATTTGTACCAAAATTAGGGGGCCCTCCTAAACATGGTGCATCGGTACCTTGGTGACCCGCCACCGAAAGCCTTTGGAGCTGTGGAACCAAGCTGAATTGGCTCCATGAGACAGACCAACCCGGGTTGCATTTACGATGCTTAATCGGCAATAAGGACATCACCGGGACTGTCACACCGATAGACAGAGACATATCAGAAAACGCTTGTGCATCGGACAAGTATCTACCGAAGGCCGCATGAATATTTCGGTCAACAGAAAGTACGGGAGTAAAGTGCAACTACGACAGCTAAGGTATGACATTAAAACGTCAAAGCAGTCATTTTTTGAGGCAAAAAAGAATTTCGGGATTAATTACATTCCCCTAAGTAGTCGTATCGCCGATATTGCACAGCCAAGCAGTTGTGTGAGCCAATGACAGATGTGCTTCAATTTTTTCTATCAGATGGAAATTTATGTTTGTTCAGGTCTCAAAAATTACATATTAAGAATTACTTGCCTTCTAAACAACCGTTTGGTGGTAGCTAGGTAAACACTAATAAGCGTTACCCCTCCCACCTCCAACTACCACCGCCACCATCTCAACCGAACTGTCACAGCGCCGACGGAGGTCTAATTGACGATTTTGGATGTGGGAGAGAGGGAGAATGAGAGAGCATGAACGAGAGCAAGGAACAGCAGTGGCAGTAGCAACAGCAAATTCGCGCTTGGAAGGCAGCCAAGTCCAAAATTCCGACGATGGAAGCTGTGCTTCTGCTGTTTAACATGCGGATTTTATCTCACCTCCTCCTCACATATTTTCAGGCTACACTTTTACTACGCAAACAATCTTTGTAGATGTTTTCAAAATAAAATGCAAAACAAATGCGCCAATCTTAACTTATCTCCTCGGTCAAGTAGGCGGTGGGTGAGTGGCCTCTAGAAAAATCGACAAGCCATCACCCGAGATTGCTCCGGTCACTGAAAGTGACACATCAAGTCAGGCTGACCAATAATCATGATTGTTTTTTAATTCTTTTTTAAAGGTACTTATTTTTTTAATTTTGGGATGATAATCTTTAGAAATAATTGAGACTCCCAAGTCCTATGGTCAGTTAGCGCTCTGCCAATTGAGCACTTGGCAGTTGGCCATGGAATTCATCATACACGTTTGCTATCAGGACCTGGAAGGAAAAAAGGGGCAAACATCACCTGCCAGAGGTTTTATCACTGGGGTATGACAGCAACTGTCGTTATTCCCTCTACAAAGTCAACTGCCGCTCACTCAAGGGAAGAAAGTGGTTATTTTCAGACCAGAAACATTTCATTTCTGCTTTGCTGGCCTAAACACAACCCATCGCCCCACAAAAAGGCTTGTCGACACCAGCTCTCTTCCGCTAACATGGACCGTATGTCACGTGCTTGTAGAGCCGGGCAAAACCATGATCATTGAGGCGTCACATATAAGTGACACTTGTGGTGAACATTTTGGTAGGACAACTTGATAGGCAAACTTTTGAGCCGTGAATATTTTGCTTCAAAAACTCTATCTTTCCTGCTGATGTTCCATTAATTGAATGCTGCTGGATTAAAAATTAACGGCTGCTTCTGAAGTGATTGCTTTAACACCTTTTGGCAATGAGAGCTTTAGTTACTGCGAGGTGGCGAGACGCCACTGGAAGGTATTTTATGCATTATCTTTTATTTATTTACCATCTTTTTAAATGATTTTTTCCAGACACCTCCTATCCCATAAAACTTCGATGTTATTCCTCACTCTGGCGCCTTTGACCTGATGTATAACCTGTGGAGGTCGAAGAGGCCGCGTTGTCAAGGCTAATGCGACAAGGATGTTTTTAAATCCACCATGCAGTTCCACAAAAAAAGGGAGGATAAAAAGGCATTTAAAGCCTTTAAAGAGTATTTTTATTGTTAAATTAAGTTCCTTTTGGCTACTGTCTTACTCATGAAAAGTAGGTAATTAATAAATAAAAGACAGCTCATTCCACGAGACATCGTGCGCTCATTTTTTCAGGAGGGGGATTTTAATGGTGTCTGCTTGCCATAATCCGTCTTGACTGCTTCGGCGGGGGGCTTTCCAGATTGAGGCAGGCGAGTTTCAACACAATCCTTTACTAAACAGGCGCTCATGAAAAAAAAGAGACCGATATTTACTTCCATGAGGTTGTGGTTAAATTGGCTGGGCACGACTCCAGCGTGGCAGATTTGCGAGATGAGTTGACTTGAAGGCATCTTGTATAACCCCTTGAAAAGGAATTTGGCGGAAATTGAGGGACAGGGGGGCAGAGGGGTGAGGGGTGGGAACTTGTAATGTCTGGAAATTGCTCAGATAAAGAACTTAATCCTGGCGGTGAATCACAAGATGGTAGGCGCTTTACTTTTTGGAAAACACGTTCCTTTTTCATAAGGAAGAAATAACTCAAGGCTGACGCATCAAAACGTGGCTTTATTTGTGGTAATCTTTTCCACAAAGAAAGACCAATTACGCCTATTCACCAGGCATTGGTTGTGGGCACCAATAAGGCGCAACAGTCTTTGTAAAAGTCTCACCGTCTCTAGACGCTGGTGTTTGGTCCCTAGATGTCAAAAGTGCATTCAAGAGTGCACAAGGTAATATCACAATTTGTCTGTCATTTGTAGGAGATATGACACAGATGAAGGTACCAACCAAGTAGGGACTTCGTTCCGGCGATGAGTCCCTCACGTCAGGCCCAAGTCATGCTCAAGTGATGAAAAGATTTTCAGATATCTGCATTAATTGAAATTGGAATGGCGCAGATGCCTTGTCTGGCCCCCCTAGGAGGAGAGAGAAGGTCTTCCTTGTGCCATGGGTGTCAGAGAGACAGAAAACAGACAGGCGGACAGACAGACAATAAGATCTACCAACTATTCATTTTTCTGCCTTCATTTTGATTCCTCTAAGTCGATTATACAATCACGTCGCGAGCTTTCGACTGACTGTCCGAAGGGCTGCCGGCTGTCTGACAGATTGACGGGCTGACAAGTGTTAAGAAATGTCGGCTGCACGTTATTTCCTTCGCTTCGTGTCATTAAAGGATCCATTTAAAACTCCACATTTTTAGGTTGCGCACAGCTTTACACCCTCCGCATATTGCACATCGTCGCAGCACCACAGCCCCGCCCCATCCCAAACCACCCTTGCTTCCAATTTTTAAATCTTGGGGTTACAATTATTCTTCTTGATGTTAAGCAGTCGCTGGGAATGGGAGAGGAGTAGGTGGAAAAGGCAGAAGGTGGGATAGGGATGGAGAAGGGGGCGGCAGGTAGCATGTGGGTAGAATGAGACACTCCCTGACTTCTGAAGGTAGAGACAAAGAGGGACCCACAGCTATCTCACATTCCGATACAACACGACTACGGATTGTCATGGTTGCTGCTTCAACAAAAGTCTCTTATGAAGAGACTTTCTCCATTCCTTCTTTTTTATGAGTAGGTACTTCTTGTGCGACCGTCCGGGAAACAAGATCGTTAATGGCGATAATATACCTGTTGGTAGGATTGCTGGAGCTCTCAGCAGATCACTCACGCCATTTTGAATGGCCCTGACCTCGGTCATGTCTCTTCGCCATATTGACCAATGAGGTGAACTCAACGATAGCGAAATTAGAGGAATGATTTAGAATGTCTAAAGAATCAAGTTTTACCTAATAGAAGCTTCCGAAACGTTAAGCTGTAAGTGCCCTCAGAGGCACCAGAACCTGACTGCTGAGCAATTTTCATCCACGCTGGCGGTTTCGAGGAGGAGCAACCTCAGCGAAATTTCAATATCATCTAGAAAAAAAAAAATTTCAAATTTGTCTTCCTTACCTCTCCCCCGACTCCCCTCTCGCCTCCTGTGCCTCCCCCTTTCCTCTTCTATCATTTGTGGCAATCTCCCTTTGTCAAGCATATTTTTGAATCCTTCAAAAAAAACGAGACCTCCACTCAAAAAGACGAGGACAATTTCCCCGAACAACTAGCCCTGATGTCTACTGAGACAGGTTAGAGGCTGTGTAAATAAATAAGAAAGTATGAGCACAAGTATCTGTCCCTTCCCTTCTCTCCTTGTCCACCATGTCGTCCTATAGTTCTCCGAGCGCTTTTTAAATGATTAAATAATTTTTCGACTACTCATACGCGTCGGTCCTTCAGCATTACCTGTCAGGTTGTGATTTACTTAGCCATTTATTTGATGATAGTTTGACAAACCGAGGGCAACTGTTTGTCCATTTGAATGAATTCGCCCTCCACCTCTTATTTGCCTACCCCTCATCTCGAGGCACTTTTATAACGTTCTCAAAAAGGCAATTTGCCGTGTTTACCATGCCTAAAAGACTGGGGCAGTGAAAGGAGAAGTGCTTTAGAGACCTGTCAGAAATACGCCTTCAGTTCGTACTAAATAGGGAGAAGAGAGGAAAAGGCCGCTGTAATAGAAGATGTTTCATTCGCTCCTTGCGTTTTCACCTTCTTTCCACTCCACTCACCCCGTCTCATCTCACCTTTCACTTTCACACAAGTCCTCTCTCATTTTGGGTGTCGTTGCAGTGTCACTGCACCGCCCTCCGTTTCACCTCATGGATGACGTGTGCTACATTTTCGTGCCTAAATAGTGCACTCTCACCCATTCACTCAGCTAGATCACTTGAATTAAACCTTTCATTTGTTTAATACCCTTCCTTCCATCGTGACAAGCAGTTCAGCGCGTCTTTTAATGCACTGTCACACATACGTGACGTCAAGACAAAGCCCCTATGTCAGACAGTTGTGGCACATTTAGTTAAAAGGTTATGAAAATCAGCAAAGAAGAACAAATTGATGAATTGTTGATAAAGGATTTAGACATTAGGCCTCCAAAAGCAGTCGAGTTCCGCCGGGCATCCTGACCGTAATGAGTGCATTAAAACAAAGTTTTGCTGCTTTTAGATCAAATCAGCCGTAATGTGCTGGCATTTCTTATTGGCCAGCATAATACCTCCTGATTATAGACCTTTATGCAATCTACTTATGGTGAGTTTTTTTCCTCCGAGAAAGAGTTTGATGAATCGAAAGGGTTGAAGAAAGAAAGGCCACACAGTTTGCAATTTTCTCTTTTAATTTTTTGCCATTTTCGACTTCCAAAACTCTGCTTTCAGAAAGTGCGATTTTGCAAATAAAGGCAAAATAATTAACTCCAGAAAGTTTTCCCAAATTGGAAAGTTGGTGAATAGGTTGCCATAACGACTTGTAATCCGACTGCATTAAGGCACAGGATATCAGCGGACTCCACTGCGATACACCGCCTTTTGCCTCCAGAAGCTAAGAGGAGGATGTGCAGGAAGTGATGGAGATTCACTGGTGAGTTTTGTGACCCCATTGTGTGAAAAGGCATACATCGTCTCATAGGACAGAAAAGAGGATTTTTTTTCTCCTAGAGGCTAGTCACTATTTGACCAGTCCAGACTTTCTGGATTAGATAAAGAAGTTGTATCCTCCTTCAAGCTTGTCACACTGTGAGTGTAGTCACAGGTTTCGCTCATATGTGCTGCTCAGATGTCGAAAAGTGATTAATTGCTAGTAAACATTGCGGTGTAGGGTTCACTACGCACGAGCGAGGCATAGTCCAGTCTAGCCCCCCAGGATCGAGTGCTAAAGCCTTAGTGATAAGTTTTGAATAATGAAAGCATACATCAGGGACACTCAGCGAAGAAAGTAACGTACAAAAAACATTTCTTATTACATTTCAATATGTCATTCTGTCGGACACCGGGCAGGCTTAGTGCACGCGAAAGAAGCGAAAAGAAGGAAGAAAAATGGATGACCGCTAAAGCCAATCACCTGCCATTTCTCTGCTTGACATCCGTGCAACAAGAAAAAACCTATCTCCTATCTCTCATCGCCTCTCCTCTCCCTCCTCTCTCTTCTGAGGCGAGGCGAGACGAGGTACCCACAACGTTCCATTTCTAGTTGATGGAGCAGTCACGTAAGTGCTTCACCACCCCATTCATTTGAGCACAACCGAGCCTAGCGTGAGTGGCTCATCGCAGCAGTGAAGTCCCTTTCTGGTTGGTAGGTTCTACGGTCTGCCTTCCACTGTCACCTCTCCTCCAAATTGTGGGCAAACTGGAGGTTTACCTTGCACACTATTGGAGGTGGACTAAAGGGAGATATACTTGAAAAACCTCAGGTTCATCCGAAACCTGGATACAAGAGCCAAGAGCTTCGAGAATGACAGACACGTATACGAAGGCTCGCATGTACCTCACCATTGTCCACGACAATCGCCATTGGAGTGGCATTCCTTGGTCTTCCGATATAAGATTAGGATGATCCCGCCTCACCCCAGACAGGAAGATGATTTACCACGTCGGATTCATTCTCTCAATCTGGTTTTTGCGGATAGGAGGATAGATTGGGGTGAGGCATGGAGGTGGAGGAAGGAATTATAATCTACCTTACTTACAGCCAAGCAATCCAATGAAATTGGGAAAAAAACCGGCACCGCAGGAAATGAATGAAATTAATTATTATTAATTAATCGCTCCAAGGGAAGGGAATTTGGTCATTCCATTGACATTTTTTGGTGAGGGCCGGCGGAGGAGGGGCGACCTTTTTCTCCATCTACTTGTTACCTCTCTGATTATGAATCTTTTCCCAGTGGATCATTTTAGTACCAGAGCCCTGTGCCAAACCGGGTAATATTTTGCCATTTCCCAGGAAAAGTCGTCGGAGTGTGATTTAGGGACTCAAGATGACCATCCCACCTGAATAGGCAATAGCTCACGGTTTAAAAAACCTCAGAACAAGGGCAAAAAGGTTCCTTTTTAATTCAAGGGAAGGAGAAGGAGGTTTTCTCTTTAGTTCATGCAATCAGATGAACCTCTTCCCATGCCTTCCTTTTTCCTGTAAAGTACTAATTTCCCCTGGGAAGGGAATGGCTTGGAAGTCTCGCTCTTGTTACATGGACCTTTTTATTCCCTTTTTTCGTTTCTTTTAAGCGCCATGCGCTATGGATTGACTGCTGATTATCGGTCTATCTGTATGTCTGATTAACTGCCTGACTAACCTGTGATGGGCAGTGTCTTTTGCACTTTGTCACACAGTACTTTGAGAGAACGAGCAGTCTATTGGTCAACGCCAGACGATATTGTCGTTGACCGCGCTACTCCACACTTGTAAGGAACGCACCACCTCATCCGTTATCCTCACAGAACCACGAATGCACCATGAAGTGGTAAAAGAGAGAGTGGAAAGGAGGGAGGAAGGAAGGGAGGGGGGTAGTACTGCTGCACTCTATTATTTTCCTCATCTTTCACATTCTCGCTATGAGGTTTCTCCAGGATCCAACTGACGATAAAGTTGGCTGTTGGAAACGAAAAGCCGAAATTGAGAGTGGGGTGGCTAGGACCAGGATTGTTTTTGCCTCCAAGGCACCAAAAGCGCTTTCTGCAAGTGGACTTCGTACCTACCTTCTTTCCCACTGAGAGAACACTTTAGACCATTGATTGCGGTGGGTGATTACTTTGACAAATAGGGTTTTATATTAACGGGGTTCTTCCTAGTTCTTGATTTAGTCTTTTGCAAATCAGATTGACTCTTTTAAGGTCCAAGTTTATATTAATCTTATCTTTTTAAAGCTCTGAAATCCCACCACTTTTTGACAAATGGACAATGAGAAAAAACAGTTCACCTGTTTTTATTGGTCAGAAGTGGAGAAAAGTTGCTGATCGGATTTTTCGCCAGTGAAGTTCTACCATCCCTACATCTATGTGGGCCTATTTTTCGCTTGACAAGTGACTGTCTTACTACTTGTCAAAGAGTCAAATTTAAGCATTTGTTGATAAAAAAACCGCAACCAAAGCTGCCCTACTTTTGTTATTTTTTCAATTATTTGGCAGATTTCCTTTTTTTTATTTAACACATTGTCTGCCAGAAGGCCTCCAGTCAACCAACAGCAGTCAAGCGCTTCCTCGCCTCCCTACCAAAACGACCGATCTACCGACAATTTAAAAGCAAAAAGTTATCATCATCTATTTCGCTGCAATTTTTTTAAATGAATAACATCACATGTTACACTATTACGCCCAAATGAGTAAAATCGGTTTGTCGCACATATGCGACGCTGGCAACGAACATGCAAGTAGCATGGCGCTTTGTTTATTTCACTTTGTAAAGTCGCTTTAAAATAAAAGCCATGTGAGGGCTTTTGGCATGCTTCCACCTGAATGACTTCGACAGCTGTTATAGAGAGGACTCGGTCTGTGTCACCAGATCTCAAGGTCATTTTAAGGGGTCCCTAGAAATCTATAGTTACTCAAAAACCAAATCGCTCCATTCGAAAGAGGACAGTAAGAAAGACTTTTTAAGGAGGTAAAAGTGGACCCGTGGCAAAGAAGAAGAAGATGAGGGACCAAAAAAGCAGTAAGAGACGTATTTAATGCGCTTTTGATCACCCTAATTGCTAGGCCTCACTAGGTACGATTTAACAGCTGTTCCAAGTAACCATTTTTCGCCTTTAAAAAATAAAATAAAAGAAGGTAATAAGTTATTTCATAATTAGCCTAATTTTTAGATTTAAGACGAAAAATTGTAATATTTACAAGTTTCTTTGTTGTGCCAGATTAAGCCCACCCAGATTTACGAGTTGATAGGCGACTTTTGGAAAAAAAAGAGGCCAAAAAAATTACGTTTGCAAAATGTTTGATCAGTAAGTAGCTTTTTGGAGTGCTACCGAGATGGGAATTTCTAAAGACAGCAGCTTAACGCCTAAAAAAGGCGGCAGTCTGTGATTGGGGCCCACTGACATAAGATGCGAGTCCCGACATAGTAAACAAGCTAACCAAATATTACTAATTCAACCTCCCGCAGTTCCAGTGGTCTTTGGATAAACAAAAAAAGAAGAACGTCTTCAATTAGACCTCAAATCGGTAGGTATTTGACTTTTGTGGCTTCTCCACTCCCCACCTGAACGGACATCTTGCAAAACTGTCGAGGCTCTCAAGGAACAGGTGTGTCAAAAGATGATTGGGCGAAAGACAAACAAGCCTTTGGACAACTTTCCACTTGATTTTACGCTGCCTATGAGGTCTCTTTTATCCCCCCATCCCCCGGAGGCTACGTCTCAAAGAGTGGATCTTTGAAAAGTCGAGAAAAGACGTGAGAAGAATCCTTCTTATTGACTAAACATTCTTAGTGTTCTTGGTTCTGAGTTAAGAGAGGATAAAATAAAATATCAACATCTGTTGGACTTGACCTTACGTTTTATCATCTACTTTTTGGGTGATTGGCGTGCAACAAAGTGGATAAAAAGTAATTTAAAAGAGGATTGGAAAAGGCTAGTGCTAAGCATCAACAAAAAATTCACTAAAAGGTGTTAAGATCACCTTTTAAAGGCACTTGGGGGTTTTTTAAACAATCGAGGGATCACCTTAAGACCACTCTAATTGGCCATTTTTCCCCACCAATCGCCGAATTACGATTGGTGGTTCATTGCCGTTCAAATACACCGCAAAAAACCAAACCATTGGGCCCATTCAAACAAAGCACCGGCGCATAAGTTCTACTAAAGCCGAATTGTAAGGGCGGAGAGAAAGGAAGGAGAAAATGGAAAGTAGGTTTCCCCGTAAATCCGTTGTCAAGTCGAATGAGATGCTCCCAAATTTTAAGTTACCCGTTTGGATGCGCACCGGCCAACTTGGACTCCTGGACCAACTTAAATTATAATTCACTTTACAGTTTTCGAGTTGTAAAAAAAGACTTACTTAAAAGTCATATCTCCCTTTTCCTTCGCCTCTTCCGCCGCCGCTACCTCCGCCTCCACCTCCGCCATTCACTCGGTGAAGGAGAAACAGTTGTTTAAATCATTTCTTTTTGCGAATTTGTCAATGAATCATCGCGTCTTTAGACTGAACTGTGTTCACGGCAGGAAGTACTTTCGAAATGGGCAACTTTGGGTTGGAAAACACCGATAAATCCCCCTTAAATTATTTAAACTTAACCAAGAATTGGTAACCAGGGTGGTGCATTATGCGCTCTCCGCCAACATATCTGGTCATTGATAGCTAATGTGTCAGATATCAAAAAGAAAAATCAATCAAATTGCTCACAAAATCCTGGTGTTTGTTACAGTGAGCTGTGACCTTGAGTCGGATCAGAAGGCACCTTGACTAAGGCAGTACATCCCTTTGCTTAACCAAATGATGGAGTCACCTGGGTGTTATTACACAAGTGACAGCTGTCAAATGAAGTTGGTGGTCAAATTAGCTATAAAATTCCTTATTTTTCCTCGTGACCTTGAGAGCGAGAGACCTGAAAGCGCACTGATGGGTCGGAGCCTCCTATGGGTTAAATGAACAACAAACGGAACCGGACGCCATGATACAAAAGAAAGATTACAATTAAACTTCGATAAATCTTTTCAAAGACATTTTAGACCACTTTTAGAAACACGGACACAACTTCAAGAGCAACAAAATAAATCAAAACACTTCACTTTGCCCGGAGACTTAAGCACAGCCGCTTTCGAGGTGTTAGCAGACGCTGCAAATGGAGGGTAGCTTTTGACTATCCTGGATGAAAAAATATTCCTTTTTGTAGAATGGTTGAATAATTTGTTTTTCCCTTTCCCTCTTTTGATTTTATTGTTTGTTCCAGGCATCAGTCACTGGCGTATCACGTTCGGGGAAATGGGAGATCGGTGAGTGACGGGCTGACGATAAGTAGGTGAGTGACAACCTCACAACAAAATTCACTAAAGGTTTTTTTTTCCTTTTTAAGAATTACTCTTAAAAAGATTAAGCTACATGTGAGGAAGTGTTGAAACGACCGAATGTGAAGCGGAAAAGTGTGGTACGACATTTTCTTGGAGCAAATGAGACGCGCCTCCATTAATATATTCATCAGTTGTTCCCTTGAGATGGAAAGTACTGCCTTTTTCCTCCTCCCAATTCCCTCTCCCTGTTCTATGAGAAGAGGGGTTAACGTGTAAAAACAAACTATGGGGTGCATACCCTTAAGGTTCGCCATCGTCATCATCGTGTTGAGGAACAACATCACCCCAATTTGTGGCCCGCCATGGCTCCCCTGAACGCTGAACACGCATCCGTTAGCTTTAAGTAAATTAATCGCTTTTAGCAAAAATAAAAAATATCGACAAAATTACAAAAAAGAAAGAAGGGGGCATAAAGAAGTATTTGCATATAGTCTTGAGAGGCAAATTTTTGCTTGCCATCTTTAGGTGCTACCCCTGAAAGTACTGCAGGGGTATTGCGCCATGAAGTGAAGGGCTGGAAAAGCGATTAATACGTTGTTTGAAGTGAACCGTGTTTTGCCTACTGCCAACTCTGTAACTCCTCCCCGTTGCCCCTCGCACCTCGTCCCCGCCCTCGTCCTCTCTCTAATCTAGCAGCATCACGAAAGTTCCTGTACTTCTAACACATCGTTTATTTTGACGGTCTTTTTAAGAGGCAAACATTTGTGCATCTACAGCTAACTAATAAATTTGTCTTTAGGATAGACACTTTTAGGGGATAAAATGGGAAATTTATTTAGTCGTTTGCCAACCATCTTTAGTACGCTTCTGTGAGGCCTCGCTACCTGTAACACAACGGGGTAAAGTCGTGATTTTCTTGTCCAATGTATACAATGAGTGATTTCTTCTGGTCATTGTGCAATAGCTGGTTTAAACTATCGCCCCCAAAAAGGTGGCATTAAAGATGTTCGAGCTGTGAGGGTTGATTCCACTTCTAAAGCCTCCTGACAGTAACGCCAATCCCTCCTTCTGCTGACTAGAGCCCTGTGTAGCGCCTTCACCATAAGTCCTCTCCGGTGGGGGGAGAGAGAAAAAAGAAAGTTGACCGCCGAAATGTAGACTTTTTATTGTTTAAATATGTATGGCGCAGTTGGCGGATGCCTATCCTCCCAACAGGATCCCGAGGCTCTTTGAAGGTCACCTAAACGTGGCCAAATGTGTGACAACTAAAAAAGCTAGAACAAAAAATAAAATAATTTGAGGATTTAAAAAATCCACAGCTTATTTTCTATTTTAATATTTTAGACGAAGTTTTTTTTTCAAAAGATTTGGGGAAAAGTTTGTGAGACAGATTTTACTAAACACGTTTACTCGTTGTCATGGCAACTCAAATGACATCAAACGAGGGTGACCACGTCACCTGCTTAAGAGTCAAGATGAAATAAAAGCTCTTTAATTCAGCATTTATTCGGCCCAGTAGTGAGCACACTTTGATGTAGCTTGTCATCACTGCCTGATGAGTGGCATCTTCCCCTCCTTGTAGCGTTGAATCGACGCTGGTAGAAAGCTGAGGAAAAAAGTTGCCCAAGTGTCTGCCCATTCTTCCTACGGATAATTAGAAGCGCTTTACAGAGGATCACTGTTTCANAACTTGACGCCGATGGACACGCCATAGAAAATCAAACGGGTAATTTTACCTTTACTTGAATATTTGACGCACCTGATCTGCTGACTTTTGATTTTTGAAGATTACACAAAGGCTTTGTGTGGTATCCCCGACCAATTTAAAATAGACCTGTGCCAATGCCGCGGAGCTGATCTTATGCATTAAAAACCACTCTTGAATTCAACGTCCATTTAAAGCCGGGAGTGTGGTGATACCTTTCAGTCTGTATCACAAGTCGTATTTCCCTCTCCCCTCCCCATGGTGGTCGCAAAAAACCCCTCCTACGAAATTTTTAGGCCCCCTTTGTCCCACGGAGGTCTTACTGGAGATCGCGATGTCTCCAGACCCTCGTTGCGCTTTCAAGTAGCGAAGTACGGTTAGATATCATGACTTGTGGTATAGAAGTGCAAAAGATCCAGGCAATTTCACGGCCTTAATCTTCCTCTCCGAATCCGTCCTTTGGTATCAAAATTGAGAATATGATTTGGCCGAAAGAGTTTTTATGTCCCTTTTCCATCTAATTTACGCAGAAACACCTTCATTGTCTCGACCGAAGGCGCTACGCTCAAAGGCAACGACGCAAAAGCAGGCGGCTAAAATAGGACAACTCTACTTAACATTTTTAGCAGGAAAAAAGAAACTGTGAAAGCGGTAGTCTTTTTAATTTCCCTATATTTTGGCGGCTTTTATAATTGAGGGAAGAGAGGCATAGATTTGTTTTGGTAAAGGAAAACAGGAAGGGATATTGCTTTTTTTGGGAAAGCAAGTGAACAACTTTAGCTGGAGACGATCTCTATCTCCCCCTAACGGAAGGGATGAAGCTGTGAAATTCCCCATTTCGGTGACAGGGCTTCACCTGGTTAAAATGAAGGCAGTCAACGTTCCAGTAGATTGGAGACAGAATATTATTTACTGGAGCAAGGGGTATCACAAAAAACCGGTTCAAGTGGCCTGTTTCAGTTTTGTTTATGCAAAGCTAGGGGAGTCACTTCTTACGAGGGCTCGAGTTCACAACGACAAATCCGTATTTTAGCCAAAGATCCTTGATTTGCGTAGTGATTTGAGTGTTTAACTGCGCGGAGGACAATCCGATCTCTACAGGTTGAACATATCCTCTGTGACATGGCTTTTGGGTCATGCCAGTAGGCTGGCGCCCAGTTCTTTGCTCATTAAGTATTGAGTAGTATGTCTCCCCACTCTACTATAGCTTATTTAAACTTCAGCAAAGACTCAGGATGCTGCCAAAACTCCACATTTCTTGAACTTTTTCGTCGAGTTGTGCCTGGAATAATCTCATGAATCTAGGTGTTGCTGTCTTGTTAGACATTAAAAGGCAGTACCCTTTTTCGCCTCAGGCTAAATGAAATCATCAAAAAATTGTTGTCATGGGAAGCGTAAAATTCAAGAATATCCACTTATTTAATAGGTGCCCCTAAAATACAGGTTCCTTTTTTAGACCGTTAAAAATCTTTCGTCTCTTCCCATTGCGGCGTATCAAAAGAAGTGCTGATTAGTTTTGTTTTCCTCGTATAAATCACATCGGAGCATCCCAATTTTTCAATCTTTCTCCGAGATTTGATAAAATCACTGGGGACAATGGCAGGGAGCGACAGAATTATCCCCCACACCTGACTGCGCTGGCCTTTGCTTGGAGTTCAGCTCCGCGTAAACGTGACCAGATGACGATCAACCTATGGGAAGGCAAGATCTCCATCTCCATTTTTCGCTAATTTAATGTGCCTCTTCCTTCCCCTCATCAGCACGTGACCTAACGTTGGCTAGATTCTTTCCAGAAAAGAAAGCAATGCACGAATTCCTCTCTTTTTCGGTTTATTTTTGGCAAGCCAAGTCAGTTCAACCCTTCAAACCGGTACATCTGGATGCCTCGATTTCCATCCTGCCCCTCGCCCACTGCTCAATCGACACGATTCAACCCAAAACGGGTTGATCAGTAGTGTCATCCGATTGGCCAGTAAATCCGCACACCTGATTGGTTAATTGGCGGAGACGACGAAAGGGTAACATGTCGTGTCGCCGTGGTATCCATTAGTACCACATTGCCGCATTTCACGTTCAAGAGGGGGTAACAACTATTATCGCCACTTCTTCGCCTATCCCATTTAGCAATATCACATAATCACTGTTAATCAGAGTGACATCCCTCCATCGATACCTGCGGACACCATACTTACTAAAGGCTAACCCGTCTGGATTTCTTCTCAAATGTTTGTGGAGAGTGCTTAGTTTGGTGCGTCTTGATATTTTCCATCTATTATTATCGTTCTTTATATGAAAATCGAATATTATTTTGTATTGGCTCACTCATAAATAATGAGAATAAGACGGCGGTTTTAGGGGCTCATATTTTGTGCAGAATTTAGAGATTACTCAAGTTACATTTTCGTTTTAGACGTTCCTTTGTCTTCCAACAAAAAGAAGTCTTTTTTGGACTCTTTCCCCTTTCTCCTAATTTTCCTACTTTTTGAGTCGGCGATTTTAACCCTCAGATGGGGGAATGTTGAGGTTTAAATCAATCAGGTCCGAGTGGATGATGTTAGTAAAAACCAACTATTATTGCTTTCTTTTTTTGCAACTCCGTTACCACCTAAGGATAAGAAAAAACAAGTGCAAGTTTGTTGTTTCCCATCCTTAAAAAAGGGGATAGGCCACTTATCCCTACCGAATAGCGCGATATTCATCATTGCTCGCCGACAGCTGTTTAAGCATTTCTTTTTCATATTTATTCATGAAACATGCTGAGTTTTAACAATAAACCTCATCGGTCGTGGAAAGTTCTATTGTGACATGATACCAATTGCGAATTCTTCAGTAAAGGCGTGGAGAAGGGAGGGGAAAATGGAAGAATTGGATGTAAACTTCTCTTTGAGTTTTATAATCAAGTATTTAGGAGGTAGGACAGTGGAGAAAAGGGGAGCAGAAGCACAAAATCCCCACCAAATTTGTTATTTTTTGGTCACAGAAGTACGGTAAAGCAAGCAGTACACGACTCTCATGCCCAACTTGCGCCGAGTATTTGGGAGGCGGCTGCAGGTGAACGAACTGATGGTTCACACGCATTATGGCTGTTTCGAAGTCCACAAGCACTGCACCTTCCCCGTCCCCTTTTCTGGTTGATTTTCAAACCCAGTCATTTCGGGCCTGTAAAGATGAGGGGAGGGGGAGGAGACGAGGGACTTATTTAAACAAAGAGGGGGTTGCGCCAGCAACCATGTTCTCTACCCGGTTTAAGGCACATTCCACTTTGCTTAATGGTAGAGGTATGGTTTTCGGATTCTCCGCAGTCCACTTTCGGCATTCTGAAGGGGGCTGCACGGGGGTGAGCCCTCACCTCCCTCTATTGTCACTCAGCTATTTCGGGTAAAAAATTTTTCGACTTTTATCCCCATGATTTACAAAATACGGCCTCACGAAATTTTACGGTTTTTGTCTCTCTGGTGGCCTTTTATGACTTAAAGACCCCTTTTTTACACCCTAGTAAATTCAATTTTATCAAGTGGTAGGTTCAAAAGGTCATTTTGTCCGACAATATGGGAACAACATGCACGAATTTTGTCCCTCTTTTTTTTGATCCTTTGACCATAAGATTGGAAATATACCAACACGTAGGTTGAAAATCCACCAAAAAGTGCTACAAAATAATCAACAAAAAGTTACCCGGAGGGGTTCTTAACCGGTATAGAAGAGATCCATAAAATTGTATTGTTTTTCCCTCCCCCTCGCACCTCCTTCCACTCGTTATCTCTTTATGGCAATAAGTTGTAAAATGCGGCCTTTAGGCGAAAATTTCCCTTGGACTCCTCAACTTTGACACCGATGGTGCAGACTCCGCCACCATAATCAAAGTTCATGTACGTAGGAACTTCCCTGCATAAAAAATAAAAGTCCACTTTGTAGGTTTTTGCCTCTTTTTGAACGAATTACAGTGGCGATAAAGAATGTGACCCTTGAATACCACATATTTGATTAGACAAATTGCCCTAAATTGCCTGGAGTGACACATGCATGACATATTGGTGGGCACAATTGTTCAAGTGAAGCAAGCTGCGCTTCATTTATTGGGTAGCCGAACGGAGCGGAGGGTCTGGGGCTCACCTCGGCTATACCGAGGCGTTGATGCCACAGTTTTTGTTTCTCCAACCCATCAGGTGGACGTCTTTCCTGAGCCATGAAATAAAATTTGTCTCCTTGCTCTGATTTGGCATTCAGATGACTGATCCTTGATCTGTCGTGGCATTCAAACTTTTTCTGGCGTATTGGTTTGCAAGATATCGCTAGACAGCGATATCTTTTACAGAGGCCACCTTTTTTGTCCGTCAGCTCGCCTTTTCGATAGGTGATTAATTTACACGGTTCACTTTTTTCCCTTCCAGCGACAGGGTGTAATTCCCTACTGTCGGAGCAGTAAGTAGTCCTCTTTACTACCTCCAAGCATTATCAGTTCGGTTGGAACGAGGTAAAGAGATATATCACGCACCAAAAGTCCTACCACAAACCTCTCCTTATGGAAGGTCGATATTTAAGAGGGGAAAAAAGGGAAAATATTCGCATTTAAGTGATCATCTGAAGGTACTTTTAGATTCCCCCCTCTTTGATTACTGTTGGCGCGCAACAATGGTCATTAAAAAGAATTTCTTAAGTACTTGGCATGGCTTCTAGTTTCCACACCTTTGTACTTTGCCCATTTAGACGCAGATGAATTGGTGAGTTTTCTCTTATAAAAAAGGCAGCTGAATACCTTTTTAAACAATAATTTAGTAAAAAGAAGCATGAAGCGTTGCTTGAAGAATACCGGTTTTCTGAGATGCTGCCACACTGGAGATCAGGAAGTGCTTCTGCCTCGTGTCAATCGGTATCAATTGCTTTGTATTTTTTAACAAGCAAATCACTAGAGAAAACTGCCACCTGAAACAACAGAAATGGGAAATACGTATGAATCAGCATTACCTCGGTCTTTGTTATTGCTTTTGCTGTTTTATTTGTGTGTGTGTGTGGTGCTGGTTGGTCTAGTTTGGCTGACTCAGGAGCACGGGTCTTTCCACGGCCTTGGTCATTGCATTTAAATTTGTGCGCGCCGAAAAAAAAACAAACAAAAAGAAAGACAAGCCAGATATGCTAATGGTGAGACGCAAACACACGTTGCCCGTCCCCACATGTCCGTGTGTTCTCCGTCACAGCGTCTTCACCGGGTGACATGACAAACTGGTGAACCAGCAAACCGGACAAGTGCTCGTGGGCTGTGCAAATCTTGGGGAGGGAGAGCTTGCTTTTGCATTAAATGAGAACAAAAATCTCAAGCCTACCCTTCGAGTGAGGGAATCTTTTCCAGGAATGTGAGTTGAGGTCCCCATTATCTGTCGTTCCATCCAAAGCCCATCAACCATTAATTTTTCCCATGGGAAGTTCATTGTACCTTCTTGTATAGGTGTGTGTGTACGCGGACTCAGAAGCTAATGTGATTTAAACCAAATTTCTGTAAAACCGCCAACAGAAGCACCGCCAAATTTGATTAGAGTTTATGTAAACCTCAAGCATCCACCTTCATCATTATGGCTGTGTACTCTTGTGATGGTCACATTTTGCGTGGACGAAAGTAAAGGGGTCATCAAACAGAATCACTTTCGCGCCTTTTTTGTGCAGAATGACTTGATGCATAATTTAAATGAACCAGGAATGTTTGGCATTTCCTGTGTCACCAATCAAAGGAAGAGGCGAGATCCAGTGTGTGAGCCAATGAGATCACTCACACTGTTGAGAGACACCGCACGTCTGGTACACCAGGTGAAGGAAATCAGTCGTCCAAAATGAGGCATTTACTAGTTGAAAGGAGAATAGGCTCTAAGATTTTTTGACCTCTTTTTGGTCTTTTCCCCTCCCCTTCTACCTCCTTCGCCCACCATCCTGGTAGTGAAGACTTTTAAATTGGCCTTCTTTTTTCTGTTATAAGAAAGGAGAAATCCATTCGCTCTTAACGGGCAAGTGAGAAGGAAAAGTGCGAACAAACGTACAGTGAGCTATTTCTGGACGTTAATGGAGCGAGAGAAGAAAGACGGAGAAGGCGAGGGAGAGCGAAAGCACGAGTGAGAGAGGGAGAGAACGAGGGAGCCTTGGAAATGGGTAATAGCGCGTGTTGCAGCGATAAAAAGTAGCATGTTACCGAGATGATGGCTCCTTGTTTTGCCTCACTAATTTCTATGTGGAGGCTTGCTTGCGTCTGTCACGCAACAACTGTTGCCACCTGAGCAACCCTCTCGAAATGGGGCGCGACACACACACACACGCTGACGTGACTGCAACAACTGATTCGAAATCTCAGCCTCGGAGACAGTTGGCAGGAGGAGAAAGACGGGAATAAAAGTGAAATACGATCAGAGCTGAGAGAGAAAGACAGGGCACCAGTTAACGGTGTGTTGAATCAGCATTTCGTAACACCGACTTGTAGTTGTCTTTGGCAGCGGTACAGGTGGGGGGGGGGGGTGGAAGTTGGGCAAAATCGTCGGAGGGGGGAAGAAATTTGGGAGGAAGGTTTTTTGATAGATGCACAATTCCACTCCGAGCACTTTGCATCATTCATAAGGTGCGCTGGAGAGGCGGACAAGTGATGCGGAGTTCGGAAAAGTTGAAAAATTGCCTCCCATGGCGTAGGTGCTGACAAGAGAGGCTTTTGTTTTTTCTTTCGCGAGTGATTTCTGCAATTTTGAGGACACGGCCTTAGAAATTCATTTCTAAACGCCAGTTAGGAGGTGCTTTTTAAAATTCTCCATTTTTTTCGACTTACGGCATCCTTCAAACCCCGTGGATCAAATCGTCGATGGCCTTGATGCACATTTTAAAAGTTAAGACTTCTGTTACACAAAAAAGCTTTAAATAAGAAATTGCACCCCAATTCCTGAGTTTTTTCTCTCTTTTTTCGCTAAAAATTTTCTCGGGGATTATTTATGACGCGATTGAAGCCCTTAAGTCGATCGGCTTACTATTACCATGGTGATAATTCGCAGATGTAATCTTTTTTGATAAATGGGAAACTCACTCATTACCCCAAGTGTCAGAACACCCCCAAAGATTTCCTTTGCCTTGAAGGAGGCAAGAGAGCTCACCCAAACCCTGTGTCACCTTGCGCGCTTTGCGATCCCGAGATAGAAAGTGGTGAAACTCCACGCTTTTGACATGGTCAGTAAAGAAACTACATTTTATTGTAGAGATTAAGATGCACCCCAATTTCTGCTGTCAAGTGTCGGCTAATCGGTGACGTATTTGGCAGACGCGTCTTTTGTGAGGGGAGGGGGTGGGGAGGGGAGGAGGGGATGCGCAATTTGATCGGCCAGTAGGACATAGGTGTCCCCAAATATGTAAAACTTTTTGACCCCTTCAGGTGTCATTAAAAATAACAAAGTTGGTGTAATTCACCCTTTGCAACCAAGATTTGATGTAAACATTTACCACACACGTCACTTATTTGTGACATGAAGCATGTGCAAGTTAAGGAGGATATATTGTTAGAAAACAATCACTGTGATATTTAAATAAGAAAGGTAATACAGTCCTACAACTCCTGCGTCATTCTGTTTGCAATTAAAAGCTTTTGTGTGGTGGTTTAAGGGGAAGGGGGAAGGTGTAAACGGACCCAAAAATACCGAAAAGGTTTGTCAAACAGGCTATCAGTAGCCCATAATTCTGTCGGCCAAATCAAAAATAAGAATCTGCCTTTGCCACCTCCTAAACCTTTTCGATCAAAACGCGGAGATACTTCTCTTCTCCCGGGGATATTCAGTGCTCTAGCGACAGTGCCACAACCCACCACCATCCAATCGAGAGCTCACGTCCTCCAAAATGCACTTGTTCAGAATTTCGTCAAGTAAATAGAAGTGGTCAAAGAGACACGAGATAGTTTTACCAGGGCACTTTACCTTTTTTCCACGATGACGACGGTGACAAGTTCTAATCATTTGACATGATCAAATCACTTTTTTATGATCACTTTTAAGGATTCCTTTCCACTTCCACCTTCACCAACCGCTGATTTTTGCTTTGACCCCGATAGGGAACACTTCGTCAGCTCAAAACTTGCCAAAAGGGGCAATTTTTATGACAGTGAGGAAGTACACACTAGGTTGATATTGTTAATCCGGGACTCAAGGAAAAAGGTCTGCTGAATTCTAGCCGTTGTTTTAAGAATAAAATACTACTGGTGAGATTTTATCACAGAAGGTCGTATCTGTGCGGCTGGATCATGTTCACACAATCTGCTTCACCTCCCGTCATCTGTTGGTGGCTCTTCAATGCTTTTAGTCCTTCGAGCTCCCCTTTGGGATACCCCAAAGTCTGCTGGGTGTACTTTTTGTTATCATTCCCTCGACTCAATTCTTTGGTGGTGATTAAAAAAGGAACGCTATCTTGGTATCCAGTGTTCAGCAACTTATGAGGTACACCATGTTCCCCCTTGCTCCAGAGAAGTTAGTTTATAGTGAGAGTTCCAGGAAGACATTTCCTCATTTGAGCGTTCCACACAGTGTGGAATGCATGCCTACAAGAATGATCACCGAGGTTGTGGGTGGGGAATCACCACCACCACCACCGCCAAGGATCGCCATCCAGTAGGCGAGTGCTTTCATGCTCGATGTTTTGGTGCAAATTGGTAGCAGATTAGCATCCCCACCTCCACCATAGGTACGATAGGGTAACCACGCTTACAGCGTTCATTCATTGCTACACGCCCTTCCATGTTGATGGACATTGTCTACACTGGACTCGACTGGATTGGACTGGACCGACTACTGGTGAACAATGGGACCCACCTGCCAATCAATAGCATGTGAGACTCCACCATGGCAGACTACCTTTGTTCTCGATTCGAGTTGAACGCGCAGCGTGCCTACTACTCACCAGACGTTGTTCAGGATAGTAGTATGGAAGTCACCTCATCCGTAGTAGTGTCAATTGATGAGGCACTTTTTTCCTCCCCCCCGTCTTTAAGTTACGGTGCAGCAGCAACAAAGACCGCCATGAGTCATGGGCACTAGTCTAGGCTTGAGCAAATAAATGGCGATTTTATTGGTTGCAGGCGTTAAGACTTAATTACGGTGCCTTAAGGGGAAGGTTAAAAGCACACCCAAAGTAGTTTTATACCATTTTGACAGGTTAAGCATGCTGCTTATAAGCGGAGACAATAATAAGTGTTGGCGTGTTGGTTTTGTAGGCCAATGTTGCACGTGCTGTCAAAAAAGTCCAAGTCGAAGAAGTTGCATCAACGAGGCCAACGTCCTGAGACCTCACAGGACACAAGATGGGATGCACTGGAGGTGGAGACGAAGTCGGCCACTCCTGACTATCGAAATCAGCGCAAATTTCGCCGCGGAAAGGAGGCCTCTGTGTTAATCCTCGGTGAGGATCGTAAATTTGGGGGGTCTATTCGAACTAGGAGTACCTCATCTAGACGCTCCTGTTCAGCGATGGTGACATTTGAATCCATCAAACCAACTCAAGTGTGGCAAGCTTCTGCCAGTCCCTCTCCACCCACAACCTCGGTAACCACTAGACGCTGCGTTAAACCCAAGCATCCAGTGGACAGTTTAGCTCTCTCAATGATCGCGCAGACATCAGCTGAGAACCAGTGGCTGTCGCTGTCCACAGGGGATGAGGACGATCTTAGCGACAGCACAGATGATGACGAAGGTGCTGAAAAAGTGAGGAAAGAAGGGAAAGGGCAAATGGACAGCGATCGAGGTAAACGAGCGTCCACCTCGACTTCTCATCGTCTGCGAAGCAGTCCCTCTAGTTCTGACTCCTCCTCCAGTTTTGAATTATCCCGATCTTCCACAATGTCCGCCCGTCATAGACGAAAAAAGCAATCGTCGCGGCGACATCGGCGAGAAAACGCCGCCTTCTCGTCAGGTACTCCTTCGACTTCTAGTGATTCGTCATCCAGTTCATCGAGTGAGGAAGACAATGAATTTGATCTATGTTGGAAGATGAAGGCTGGTGGAAGTCTGCGAAATGACACAGCAATTCAGTCTACCCCACAATTGAAACGAACACCTCATCATCACCATCACCATCATCATCATCAATCCCTTGTACTTGCACCAACTGGAACTCCACAAGTCATGCAAAGATATCCTTCCACTCATTACAATCGTCCACAGACCCTCAATCTGACTGCCGGTTCATTTCCACGACCCATGTCGGCTAGGAGTTCTTCAAAAGATCTGCCCTTTGTACAGACTATTGCCAGAGCGGTGGAAGACTTCTTTCCTACGTTGGAGTGGATTGAAAAGTACAAGGTTATCAGTGTGCATCGAGGTGATCTGTTAAGAATTATTCCTTACCCAGGTACAAATCCGGACAAAACGTCACCCACTACGGGATGGTTCTTGGCGCAGAAGTGGTGTGCAGATCACGGGTCTGGAACGAGTCCAATTGGATTTATTCCGCGCATTATATGCTCTTTTGTCTGCCCTGATAATACACCACGACTTTCACATATCAGTCCTCGACACGCACGTTCACATGACTACTCTATGAAGATGGCCGAAAACACCGCTTTCATGACAGTCTCTGCGGATGTGAGTCAGGCCACTTCTGGAGGTCAGATGAGTGCCAATTCCGCGATTTGCGACACGTTCTTGGAACCAGTTTCAGCTCGTAGTATCTATCCCTCTCCACAGTTAAGCCTTCATACTCCCTGTACGACAGCCGTCAAGACCTCCTTCACATCGATTCCCGCGGTTTATGAGATTGAAGATCGAGATTCTGGACGTGGACCAAGTTCTGGCTCGGAGTGGAGTAGTGGAAAGGGTGGAAGTCTTAGCGGAGCAACGGATATCAACGTGGATGATAAAGACCAGCCTCAACCACAGACACAACCGCAACCACAATCACAACAACAACAGCCCCCCACAAACAAACCCTCTTCCTGCATTAAGTGGTCTCCAACTGGAAGCTATCAGCGACGTTCCTCCTTCGATCAGCAGTCTGGATCTAATTTCTCTTGTCCTTTGCCACCACCACCCATGGCGTTGTTGTCTCATGTATGTACTGTGACTATGGGAGAGATGAAATCTTTACCGACACCGGTGGCAACAACAACAGCAACAGCATTTTCAGTTTCCGATACGGAGGCTGGGGGATCCATATGCTCTTCGTTGGGGACACGAACACGTCTCTACGTGCGTGGATCAAAACCGCTTACTTCAAAGGCGACAGAAGGGGAGGTGGGAATGGAAAACAATATGGCGTGGAGGGATGAGAAGGGTGGAGGCAGTCCACTAACCCCGGCGGAGCCTGTAGACGAGGAGGAGGAAGGTGACACCAGTGGATCACCGCAGTCCACCGTAGTAGTAGTGTCGTCCAATTCGGATCCAGCACACTGGGAGCCCTACAAAACAATGATCCAGGTGGGACAAAATAAACTGGAGAAGTTCACTCTCGTGTAACCAATGCGTATTACCGTTGACGTGTGTTCATTACTCTCAGGTCTTTCCCCTCAGGTGCTTTCTCCAGTCTGCTTCCCCTCTAGTGCAACCTCCTCGCCTACTCATTCAATATTTGCATCACCTATGTACACATTATCACTTGCGACAGGTCAAAATTGCCTACTTCATTTACTTCAGAATCTCTTATTGACAGTACAAATGAGTTACATTTTTAAGATTGGCAGCCCTTCGTTTTCGGTGGGAAGTGTGGGGGGGGGGAACAAGAGAGTGGCATTAGGGAATCTTCCATATCTGAATTAATGCGACAGTAGCGGCCCGGAATTCCCCCCAATCAATACTCAAAATCCTTCCTGAACATAGGGTACCCTAGTTCTGGAGTACGTTTTTTCTTCTGTCAATTTCTTTAAGTAATGACGATAAACTGACACGAATGTTGTGGATGCCAACGAGTGATCACCGAGCTGCTGTAGACAGGCACGTTCCCATGCTTCGAAAAGCTTCTACATTGCGGTCGTCATATGTCCATCAGTAAGGCCGTTGAACTTCACAGACGACCGCTTTAAATTTTTAACCATCCGATAGTGAATGTTAGCCAAGTCGCTTTTATTCTCTTAAAGCAGGATTTCAAGCTCATTGCCAAATTTAAAAAAATGGAAAAATGCCTACTAACTAATTTTCAGTAAATGTTTTACTTTTACCAAAAATTTCTGGATACAAGTGACTACCGGCTAGTAAATAGGGAAAATGGACATAGAAAAGAGCGGATTAACCCAATTCTCTCTTGGACTTACAAACTTAGATAAAACCCTTTTTGCAAATGAAAAGAAGAATTTTCGGGATGCTACCCGAAACGGCATGCGCGGATTAAAATGGAACCAAGCAGAAAACCTCGAAGAGAAGTCCACTTAAAGTGTGTATGAAGTGAATAATTAGAATAATTCTCGCTGGGTGGTGTCTGAACTTCTTTAGCAGATGTCATAAAAAAATTTTTCTAGGGTACAGTAAAATTGGGTGGTGACGAAAGTGATGGGTCAGAATTGCTAGCGATAAAAAGAGCTAAATAGATTGAGTTAATTAATGACCTCTAATTGCTAAATGCTTTTAGTGAGTGCCATTTTACGCCACCAGTCACAAGATTAATTGGACAAGTCGGTATCAAACTAAGAGCAACTGAAAATAATACATCCAAAGAAACCCAACATCTGCCATTACTGTCTCCCACTGGGAAAGGATGATAAGAATGTTCACAATCATATATAAACGAATGCAGAAAAAATAATCAAAATGGCAAAAAGAGCTCAAAAACGTTTAAGAAAAGCAGTTAAAGGTTAACAAAAAGGAAGAAAAATCCAAATAAATGGGTAAAAAGGAAAGCGCATGAGGTGAGGGTGGGAAGTCAATAAAGTGGATGAGAGAGTTAGGGACATGAAGTAGTGCAATACATTGGAATGCGGCGTTTCGCCTTGCCTAGTCACTACCGTGGCAGTGGGTGGTAAAAAGGAGAGCTACTGACAATGTCACAAGACTCCGATTGAGGGAAGGAGTTGGCAAGACAATGAGACAACCGGAGAGGGGCCACGTACCTGTGTGTTTGTGAATATGTGAGTGCATTGGAGCCTGGGTGTGTTGTATGGTTAACAGTGTGCGAATAAAATGGGGATAGATTGCAGTATATCTTGTCTCCTCTCATAATATCACATCATTTTAATTTACTTAACTTCATTACACTTTACTTCACATGCCATCATATCACGTCACGCCTTTTGTGAATCCAAAGCTGAAAAAGATAGTTAACTGGTGGATGTTTGATGATCAGTGATCTATTACCAGTAATCGACTATTGTTGATGGATGGTAGATGCGCTTTGTGTGCAACCTATTTACTGACTGGTAAAGATCGGATGCTGAGATGGGTGTCAGCTTATGAGATTAATTAATTGACTGCTCAATTTTTGCTTGTTGTTAATTCGGTGATTCGTTGATGGTGCAGTTGTCAACAGGTTGGCAGATGAGGAATGGGGTGCAGTGTGCAGCGGAAAAGTGGGGTAGTATGTGTGCCATGTATCAAGTGGCATGATATAGTGCCTGTAGAAGGATAGTGTAGAGGAGCTGAAGGGGTGGTAAGATCAACGTAACAGAAGGCAAGGGAAAAGAATACAGAAAAATTAAAGGAAATAAAGGTAAATTTTTGTGAGTTATTGTGATAAGATATGATGTTCTAGTGTTCTGTAGATTTATGTCAAGCTATTGGTTTTTCAATAAGAAAAAGGGTTTAGGCTGCTCCAGCGTGCAATTTTTTGCAACATTCTGTTTGATTCTACTTTCTGTGCAATAAAACTCATTTTAGTTGTTTAGTGAGTGGTTGGGGTAATTCTAAGCGGCGTCGGGTTCAAGGGAAACGAATTCCATGAAATGGGTCAAAATGGATACTGTACCTGTCCAATCTAAGGCAAAAGAAGTGCATTTACTTACAGTCTACGTTTTAGAGTGGTAGTTTTTCTGCTTTGACCCGGTAAGTACCTCCTTATTTTTTTACTACTTTTAGTTAATCGCTTTTGTATTTGCCCCTCGATACTTCCTTTTGAGGTCCCTTTCGTTCAAAATTTTCCAAAAGTTGCTTCCAACCCTATTTACTCTACTTTTTTAAGGTTTCTGCTTTTGCCATTATTTTCTTAATCAACTATGTCCTTGGGGCTTTGCAGTCGGATTTCTTTTGTTGGCTATCCGATGCATTTCATACTCCTGGCCCGACTGCTTACTACTGAGACAGCTGTTTTGTGAAGTCATATTCGGCGCTATCACGTTTTTGCTTCTTTTCAAATGTTTAAGGAGTTTTTCGGACTTGTACGTTTTTAATTCTCTCAGTTTCTATCATTTTTCTTCAAGCTTTTGCTTCAGTTCTGCTGCCGTACCACTCGTTATGTGCGCGAAAACTAATACAATAAGACGCCTGGTACTTAGCTATTCGTACTTTTGTGTTTTGTTCTAGTTTTGGAGCGTAATGCTGTTTGAGTCCCTTTAAAAGTTGCTTTATATATTTTACGTGAACCACTTTTCACATGGAAGCAACCTATGCATTTAGCTGCTTGTTACTTGACATCTTTACTTCGTTGTTCCGTTGAACCATGTTTTCACATCCTTACATTTTTACTATTCTTAAGGTGAAATTTGTTGCCATTTATCTCATTGTAACTGCCACTGATGTCTCAGCCTTACATGTCTTCGGTGAATGGAGTACAGACAAGGTCTACACATTCGTGGCCCGTTTTGCTTTTCAAAAGACCGCCGTCGATGAAGTAGAAGCCACTCGAGGCTACATCTTCGGCAATGTTACCAGCTTGGACCCTTCATTCAGTATGTCTAAATCTTGCTTTTTTTCAGGCCACTTTTTATTTTGTCATTCATTTGTTAACCATTTTCATTGTGCATAACCGCAATCTGTACTCACTGTTTTGCTAACGGAAGGTAGAAAAACTGCGAAAACTTCACTGCGAAATGTGAGAGATATGGTATGAGCTCTTCCATTAGATTTTATCGAGTCTTTTTAGCTTTTAGTCACTTTAGTAACCTCACAACTTTCGAAAAAATCCTAGTATGTTTTCTTCTCTGTGCTATATTTTGAATAGAACGCGCTAGTTAACAGCTGCCCGAGCCACAAAAACAGGCGGATAATTTAAGCATAATCTTTGTGTGAGCGCCATGCATTTGAAGTAGTGGGGGTGATCCGTATCCCTTACTTAGCCTCGTAATTTGGTTGATCATTTCATCCATTTGGTTGTAGCAGAAGATTCATTCTTTGTGACACATTAATCTGGACTCACCAGATAAACGTGTTTGATATCGCTCATGAACCTCTGAGCACTAGAAATGCAAAACGTGACAGTCCGTGGTAATGAAAACAATAAAAGATTCATCTTACTGTCAGGCTACTAAGCACTTCAAACCTTTCATTTTTATGGTTCGACCTTTTCCTGAGTGGGGAAAGGTTTACAACTTATGGAATTTTAAGAATCGAGAGGAGTTAGATTTCCTTTCCTTTTGAAACCTGGTAAAATCCGCTTCGGCACAGCCCGGTGCAAAATAACCGTTTGTCGTTTAATACGTTTGTCCTACCCACTCAGTTCAGTCCTCCTCTAAGTTTGAGTCTTTCAAATAACTTATTTTTTTATCACGGTTTGACATCCCCTAGTGAGCGCTATTTGGTTACCTCCGGACTAGCTCTAAAGGGAATATAAGGCGTGACAGCCTCTAGATGGGGTTAGTATTGCTGTGCAGAAGTACTGTGGGACTCGTGGGAGGTGAGAGACATAAATCCTGGTTGCATACCTTATCTCTTCTATAAAACCCGTCAAAAAGTATTCAAGTTTGTTAAGGCCACCCAAAAAATAAAAGCATAGGTCATCAATGTGTGGACCTTCCAAATCTGGTGATAGTTCTAGGTACAAACTACATTGTAGGTGTTCATTTGTCAAGTTTTGCTGAAAGCTAGGTAATAGTTTGAATTGAACAATTTTTGTAGAGATATTTGTCTAATGGTACAATCATCAAATGTAACACTGAACAGTAGCAAAGTATCAAAGAGGACTATCTTAGTTTACAGTGTAATTTGGCATTTAAAACCCCCTACAGATTCCTCCACGAGGCTGCCACCAGCAACTCTGGTGGTAGTGGATGGTGAGTACGTAACTGATCTATATGGCAACGCTAGCCGACCTGTGCAATTCTTCGGTGACGTCTCAAATAAGTCGCACCTCAGTCTCTGGCTTGCCGAGACAGCACGGTGTCGGACCATGTTCTCGCGCATCAACACTCTAGCCTGGCTCCGCAAATGCGGTCCTAAAGCCAAAATGGACTTCTTGCGGCAGGTGCCCTGTACCACTGGAGATGTCTGCTCCGAGGAGGATGATCGGTCTCGTGTTCAACCCGAAGCGCAATTCACTTTTACGGTCCAGGATCGTCGGCAACCTCGGTAGATCCTCACTCAATTTCCCTCTCTCTGTCCGTCTGTCTGTCTATCTTCATAGCAAATAATTTGTCTATAACTTAGGGATGGCAATTTTATGCTCCATAGAACAGTAGATAGCTCCTTCTGCTTTAGGTCTATCTCTGAAAGCTTCACCTAGTTTGGTATTTGCTGACTTTTGAGGTTGGTAGTCTCTGCCTTCTTCTGATATGAGAGACCTTTTCGAGTGTCCAGTTTCATAGTCAGTAGAAGCAGACCTATCGTCTCTCTCCTACACAACACCTTTACTTCTTTCAATTTATCACTGTCCTTGTATATCCCTGGGACTTGCTCGTCTTGGAAAGTTGGCCTTGAAGGTTCGCCTTCTTTCGGCCTCTTTCTGCTTCTAAGAGTAGTTCACAGCCCTTCCCTTCAACTCCTTCACTTACCAATGCTAAATTATTTTTCCTCAGGACATTGAATTGCCCCATTTAGGTGCTTTGCCATTCTCTCTTTTAACTCTCGACTATCATGGTAAACAAATCCCAGAATCAACCCGACGACGGAAGTGACATGGCCCATCGTTGTTCATGTTGCATTCTATGAAAGGCCAAAGATTAAGACTAGTCGGGACGCAAGTTACTCCGTATTTACATCAGCTTAGTAACTCCTAATGGAGGCTATTGGGTGATTTAAAAACAACCTTACCGTAAACGCATGGAGTAGCTGAGAATTTAGTTGCACAAATGGCATAAAAGGAACGCCGTGGAGGCCAAATCAGTTGAGACTGAAGAGATCCGCTTGGACCAGCGTAAGGACAGACCCGAGTAAAAGTAGAAGTTAAACCTCAAATGTTTCCCAAACAAGTGGGTCAGATCTCCCAAATAAGGGCTTTGGTGAGAGTCACCGGGATATGTGATATCGACCACCATAGTTCAGAGGTTTCCTTGCCTCAACAGTGGCACCAACACCCGCACTACCAAACGGAGCATAAAGGAGAAAACAGGCGGCGTTATTACCCGCACCATATAATTTCCCCCTCTGTTTGGTTTCATCCAAAATTAGTCTTTTTCGGATTAATTGGATATTGTCACCCACCACAAAGTGCTAAAAATACCTTTCAATTATTCACAGAAAAGCCGGGGAATCTCTCTCTCCTGATTTTGTCAGAAAACACCTTAAAACGTATTTCCTTTTTCCCCCATTTTAATGTACTTTTTGGCATTTTCGAGGAGTTATCTTGTAATGGTGTAACCGTCATTTGTCAAACTCGAGGGCGTCCAAGGTGGTGGTGCTTGAATCACGTAGTATCTCACGCCTCCCAATGAGCCAATAATGGAAGCTGACTAGGTGTGATGATGGCCTTTGTTGCTGGAAGACGACAACACGAAGTTTTGTCATATAGCGTAATTCTACCCTAAAAGGCCTGCATGTAAGTGTGAAAATAGGCACACCTAACATGCTATGCAATTCCTCTCTTGTTGATGTGAAAAAGAGACGCCACATTCAGGTATCAGTTAAAAATGGTTTATGGGTTTTGTGTTAGGCACCTAGCCAGTATTACACCTTATTTTAATGCCTTGTCGACTGATGTAATAGGTGGCCCGACAGCGGTAAATCCGCACAAGTGCGCTCTTTTAACTGCGAGGAGGAGATAACGAGCTATTTTGCGGAGTGTAATTCTAACGAGACGCGATTCTTTATTTGAGGAGATTAGTGGAGCAAAAAGTTTGGTTTACTTCCAGTGAAACTTGTAGCCTGTGGAAACGTAGAGAGTACCATCGACACGGGTGAGCCAAATTTGCATCCAACTCGTCTTTGTCGGGGCTCTCTGCTTTCTTCATTTTTTTTTAATATTCCTTCCCCCGCCCTCCGTATCAAAGTGCCTCATGGACAGATGCAGATCCGGCCTATCCAGCGGTCATACCAGTTTGAACTCAGTCCCAAAACTTGTGAAATTTGTTGCATTGGTCTTGAAGAATGTACGGCAGTGGAGTAACAAAGAAATTTGTTTTAGGTGGTGACACATGTGGTGATGACCCCCTTCAGTGCCGTTGAACCTGAGAAATGAAACTCCTAGGTTACGTCTGCTTTAAGTGGGAGGAGAGGGAGCCGTGAAAGTCTCCGAGTAAATGGATTTCATCCACACGTCTTGTATTTGCAGGCGACGGGCAATAAGCTTCACTTCTTTCACGTACGCTTTCAAAACGAGTCATGCATTGTTTCTGGAATGAGTTGTGCTAGGAGGTGGCAGATTTGCTTGGTCTGATGATAGTGCAGGCAGTACAGGTGTTGATGCCATGGTGAATGGATGAAACCACTGCGGTCTCGCAGTGGTCGGTATTCCTCTGAGTGTCTCGTGGTGAAAGAAGGAAAGTTAACATTGACGAATTCGGTAACCACGAGTCGAAATAAATCATAACCAATCAAAACCAAGTGTCAAGTTTATCATGCAGTCAAGCCTTTTGAGCATTCCGATTCCTTAGAGAAGCATCAAAGAGGGTGGAACGCCTTCATTCGGGTTGTGATAAATTCGACCAAATCACACAAATGTATTCTTTTTACCGCCGAGGTATATGAACACCGTCGTTGGCGCCGATGCTGTGGTGTCTTCGTGATATGCAGAGCCACAACCTGTAAACTTTAACACCTTTTAAGAGTGATTTACGCTTCCTTTTTCACACTTTGTATGTGTTTTGTCGCTAGAAGTGTTTATTGGGCAAAAGAATGTGATGACATCTGTTTAACTGACTTGAGCGAGGCAAAAAGTAGCCGATATTCGGTTTTTTGGTCCCTTCACGCTAATGACGTCTGGTAACGAAACTGGTTTGTCTAGTTTGTTTGGAGAAGCATGAGGACTGTCGATCAGCGATCGTTTGTGAGTGCACATACCCGCAGTCGCTCCGGACGGTCTCCCTGCCGCATTTCCCTCCTACACAGCAGAAATTTCATCCGAAATTGATGGATGCAAATTTACCCTGTCTGTCTGAAGACTGCATTTACCACGGTCTCAAAGCTGTGGAAGCTTCATGCGACATTCAGTGAGGGTGCAGCAGAAAAATAGACAGGTCAGAAAAGGTTTTAAAGCTTAACTCGAGGTTCGGGAAAACTTTTGCAGATGGTTGACATGAATGATGAATCAGACCGTGGTACCTTTACCACATAAAAACGCACCAGTTATATAATTTGTGGAGAGATTTGTGATGAAAAGTGGTTTCTGTATATTAAAGTTCATGGAGGGAAGGGACATATCACTGGCTATGAGCAAACGACCCATTCACTTGCCACACAACTCCACAGATGAATCGCTTACTTCAAGCCGAGTGTGGTGCACTGCAGGACTAGTTGTTCATTGGGGTGAGATGTGTCAAGTCGATCATGTCCAGGAAGAACTCCTTCATCGTCTTTGGGAACAGGCAAGACTGGAGAATGAATCTAAACCGCCACAAGGGTGGCCCATGAGGAACTGTCACATCGCACTCTGGGAAGGGGTGGGAGCAATGGCTCACTTTGTCCTGCATATTCTTCTGATACTGAATGTCACCCTTTCCTGACCTCAAACGCAAAGGGGAATAGACAGTCTGGAAATAAAAGATGAGGTAGAGACGGAAGTGTCTGAGGCAGAATTATTTTTGCCGTCTAGACACGGAATACTCTACAAAGGTGGTATTCACAGCTACTTTTAGCTCGTTGACGAAGTATTATAGGCCATAGATAGTAGTGGTGGCTATACCAGTGAACACTTCAGAGAGACTTCTGTGAAAATAATCGTTTGGTGCATTTTGTTGTCATAATTTGTATATTTGAGGTTGGACAGTCGAGTTTGTTTTATTGTAGGCTTGTGTTGTGTGCCTTAGAGGTGGGAATACTGGGGACGACCTAGGTGTCAAACTGACGTCACAAGAATAGGTCCTGGCGATAGGTGTCTTGACTTTTAGTTGGAGGACGTCCAATCTGCGTCGGCAAGAGTGCTCCTTCTCATACAACCTACAGAAACTAGGACTATCTCCGTATCCACTATTTCTGTTACAGTGGACTTCTTTTTCATCATTCAATCAACACCTCAACTTTGGAGTAATTCGTTGTAAAACTTTCCTTTTGCTGCTTTTATCTTTGTGAGACTCCTTGCCACCTTTATTAATGATTTTTCCGTCTTCCTTTCCGCCTTCAAGATTCTGGTACCTTAGTCTGATTGCTTGCTACCGCAATCTGACCACCTGCGAGTGGGAGACTTCGGCGCTACCTCGACCCGACAGTGACCTCTCAAAGAGTGACTGCGGAGATCCCTTGAGACCTTGCGTACCAATGCGCATGCGTTATGATATCTGGATGGTGAATGGGGTACCACGTCTACGCGACTACTACCGATTTGAGCACCAGTTCTCCTTTGAGTACCACGACATCTTCGAGATCTATCTCACATTCGGTGTCCTCTACCTCTTCCTTGGAGTCATCCTACATGTGAGTTGAATTCATTGTCATCTTCATCGACTCCCTTGAAAATTCTTGATAGGCGTTAAATGCATATGACTACAATTTTTTATCTAGCCGCGGCGTCACAATTATGTGACGCATATTCTTCCTCCTTATACGACTACTTCTACTAAAAAATCAAGCCTCAAATAGCTCGATTAATATGACAAAAACGTCCTTAGTTTGAGACTTGTCACATTTTATCACTTCTATTGCAGTAGCAGTTGCATGTATCGGGGATCACGTGGATACTGAAATGTGAGAGAGACTATTTCTCTGATGATCTCCTGACGGTCAGTTTTACAGTATTGTGTGAGTAGTAGGCTCATAGGCTCATTCAACCAAGTCAAGCACTTGTTTGATATTTCTTACGAAAGGCGGGTGGTTGGACTTGGCAATGCCCCTCAAAAGTGGACAGGGCGTTCTGAGGGCTTCAACGACGTGGGTATGCCTTAATTGGTCTTGTCAGAGATGAAAGTGGTCCTTAAACACAACAGATAGAAGGAGCGCTCAGAGCACACAACATCCTTTGTCCTCCTCTTGGAAGACTATATTTGCGTTGCCACCATAACTTCTCGATTAGCTGTCCTAAAGAAGGAGCTATGAAAGCACTGACCCTATTTCCTAGACCCTAGCAAAGTCTGTCAGATGGTGTCAAAGCAACTGGGAAGAGCGTAGTATTATCTAGCTTTAACTTTCTTAACCCCCTCCCCCCAGAGTCTTCCCCTATCAAATGACAAAATAATTTCCTCGACTTTCACTAGGGCCAGCTGCACTGGCTTGCTGAAACCTGTAGCAGTTAAGCTATTGTTTATATTGCTTTTAAAAGTCCACTGTCCATATATCCTATACTCTACCATTACCGCCTATTGTTTGATTAGCCTGATGGGCGTATGTCATAGTGAGGGAAGAGAACAATACCGTCTCGCCTAATCCTCACTCAATCCAAGCTACCACCTAATCTTAACATTAGAATGCCACGTGGCATCATCATTTGAGAAAAATTTACCGCTGAGAAGTAAAGGTTGACAGGGAAATGGAGGTGACCGGGCCCAGATTTCTTGCCTTGACGCCCCCGAGACAAAACCACGTGTAGAGATGGGCTCCCTTTACTGCTATCTTGTCTTTTTGGGTGAAGGCGACTTCAAAAGACCAATTTTTTCTTCTCGTCCCGTTTAAACCGCACAAACACCTTTTTTGTTACTTTAAAATTCGGTAGTTTGAAGAAATCTTTTTTTCTATCAACAAGCGGCATCTATTGTTTCCTCTCAGTCATGATTGCTTTGACTCAGGCGCACATACACAGCCAAACTGGTGACGCTCTACTTAATTTGCTTCCGGGAAGAAAATTTTCCAAAATGTATCATTGTACATCCTTAAATCACAGTTACAGTATGTTACGTGAGAAGAATATAGTTTTGCAAATCCTCACTAATTTTCTTACCTCCGGGTGAAAAAAGGCGGAAGGTTTTTCTCATCTTTTGTTACTGCAAAAGTAATGTATTAAACAAATCTTGAGCTCTTTTGAGCAGAGTACACCTTCTGTTTTTCAAATCTGATCCGCTACCACTGTGGTATTTATGTGACGCCCCGCTTCTCTTACTTCAATCCAACATGTCGAATGTTTGCCATTGTTGGATTTCACAGCGTTAGTGTCTTGTTGAAACAGCGCAACCTCCAGATTTTGGTTATCAATTTTTCCTTGATACCACCAACATATGGTGCATAGGGTATCTTCTCGGCTCAAGCCGTTCGAGAGAAAGCTGGATGTAGGCAGAGAACTTGGTGATGGTTTGCGGTGTGTCTCCAGAATCCAGAAAAAACGTGCCCCTAGCCACGTAGTGAGCGCCTAGTGCCAAAGAAAAACTGACATCCATCACGTGGAGTAACACCAAGGGAGTGCGCCATGAGGCCTTATTACGAGTCAGCTTTGCGGCGGTGTGAAGTGGGGGATTTTTATTTGCCGTATAGAAAGAGGCCTTTTTTCCAGTTTATTCTCTAGAATTGCCTATTGATGGAAGTGTTGAAGAATTTTTTTTTTTGGAAATGATCGAGTTTTACCTTATTGACTCAATGCATCTCATCAGTATTCGTTTGATTTGGAGTTAGTGAACAGGCCCTGATAAACAATAGGATCTGGAGTGCACCATATTCGACTTGAAGCAATCACAGTCTTCTGGAGGTGGATGGAGGTGTAATGGTGCTCCTGCTACTCCTAGAGGTGTTGACGCCATGATTCACGGCCGTACGTAACATACAATTCCATCAACGAATAACTCAGCAGGCCGCGAGAGGACTGTTTTCATTTTACCCTGAACTATCACAAGGTTGAACAATCGCTAGGTAGATGGCTGAAGGCGCATGTGCTAGTGTGACCCGTCTATTCGCCTACGTGTCCGACAGGCTGACTTGACAATGACTGTGACGCCCATAGCGTAAAGATAACTTAGACCGGATGCACCTGGTCCGATCACTATTAATATGTGACGCCTACTCTCGTCTAGACTATTTTCTGATTTGGCCACAGTCACGGACAGCCCATGCTGTCCACTTTAATACCAAATGGATTGAGAGCTTGGATACTACTATTACTTCATCCGTACATTTGCGCAAATACAAAATCCTCTCCTGTAAATGTAGTCCCTACCAGCGTCACATACATACGCCACCCTGACTTTCGTACAAATATGGGACTGTCACAGCCTTGCCTGCAAAAGCAAGCAGGAAGGAGGGATTGTCTGATTATAGCGATAAACTTCTGACTTGTAGATCAAGTACAAGGGAGAGTACGAGCCGTTAGCGTGTCTCCTCTTTACGCACATCTGGCTGTCTTTTGGAGCAGCGACACTGCGAGCTATCCACTTTTCAACCTTCTCATTTGATGGCGTCGGAGCACCCGCACTCCTTTTCATCGGTGATGTAGTCGCTCTCTCCGCTGAGTCTCTCCTTCTCATTCTCATCCTCACCACCGCTGAAGTCGGCTTTCCCATCCTCCCTGCTGAGCTCTCTCACTTTGAGCAGAAGGTCCGTCTCCAATCCCATCGAATCTCAATCTTTTTTTATTTGCCTCTCTGAGTTTATGGAGGTCTGTGCGTTCTCTTCCCCATCCAGTTGGCTGGCTGGTATGTCCTAGAGCCGATTTATTTATCCCTCAGTTCTTGCTTGAACAAGTCTGATTTTTCACCGTCAAATTTCTTTCTCACTCCCCCCCCCCGCCCCCACGCTTGAGTCCGTTGATGTCTAAGAGCCGACTTTGATCTTCCATCTGCGGGGTTGAACTCGGGGCGATGCTTAGTCGCATTTTACCGTTAGAATGTTTATTTATTTTTTTTTTTTTTTTTTTTTTTTTTTTTTTTTTTGTCATAGAACTGCTATTAAGTCACGTTTTGAAGCTACACCAAGATTTGTAACCACCCCATCAGTCAGTGGTATTTGTATGCGTTAGCGGGTGTGGTTGTGGCTGCTCACTCCTACTAAATGTATTCAATGGCGATTTTTAAATTTCCAGCCCCATTAGCATGGGAGCGAACAGACTTGCTTCACTTTCTGGCTTTTGCCTCATCACAACGATGTATCCTCTAACAAACGGAAGCGAAGTCATTGCCGTTTTCAGGGGAGTGGAGGGTCTCCCTGTGATCTTTGGAATCCAGTTGACACCAATCTCCAGCAGTTTGACTGAACTGACTTGTTAAAAATCGTGTTCTCGTAAAGTCTAGCAGCTTATGTGCTCTACTCATAATGTCACATATGCTTGACGGTCTACAAATGTGTAATATGTTCTTTGTCATTTTCTGATGACTAACCTTCATCAAACAGATTGTTTGAGTGTAAGACAATAAAGTGGCTGTTGGATGCGGCTGGTGCGGTCTTTAATTTTTGAACGCCTCTTGAATTGGTTTGAGTGCTGATGTCATTGTTGGGACTTTGAGAATCGATGTTCTCTATGATCTTATTCTGAGAATGTCTACTATCCCAGTAGAACACCTAAGAACACTCTAAAAGTTCCTTGTGGAAAACTGAATGTTGGGCCATTTTTGAACAATTGGGGCCGTGGAAGCATTCCAAGGTGAGGATTGGAACAACGAAACAGTAAAGCAGACTGCCACACTAAGATGGTGAGGTGCATTGACAAATGATTCCTTATGGGAGATGTTTGACGGGCAGGGTTAGAACTCTGAGATGTGTGAATGAGTGTGCAATCGGAGGACTTCAAGAAAAAGTAGGCGCAGTTTGCACTTCCTGGTAGGTGTTATATCAGCAGGAAACGGTCAATTTGACATGAACACTTCGCGCGTGTAAGTCGTTGTCATCTTTGAGACCTGAAAGCACCAAACGCTTTCACAGGCAACATCGTGGTAGTCGTTAGCTTTTAAATGTCTGACCTTTATTGCGCCATACTGCTCGCAGGTTCGTCAATACCAGAAACGTCAGTACCGCCGAGTACTTACTGCTGGTGTGGTCCCCTCCTCTGCAGCCAGTTTCCGCGAAAGCGATTCCACTGCACCGAATGGTGGAGGACGCTCCCGCTGTAAGGATATTGTCCTGCCCCCTACTGCAGCTACGTGGTCAGTGGCGCTGTGTCGCTCCGAGTCGGCGGCAGCAGCGGCGAAGATGGCGACTATGGTACCGACCCCTTCGGTGATCTCTCTCACCTACACCACCCTTGGTGAGGAGGCGGAGGAGGCCTCACGTCTCTTGTCCGTGTGCAGTGGCCTCTGTAAGTGTACTCAACGAAGTCTGCGCACCTCCATCTACCTTGGCTCAATGATTTCCCTTATCATCTCCATCGAATTGGCGCTCTACATTTGGGCTCGGGTACGTCCCTTTTTCGACCTTCACTTAATCCCTATCCGTATCCACACCTAGCAACTTCTTGAAGCTATTTATATCTATTTTGTCTATATTCAACTTTCTTGGTGTAGTAGGGTCCCAGTGATCCGCCATACTGATGTCTTCCGGGTTTAATTGTGCTTTCTCGTTATCTGTCTCTAAGTCTGGCAGAAATTTTAAAAGGCTGGGGCGAGACTTTTCGTGCATTTTGCTCACGGACTTTTTTGTTCTTTAACATCGCCATATAGAGGTCCTCTTTTGGACTGTATTTCATCCCATCTGCACCTTTAAATTTAGTAAATTCCTTCCAAACGGTTTTGGCGCCTTTGTACAAAGTGCACTCCCCCATTTTCTTCCTCTAATTAGAGAGTTTCATTATCATATTCGTAGTGTGTATAAGTAGCAATTAGGTGTCTCTTTCCAGAGGCTCTGGATCAGCGATTTCTGGGCTCCAGGATAATTTATACCCCTCAGCAATTATTGACTTTTAAGGCAGCTGAGTGGAGCTTCTCGGTCTATTTTTCTTCCGCCTACAGCGAGAAACCTCAGAATCCTTTGAGTGGTTTTGCGTCTGCAACTAACTCCGAATACTAATAGATGTGGGGTGCGGTAAGGGAGAAGTGGTTTAGCTTGGTTTGTGAGCTCTCCATTGGTGCGTTCTGGCGCTCCCTGCTTTATTGGGTGATCTTTGGTGGGGTCTTTGTGCTTTGAGTTGCATGCTCTGGTAATTGGTGTATTCATCTATACTGCCTTAAAATCAAACTAACTCGTGTAAACATGGGCATTGGTGACTTTTTTCTAGCTCTTTTCCACTGCAGATTTTACTTATCTTTGTTTAATAAAAACTTCCGAGGTAGTCACTGGAGCTGCGCAAACCTTCCCGTGACATCTATTATGTACGAGTGTTTCTGGGCTTGATCTTGGACGCTATTAAGCTTCCAACTGAAGTATTCGATCCATAAGACTTCGAAACAGTCGTCTTCAATTGTCGACGGATAGCGTAGGTGACAATTGGCCGGGCATTGGATACTATCGAAACAACGAGGTGATTTTAGTCTCGCCTATTTATGGTATCTGAGTGACCTTAGTCTAATAGTGCGTGTTGGTGAGCCCAAGGTGCGTCTATAGTTGATCTCAGTCAATCGAAAGGGACTGACTGGGCGAGAGTGTGACATTTCAAAATGTTTTTGGGAATCAGACATGAATATGAAGAACTCCTAGAAAATTGAACCATGAACGACTCCTGAAGGTGCAAGCATCTTCAGTTACGTAGTTAACTTTTCGTGGCCTCCATTGGACCTTTTTATTCGTCAATCACAAAAAATTTGCTGCATCAAGTCCACAATTGGGTGTACTAATTCCATAGGCAGCAACGTCAACGGATATAACTTGAAAGGAACCCTATTCGAGCTCTCACGAATGCTACTGATGTCATTAAAGTAGTAGTGACATTCTAACCCTGCTTCAACTGCCTCGATATTTGCTAATCCTGAGTTTGTAATTTGTCGAGGACTCCTACAACTCCACGAAACGTTATTGCTTCGTTTTCTAGAAATTTCTACTGTCGTAGCTTATTCTCGAACGTTCTAGAAAGGTGTACTTTCGCTAACCCCCTTCTAATTGGCTGATGCCACGTGTGGATGCACCTTAGGCGCACTAGTATTTACTGTAAGGTCAAGGTCAATTGTATGCTATGAATGGGCGAGATTGAAGTCATTCCCATCTCTGGCGTTTTCCGTCAGCCGGTTGAATGTCACCTGCTTGTACCTGTATTCCTGCCTCTCGCCTACTCAAACACGTCGGAAAATAAGGTTATCGGGTTGTGAGTTTGACAGGGTCCAAGCTCACGCGTTGTTCATGCCATGGTTGCACCTACCATAACCTCGTATGATCGTGGAAGGGACTTTGTATCACCACAAGGGGGTCAATTTATGGCAAAGTAAAGGTGCTGTTTCTGAAACCTGAAAAAGCTTTATTGTTGAAAGATTGGGGGGACTAGTGATTTGGGTCTAAGCAGAGTTCCGTGTCTGAATTTAAAATTTAAAACTGAGTAGTACAATTCGGTACTAGTAACAAAGTCCCTTTCTTGTTTTGGACGTCATCTATCACTCTTCCTGTAGTCATTTCACTGCTTTGACCGTCGGGAACCTTCTAGGAAATTCTAAGCACTATCTAGACGGAGGCAAAGATGTTATTGATGAATTTGCATTATGGCAAGAATATTTCCTCCTTCAAATTTTGTTTTCACCACAAGGTTCCCTCAGTCTCAGTGGTTTGTACCTTCATCTTGGTGAAATAATCGGAAGGTTACGCTCACACCCTTTTGAACAATATTCTTCCACACTCTTGTGACGGAAGAGTGATGCATTTTGTGGATTGTAGACGAGATTCCCAAATGACGCGTCCTCTGTCAAGTTGACTGCTTCGGAGGCATTCATTTGCAACACAGTGCTAAGGGCCGCCGGAGGTTCAATAACAAGCGTGCTTCGCCTGGCGACCACCTTTAGTAGAGACATCTACCTAGCAGCTAGTCCTGACCACAGATGCCTTTTTCCGGCAAAATTGTAAGCGGTCCCTAACAGAGGGTCTTGAATCGTTCAAACCGAGTCTGAAACTGTCCTTCAGAGGCTTTCATTTACTGTGGGCCTTCACAAGTTTTAGCCGTCATAGCGGATGGCCTCCCTTTTTATGATGTCTAACGTGATTTCTTGTCCATAGACTTGGAATTTTGTGTTTTGGAGCAGGTCCAGCCTGGGTAGCTTTAGCAGAGCCCTGTGTCAGCATTGGTGTGGAATGGTTCCGAGAAGAATGAAATGGTCCATATAGTTAAATGCATCATTCCATTATGCAAGCGGATTTTATGTTACTGGGGTAAAGAATTTGAAAGGTGAGGTGCTTAGGGCTATTTTAGGGCCTCGAAATCAAGGTTTTGGGTTTCTAAAAGCCTTGTCAAAGAAAAATAAGAAACGGCATTCCCTAAAACCAATACATTCCACTCCATCATCTCCTTCCTTTGTTGCAGTTTGACCAGGACCCCGTGTTGGACATTTCAGTGTGGAACACGACGCCAGGTCGCTTGTTAGTGGCGATGCGTCTAGTGGTAGTCTTCTGGTTTCTCGCCATCCTTCGACGTCGGCGCACCTCCTCCAATCTGTCAGAGGTGGTCGAACCGTTGCACTTTGCGGCGGCCTACCTCCTTTGGCTCCTCGCTCTCCCCATTGTCGTCTTCGTCGCACATACCAGTGTTTCGCCTCTCTGGCGTCACAAAACCATTATCGGTATGATTCATTCCTTTTACCCCTCCTCCCACTCTCCCTTCCCGTATAGAAGGCAACTCTGCTTCATGCAAGGTTCCTAGGCTACTTTGCTGTTCGGACCTTCTGACGTCTTTTGCTCCGTTTCGAAGTAGCTACATCACCAACACTTCTCCGAATAGTTATCATCTTTGCAACCTTGAAAATATGGCTCGCTTTGGTGGCTGATAGTAAGTCCATGGACTAGAGTTTTAGGAAGTCTCATTCTACTAATGCAATGTTCCTCTTCTTCATCGTCCACCGTTAGTGAAACTCCCCTCCTCTTCATGCCTTCCAGGTTTTGAACCAAAGAGATTTCCTGCTGCCCAATTTCTAGGTGTCTTGACGGTTACGCCACACTTCATTTTGACTGCAATTTTGCGAGTGTGATCTTACACCCAGGGGGTGGGGGAGGGGGCTAACCCAATTCCAGCTTGGCTATAGACGGGCTCCCAATCCGCATATTCAAAGCAGCAAGATTTCAATACGCTGAGCAATCTGGGGGCGCGGGGCATGCTTACGTGAATGTGGGTTGATTGCCAGGGTCGTAGGGTGGCCCTGTTCTCGTGCATTTACAATACTTTGATTAGTCCCTTCATGGTTTATTTGTTCGTGGTACTGACGAACGAGAGCATCTGGCCAAGAAAAAGTGGGCTAGAAACAGAGATGCTGTGCTGTTTTTTCTCAGCCCCTCTAAAGACAGGGCGTTGGCTAGGCCAAGGCCGGTCTCGTTCAATACCACCTTATCCGTTCCATGCTGGTCTTCCAGCCTTTATGTGGATCGACAAAAAGTTACCTCTGGGTTTGTGCACCTTCGAGAGGCGCTTGAACACTCGTCTGTTGAAGGGTGCGGCCGTTTCCAGTGTCCATTCAGCGATTTCAACGTAATCATACGGAATGGTAAATCGGTTTGGCGACTTGACAGGATTAAAAGCGCCGAGGCATGACAGAGGAAGAAGTAGATTGGCACAATGCTTGATGTTGCTGCCATGTGAGCTTCTCTTGAGCGCCTAACTTTGTGGCTTCTCCTTTTCAGGAGTGATGCTCCTTTCCGATTTCCTTGCTTCTATTCTCTACGCTCAATTAATCAACCGAGCCAAGTGAGTGAATTTTGGGATTGACGCTTGACATGGCGTGGATTATTTCTGAGTGGTAATTTTGTCTTGAAAGATGGCAAACTGGACAAATAATAAAAAATTGCCTTCAGACAGATGGGGTCAGGGATTGAATGTTGCCTGACTTACTGTGAACCAGCGATTTTGATGCATGAGGTGCATTAGCTTTCCAAAGATGTCATTAATTACAAAAGGCAATTATGCAGAGCCGTCATCAACCTCTAAAACGACTACACGTATTTACCAAAAATATCTAGGGCATTTGTAGCCACATCCCTTGTTAATCACCTCGAATGGTAAACCAGGAGAATTGGGACACTATCAGCAAAAACATCCAGTCATCCACTCCTTTGCCACAGTCCAGTTACTTTATTGTTCTAGTGACACTATTCATCCGCCTAGCTTTTTAGCCAATTTAATTGCTTCTGGAATCAAAATTAAAAAAAGTAATACTTCTCCTTGGAACAGAAACAGCCCATGCGTTGTTACTGTTTTAAACGCGATTCAAGTGTAACTGGTCGCCATGACCTGACGAAAAACGCATCACATGCCTGCGATGTGTGGGCTCAGGTAGGAGCCACAGCGCTAGTGTCACGTGCGCGTGAAGCTCACGCCGGAGCACATGGCACGGTAGTAGCCGTGATGGGTATCAACAATGATGCCTCGCCCTCCTTGCACTATGACTTCGTATTCTGTGCCTGCTACTTGAGAATTAAATGTAATCCTTTCCACGCTTCCTCCTTCAGCGCTTACGCCTCACACTAGATAAGCGTCACAACTACCACCTGCGCCAATAAACTTGGAGTCAACCGGATCTTTGGCTATTAATAACAATTGGGTAATCCTCACAACTGAACTACTGCTTCCCCTTGTTTCCAGTCTACTGCTCAGTCCGTAGACGACAAATGTGTATATTTTTATAAACCCCCAAGACCAACTTTGATGTGATTTTTCACCTCTGATTAACTCAGTTCTGTTTCTTCCTTTCTTATCTACAAATAAAGCGAAGGGAAAATGTAGTGAAGCGACTGTGTTTGCGCAACTTTTACGGCTCGGAGGCACGGGACCACCTACCCACGTGATTGACTGTCATGGAGAGGCAGAAATCATCACAGCTGACCCGAAATCGTGATGACCAATCTGGCATATACTGGAATCACACTTATTACCGGTCCATCTCGCGTAGCATGATGAATCTGATTACACTCATTAGGTTCCATCGAAACGTGCAACCAGAACGAGAAAAGCGGGTCGTGCGAAGTGACTTGTTAAAAGACGCACAATGTTAACAACGCACTAACGGGGGGCCATAAAAACCTCCAGACGCTCGGTTCGCAAATGAAATGGAGCGAAGTGATGATTAAACCTAGACGTCGCAGGGGAGAGCGAACTCTAGCCAAGGATTACTGACCTAAACACCGTTTGACCAAAACACACCGAGTAAAAACAAGAACGAGTTGAGGAAGATAAGCACTGGGTGATAAGAGTTGTCATTACAAGCAGGCCATGGCGCCAGTAGCTACATAGGTAATGGGAACAAGTACCATGAACATAATTCAATTTAATCCCAATAACGTAAGTATGACAATAAATCATGTAGATACAGGTATCAACGGCAGGCGAGCACGAGAGCATTAAAACCCATGAACTTTGATTTGATCCGCCTTCACAAGGCCGTACTTTTTTAGGAACTCTGCGATGTTGTCACGCTGATCGCCTTGAAGCTGAAGAACTTCACCATATTGTTCATGTTGGACCACATTGCCGTTGCAGGCAAAATCTTTCTTGCATACCTTGAGGATCCGTTTCTTATCAAACTTATCAGGGATGCCCTGAACGGTAGTTAGGGCTTTGCGGCCGTTTCTTTGTTGAATACGAATATGAACGGCGGTATCTCCTTTATTTGGCTCACCGTCATCCGCAAAAGGGTCTCAGAAAACGCATGAAATAAAACAACCACATACCATGGGTCTGAAGATTTTGCAAGGACATAAGCAAAACCGAATAGTGCAGGACTAGACAGCTAACATATTCAAACAAAGTTAAATCAACTAAAATACCTCAGCCCAATTGCGGCTACATACATAAATGTAAAGATTTGATCACCAAAAATGACGAAATATGAAACTGACTAAACCACTGCTAGTTGTGCAAACTTCATACAATAGTTTAAAGCTCCCCACCCATCCAAATTAAAAGGCTAAAGTTTTCTAGTACTCAAAAAATATGTCAAGTTGCAAGCAAGACTAGTTTAATATAATAAAAACTGCAAATTATGCATCCAAGTTATTTGAAAGCAGTTTTAAATCCTGTAAGGCAGGTTTATTTACTTACACATTTGTTGATAGGGGTAATTTGTCGTTAAAAGCAAAATTAAAAAACTTTAAGTTTAAATATACATGCCACATCCACTTTACGGTGTGCTTCTGAAATGGTGTGGGTTTTGTTAAGCAGTCACCTTCTGATGTTGATCTTTTTTTTGCTGTTACTTTAGTTCTCGCCATTTTGTCTATTGTCTTCATCAATAGACTGCGTCAGTGAATGTTGAAGAAGGCTGCATGGGAAAATCAGTTTGTGGCCGGGTAATACATTGTAGTGATGGATGTTACGACGAAAACGTCGATCTTCCTGGTGTCGTTGATGGCGGAACCGACAACATCATGAAATCTGTAAGCTATAGAAGTCCTCTTTTTGGAAAGTGGTTCCTCTGGTCATGATCCCTTATCCCAGCCGTTCTTGGCTCCCTTGTGATTTTGCCGCAGGTATTTGCAGGACCTAGAATAGGCTTTGCGCTTTAAGTATAAAATGAAGGGTTTGTGTATAGGTTAGCTCTTTTGAGCTAATTTCTTGCTTAAACTTATCTTAAATTAGTTGGGCATAATTGGTTATCGCATTTTACTTATCCTCAACCGGACGACAAGTAATTTTGCGAACACACGCCTTATGCTAAAATAATTAACCCTGCTATAAAGCCTTGTGCACTGAACTCCTGTGCTTTTTGTCGGAATCGATTATGTTGAAATACGCTTTGTGGTCTTCGCCAAAGGTGGTTAATTGTAGTAGAAATACGGACTCGAGTGTAATCCCATGTGTTTCTGGTAAATTTCTGTTGATGTGACATAGCCGAAATTCTGCGTTTAGTCAAGATGCGACGCAGCATGCTGGATAACATTTTAGCTTCCTAGCCATAGGATTTGTTTAATATCACCAAATCTTCCAATGTTTATTATAGCCTGTGGGTGAGTTGTAGGTACATGCCTTAGATGAATTAACTTTCATTTCTAAACTGTCCTGAAGTCACAAAGATCGCTTTTTCCAAAACCCAGAACGCATCTGCTACCATCTTAGCTTTGGACTGATGTAGCAGATTCCCAGGCAGTTTTAAAACAACCAATCTTTATCATATGACATGTTCAAGCCAATGTTGATTCAATAGGAAGTGAGTGACGCCACGTGGTCCTTCCGCCTGCTGCAGGAGGTACTCTCCCTGTCACAAAAGGTTCTCAGGGTTGCCGACTGGGCGGGTGAACACCTAGCGAGCATGGTGGGCATCACGGATTCCAAATTCGACATTTATCTCTGGCAGCACGAATACGAGGCGCGGAGGCAGGCCCAGGAGGAGGCCGACAGTTACATAATTAATCCTGTCCCGCTTGGGAACAACGCGACCTTCCATATGGAAGTGAGAAAGAGCAACATTGGCAGTCAGGGAGGGTCCTAGGCCTTCTTCGTCTTCTGTGCTTTGAGTTTTTTGTTACTGCACCTTTAGTTGTTTTTTGACCTCTCCTAACTTCACGGCAATACCCTATTTCCTGTTCTTGGTATATGTAATTACTGTCATCGATTTGTGAATTCAATCGTGTTATTTACTTGAAGGCCTTCATGTCGATCGCAGAATCGGATTACATGGCCCTGGGTTCTTTCCAATTTCATGATATTTAGTCTAGCTTGCACCATTCTTCGCTGGACTTAAGTTTTGAATGCACCCTGCAGGCAGCATTTGGTTCAAGAGGTTTACTATAATCACCGGGTTCGGTCTTACACACCCTTCCGAAGCAAATCCCACTTTTGCTACAAATAGTCGAATCTCGGACCTCACAGCTGTTAGCACCCATTTTCCTTAATGACTTTAGAAGTGGTCTAAGATTGGTGGCTTTCCTATCCACTGAGGCGTGTTACCGTTGGGTTACAGGGTCACGAATGCGTGAAGTGCAAGTCTCTCACCTGTACTTCACCAGTTTACTGACGGTAAATGTAGGATACTCTTGAATAAAAGGTGATTCTAGCACTTTTTCCGTTTATTAAACAGGTCAGTCTGGTGATGTAAGATTTAACTTCATCAGAAGAGCGAAGGATCTGGCCTACAGTGGTTGGCTTTTCTAGCGGACTTGTAATGAATAGGCGCAAGTCCAAGCACCGATCGAACGTTGTTTCTTGCGTGGTCAAGGCAAACGGTAGCGCCAAACTACACCGGAGCACCCCAGGTCATTACATCCTCCGTCCCTTCATTCACGTCAAATCGGTTCTCGCCTATTTCCCTTAAAAGTGAAACACCTCACGGGCCGGCAAGTCTGATGTTGTTGAGTTGATTGAGTAGTCTTCTTGCGTGGACAAAGATCCTGAAATGCGGTGGAAGTTGCTCAATTCATCGTCTACCTGCCTGCGTTGAGAGGTTTGCTGGATGGCAAAATTAATTTTGTTACTCCCCCATAGACCTTCACTGTCATTAGGCGAACTTACGGGTGCGCAGATCGTATCAATGTGATTACGTATTTCCCCTAGTCGATGTCCGGGTTGCTTTGTCAGGCCACAAGTACATCTATTTTCCCACTTTTAGGACGAGGGGTGAAAAACATTGAAGAATGTCAGGTCACGAGGTAAAGGATGTAGCGAGGTACGCGCCTATAAGATAAAATGCTTCTTGAACCGATGCTAACTCACTCATTTACCACAAGAAAAGTGGTTTTGTACCTCTCACAAGAGATAATGCAGCAATTTGAGACTTCGCTTAACTCCATGCCCAACTGAGCCGGCATTCTAGCCTTCGTGGATTGCACTTCCGCCCGATGGCATGGTCCTCGGGCCAGGGTGGTAGTCTTTCTACAATCCCGTGCGTCAGTAAAGTGTTATTCCACAGTACTAGAGGCTGTCACTAAATTCAGAGAAGGCTATAGCATTGCGACTTCTGTACTTTAGTAGTAATGGGGTTAACAGTCAAGTGGAAAGTGATTTTCAGCCATTATTTGCAATTTGGTCTCTTCCTTCGCTTACAATTGGTGGTCTAAACCACTTTTTGCACCATCTACTGGAGATGGATCATATCAAATTTGACGACACATGGCTGCATTTCACTGTCCACAGCGGGAGCCTATTTTATTTACAAGGCTACACAAATATACCTAACAAGTCCCAGGTCTTTCCGGAGGTGGTTATAAGCAAAAGGCCAACACTAGTCCAGCTTCTGTGTGTTGACATAGATAAAAATCCTTGTGTCTCGCATGAGACTCTGACAATTTTTCAGTCTCTTGGATTCCTCGTACGACAGAAATAAGTCTCCTTTAACACTACTATGGCGTGTTGTGACCATGGGGAGGGGCCGAGGCTGGCTAACTTTCCTGCCCAATACACTTCAATTTCAAGCGCTTTAATGATCGCGAGAGACAAACCAATATTAAGGCTTAATTAGTCTTGGGGCAATTACATTATACCGCATTATTAACAAACTTTCACTGTAATCTAGTTAGAATCTGCTAGTCAGATTTTCACATTATATCATTTCGGCTATTGTAAGTCGTTTTAAAATACCTTTGAGCGCTAGATTTGAGTGCAGTTGCGGATGAGTTGCGTTTGCTATAATGCGTGTCGATAAAGGAGCTTTGAAGAATTGGCTGCGAACAAAAATCGAAGCATTGTATGTTACGCTGCATTTTTAAGGTGTATTGAATCATTTGAGTCGTGTTGCTTATGCATAACTGGGAAGTGCCTGTTTCTTTCTGGGTGCGATGTAGGTCCCCTGACAACGAGACGTCTGGACATTTTAATTGATCAGAATTAAGTTGCTCTTTACAGTGCTTAAATAGGAGATCTTAGATTGCATTTTTTGCCTTGCAACTTGGTCAGTCTGGTCTCTTCTATCGTGCATTGAGTTCGCTCCACATCTCAGTGATAACATCCATCGTGCTTATCTTGCTTTCGTTTTTTGTACAGATGGCCAGCTAAAGTAATTATAGTTTTTCAGGTCTTGCTTACTAGAGGTATGGCTTTGCAAGTTGGTGATGGCCGTGCAATAAACATATCTTTGGAAATAGCTAAGCAACTCCTCTCCTTTGCTTTTCTTCTCGTTTAGATCGATAACAGACCTAACTCCCTTGTATAAGTACATTGTTGTTCTGGTCACAAAGGACAAACCTGAGAGCGAGCTTAAGGTCTTCTGTATAGAACAATTGGAGGAGCTTCTAGGTGACAAAACCGCCGATTTCGTCGAAGAGATGTTCTCAGCCGCTCTCACGGCCTCTAACCCTGGCGACCAAGCCTCGTCCGAAAAGGCCCACGATGACCGCTGCCATCGTAGAATACAGGGTCGGTACAGTCCCCGTCCAAGGTCACTCCACTCAAATTCTCCCGAGATTCCTCCCAAACATCATAGGTCCCATTCACCCACAGATAATCTCTTTGATTCAAATAACCTACGCGCCGGCGCTATTAACAATAACAACAGCAGCAGACGTCTGCACAATCAGAATCCCTCTGATTCTCGGCGGCATCATCACGAAGCACACGAGTACGACCCTGAGGATTTCAACGACCGCAACACTTGTCGTCACCGTTCCAGATCAGATCACTCCGATCAGGAGGACTTAGAAGCGCATAGAGCTCGTTCTTCGCAACGTCCCGAGCGTGCTCGAGAGCGTGGTGTTCGGATGGAGAGACCTCGTGGTGGGAAATCAGATGACCTTGAGGCTAATCGACCTCAGCGCCGCCGTTGTCGTAATTTTGATGAACGAGGTTTCTGTATCTACGGTGATCGATGCAAGTATGAGCATGGGAGTGATGCTCTTGTGATCCCTGGCACCACAGCGGCGGCATGGACTGCCGCAAATTTGTTTGACACCGCGCTAGCGGCAACTGGGACGTGCCTTCTTCCCACAGCTCCGTCGAACGGTCCAGGTGGGCTGCTGGATGGCGGCGGTGATCCTTTGCCGACATCATCTGTGGAACAGGATGACGATGAAACCAGTGGATTGCCCATTTACAACCCCACTCCGAGTAAGTTTCGCGAGTTACGCTGCCACTTTATTCTTCTGGGAAGAAGAAGAACATTTGACTCTACTTCGGGTTTATCAAGCTTGTGGTTTCCTCTTTATTATTGAGTTGCAATAATTTAGCATCTCAGTTTCCTCTTTGTACAGTATTTCCTGTGCTCTTGGTTTGTATATCCTGTTGAAAAGCGTATGTCGACCGAATGTGCGTACATGTATTGATAAATCATTCTCCACTTTACTCTTTAGCACGGGCTAAAGATATGCTATCGTTTTATCAACCATATTATTTGGTTTTAAAACGTCGGCTTTGTTTGCTAGTGGCTCACACAAGCGTTGCTTAAGTAGGCGCTATCTTGCTGATTACATCAATTAGCTCATTCATTTAAGCAATTGAGTCTGATGTACCTGTTGGGATTCGGGGATACGTCGAACTCATTTTCTGGTAAAAATGGGGTTGAGATATGGACCTCAGTTAGGAATTTTTCTGGCGTGTTTAAATCTGTCATTTAAGTTGTCCAAAACAGGTTACCATCTTAGGTGAGATCAAATAATCACATGATACATCTCGTGCACGCATTTTTTCATTTTATCTTCAGGGGCTGTCTATCATCTATTCTTAAGAGGCTTGAACGTGGAGGACTAGTGTTTAATAAACATTGAGGCGTGAGACTAACCCTGAATTTTTTTGGTATTCATTTTTCCAAGAAACTTGTGTGACTCCAGAACGAAAGCAGCATATCGATCTGATTGATAATGGTTGATGTTCCTATCTCGTTTCGACAAAGAACTAATCTTGTTGTCTGAGTGTCTCCTAAATGCTGGACATTAAACAACCCTTGGCTGCTTACTGGGTGAAAAGATGTAGGCTTCACCTTCTCTCCACTATTGTTAGTTGTAGAGGCTCTCACTCGCAAGCAGTCGCATCCATTTCGATCCCGCTCGGGTGCGGTAAACAACAAGAATATCATTTCCATTCCAACGGACAACAACACCTACGAACCTAGTTCCTCCACCCCACCCGCCTACGAGCCTGCACGCCCTGAAATTGCTGACGATGGAGCTTCTGGGTCAACACATCGGCGATCCACGGACGAGTGTGCAGAGCCAGCGAATCCACCGCCTTCTGCCACCATCGCCTCTACCGTCGTCACTGCTACCGACTACACACCCAGCCCAATCAGTCGTCAGCAGCAACAGTGCTCTCTCCTTGTTACCAAGTTGCCCTGGCGTCTCAACGAGCCCCATAGACTGCGAGAGCATTTCGCACGCTTCGGCAGCATCGTAAACATACAGACGCATTTTGGAGGACAGAACTCCCAGGCTCTGGTTACTTACGCTTCCGTCGCGGAGGCTGAAGCTGCATATCGTAGTCCCGAGCCCATCCTCTCAAATCGCTTTATCCGTCTCTCTCTTTGGCCTCCCTCTAGCGGTCCGCACAACTCCGCTGCCAATGGTGGTGGTGGAGCTGGCCGAATGACGGGTGGCCGTTTCAGAGGTGCACCCTACAAGCGCCACATTGATGCTCTGGGGTTCAGCCAATTTGGACATGTGAGTTCTTGCTTAGTTTGATCAGTTTAGAAGTCTTTTAGTGGGTTTTTTGCAGGGACTGGTGGGTTGGAGGCCTACAGCTGACACGGTGATCTCTTCACGTTTAACGTACCGCTTGAGTTATCGTTGATGAAAGCGTAGAAATTACTTCAGTACGAATACGGAATGGCAATAAAATGCTCGTTTCACGCGGTGTGATTGGAGCCCTATTAGCCGCATGGGGTTAAATAGCGGTAGACCACTGGTATGCATACACCTAGGGAGTAAAGTCTAGTAACTCGGATCTGGGCTTGTTATTGATGTTGATGTGTTCTCAAATTCGCATTACAGTGTTCATCCTATCGTTCAAGTTATTGAACTTAACTTGGTTCGTTTTCTCGTACTCCATTATTTGTGGTTTTTAAGATTTATTTGGGATTCCGATTTTGATTACGTTGTGTGAAACTCGCGTCCTGGTCGCCTTATTTAAATGGCAAATAATAGTTGTCTTCGAGGAGGCTTGTCTCTACACTTAAGTGCGTTTATCATAATTCATTTCAAAAATCTCGTGCATGTAATGGCCGTTTATATATTAATGTGATCTTTTCCATGTACTGAACTACAATTTCTAAGATAATTTTGTTGGCGTTAAGACAGTTCTGGCGAAACCAAGCTACTGAATTCACTTATTCAGTGACACTAAACGAATTACCCAACTCGTTTAAGGGTTTCGTCTGATAGGATTTTGGATCCTTGTGGCTCTGCTCGAATGGAGGTTGATATTCAGCTTTTTCTAAATTTGTGATAAGAGAAGCTTTTTGCTTCGTTTCCATTATTCGTAAATCTAAATAAAGTCTTCCCTTTACGTCTGAATTATTTTTTCATAAACTACAACAGGTTTCCTCAAATGTCGCAGATCGCAATATGTACAGAGATTGTTCAATGCCTTCATCTTGTTGCCATTGGATCGTAACCGGCGCTTGTGCAGTAGTTATTTGTAGGTGAATTATATTACTGCGTGTAATGACGAGTGAATATGTGTTTTAGTCTCTTCTGGGCGATGCTCAGCCAATATCCCAGCGTTTGCCTGCCAAATTCCGCCTGGGTCAGGTCGGAGACTCCGCAACTTTCCTTAAACGTGGTCACCTCAGGAGTAGTAACACCGCCGCTGCCTCCACCTCTAAGTCCACCCCCAACAACCGATCCCGTTGGCGTCTCGAACGTGATGAGAACGGCAACCCTGTGAGTGGTGACGAGGACGACGATGATGACGATGAAGAAGAGGTGGTGGACGTGGAGACTGTGGGAAACGATGGTGAAGCCAACCTTCACGAAGACGCGGATGAGGAACTCTCAAAGAAGCGTTTTCGCGCCTCCGATTTTGATGACATCGATGACTCCTTTGTGCCCAACGTGAGTTTTATCTCTTACCTCGCCTTTTTGAGTAAATCCCATCTTGTTTCCACACTTGTTCTTGTCGTCTTCACGTCAGCGAAACTCCCGCAATTCCAATAGCAGTGTTGACGAGGAGACTTCGGACTTGGTGGCGGCAGTGCTTCAGCGCAAAAAGGCTCTCTGGGAGCGTCAGAAGTCGACTGCCCTGAAGGAGCACCAGGCGAAGCTGGCGCAGTTTGAAAAACAACGGGCAGCTCGACAGCAGGTTGAGGCAGAGAAGCGAGCATTGATTGTTCAATTGAGCGCTGAACTGAAGGAGACGGTGACTGCTCTGGAGACTGTCTCCAACTCCGAGACAAAGCGGACTCTTGTAGCGAAAGCAAAAGGTGTTTGCAAGCGCCTGGAAGAGCTGAAGAAGTCAGTACAATACCCCACAAAACGTGGGGACGAGGCGAAGCAACAGAACACTGTTCAACAACTTCTACCCGACTCCGTGGCTGCTGAACGTTTGGAGAAGATTGCAGAGGTAAGGCAGCAGTTGACTGAACTGGATACTCGGCTCCAAATCGAGGGGTCGGTTGAATCTCAGGCTGAAATTCGTCGAAAAATTGTAGATCTCAAAAGAAAGGTAAGAATCTACACTCACGCGTGCTAAGTTCTCATAAAAATGAGGTCTTATGTCCCTGATTTCATTTTCCCTCAAGTTGGTGGATTTAGAGACAATTCGGCCAAGCGATCTGGCAGCTCTCAATGCTGCCGCGAGTCTTTCCATTCGGGGTCAGACGAAGCTGGACAAACGACCCCGCGTACTCTATGTCACCGGCCACAGCTCTTATGACGTTGAAGACTTTAGGCAGGCTCTTGCTGTAAGTTGGTCATTTTCTTTCCACCCTCTATCTAGTGGGGCAGTTCACTCAATCGTCTGTGCTGCTGTTTCTAGATGAGCTATCTCTACACAGAGTCCTTTCGACCTTTCATCTGTGGGAACGACAAACAGCCCGTGATTGAGATCACCTTCTGCACGCGTGACTTTGCAGAGGCCGCAGTGCGCATGTTCCCCCAATTTCATGGGCGCCAGTTGGTCATGTCTTTTGCGCCACCCGCCTCCATGACGCAAGAGCAGCAGCGACAACAACGCGAGGAAATTGAGGTGAGGGCAGAAGGGGCGAAGGATGAAGGAACGAATAGTAATATCAAAGTGGTCCGCGGTGTCTCTGCTTGTGCCTTGGATGAGGAGGTAGGGCCATTGTGTTTTGCGCAGGCATCGTCTTTGTTGGTTTAAGCACAAAACAATGGTGAGGAAATCGTTTGATAGGCTTTCATAGTTAGTAAATTACAACTAAAGTGCCCACTTCAGAGGCTCACTTTTGAGTCGATTGGGGGGGCGGAATACCCTCTGCTAGAAACGAGAAATAGTTGTTCGCACAGTGTGGGCTGCGTGCGTACAGAAGTGTCCACAGCGTCTCACTCTTAAGTTTTAACTACCTCTTGTCACTTTTGAGCTTGCATGATTGCCACTGTTGATTGTCCATCCCTCTCTATCCCTCAGCTCTCGGTGCCAGTTGTGGATGCCACCGTGGGGGATGGGTTTCGTTCACCGAAAGTGAAGCCCTCTTCGAGTCCTCAACTCTGCTGATAACCAGGAGGGAGGGGAGGTGAAGAGGGAGGAGCAAAGGTCACGGCGAGTCCGGCACAGCGTTTGCGTCTGTTTTTCATAAGTTTACCCATAATTGATTCCTCCTTTCTCTCTGCTGTCTGTCTGTTTTACTGACGGGGAACACACGTACATGTGTATCTATAAATATGAATATTAGTGTTAATAAAAAGATACTTTTATCTTGTACATTATTTTTCTTCCGTTTTGTAGAATAAATGAAAATTTGAGATTGCATTATTGCTTTCTTTTCTCTCCAATTGTGTCGCTCTGTGGGGTGGGTATTGGACGCTTGTGTGCCTCATCTCTTTTTGGTGACCTTGAGGGCTACGACGCCTCGTACTGCGGACTTGACGTGGTAGCGAGTTGAGAAAGTTGCGTTTCTGAAGTCAGGCAGACAGTTATCAGTGTGTGCTTTCAGTGTACGCTTTACCGTAGAATCAGAAGACGAGGTTAGGATCTCCATTTTTGGAGGTGTAGTCTTATCAGAAGGCAAGAAATCGCTTCCAGGTCCTACAATGTTGCAATTATTCGAAGTTGGATAGTCCTGTGGAATGGGCAAGTCGAGGGATCAGGGGATGGCTGAAAGATGAGGGGTCGTGCTACGTAAGGACGCCTGTCACTGTGATTACCTTGACAAGGTGGAGGAAGCACATGGAGGACGTAAAAATCGATCGCGTAGGCGAGTAATCGGGTGATTACAAATTAGGGGACATTTCTTCCCGCCCGATGTTAACACATCTACCACGTTGATAGCCGTGTTCTGGGTTCTGGATAGAGGAAGACAGGGAGGAGGTGGATGCAATTAACAGTGGTGAAATAGCTTTAGTATTGTGTCTTAGTGTTTTTTGCTCTCTCGTCTTGTTATTTTAGCTAAGTATGCTTAGATTTTGCAGTAGAATTGTAAGCAAAGACTCTTTTTTTAATACAGATAATGTTTTTTTTTTCAAATGGAACTACTGCGTTTGCTAAGATAACAAATAATAAGTAAATATGCATATATTGTTTCCTTTAAAAGTCAAATCGTTGCTGTGTTTGAGATTAGTTATTCATTCTTATAATTGGAACATTAATCGAAATGCTGACGTACAGAACTTGTTTTAGTAAATCTAACCGCGTGATAACAGGGCTTGAAATACATTACTCGGTGTTTTAAAGTCGCCTTCTATTATCGCAAGGAGCTTGATCATTATGAGCCGAAGCTGGTTTGATGATATAACCACCATTAAAAGCGCCTTCTCCGATTCTCATACACTATATTTTATGAGGAAAAGGAACGTTAGATACACGCCTTCAGCAAATTATCAGAGAGTATCAACACATTTGTGCAAACGCAAGCGCTCTCCCAAAACCCAGGAAAAAATGAACAGAGTGCCGATTACAACTGTGATTCGTGATCCTGAACGCAGTGTTTGTATTATTGATCAAGAAGAGGTTGACCAGTTTTTAAACCTAATATGTAAATTAGAGTTGCATTCATTGCTACATAATTTTAGTAGTTGATCCAGTTATATGCAAATTTCTCCGATTTGACAAGTGTTATAAATATGCTGATAAGGTGAGATCCTGTAACATAACCTATCTTCAGTATTTGCTGTCAATGACCTTTGTTTACTTTAAACGATGCCATTTTGCCCTTAATGAATATAGCCGGACCAACTTTTTCTGTTGTTTGTAAGTTTCCTTGGAGCAACATTATACGATAGATACCTTGCACATGATATTGAAGAAGACGACGAGGATTTAAAATATGAAATATTCCCCTGGGCGCTTGGGATTAATTGGCGAGATAAAATTTCTTCATTCTTACAGAAAAAGGAGTGCCTATGGGCAAGGATGCATTATAGAGCCATAGTGGGCGCCAAATGTTGCGATGATGTAAACTGCTACTTCATTACTTGGAACTTTAGTTACTTGCAATTTTCGCTTGTGACGATATATCCAAACGAACGCGACAACCTCACCATGGAGGTGCAAAACGGGGGTATCTAAAGAGTCCTCTTTCCAATATGCCAAAGGGACCAAAGTTGGCACCCCGGTAACATGTGTTTTTACGGTTAAACATGTATTTGTAGAAAGTGCAGATTGTGTGATCAGATGGATGACACATCTGGAGCCATTCCAACGCTTTTTTCATATCCAAGAAAGTCATTCGGATATAATGATAGCGGTACAGATGGGGTTTATTCACAAGATGGTGAATCATATGTGGACAACGAAATTTCTTATGAAGATGAGACGTGGCTATCTCAGGAAACCTTCACATCTGACAACAACTTTGGTTTAATCACTGGCAAGTGGCTTTTTTTACTAAATGTTTAAAATCCAAAAGTTTTAGTTTAAAGCTACCCAACTAGTAATTATCTTACCTAAATTTTGTAAGCAGGAGATTAATTTACTAATATTATTAAGAGAAAATTTTCAATTTTTCATTGTGCCTAGTTTTTGGTGAATTTTTTGTAATTATAGTGGCTGTTGTGATTAAAAGTGGCCTCTTTATCGATAGAAATGGTAGCTTTATGGATAACTTAAACTCAATTTTGGTCAACAGTAAACGATGAGGTTTCCTAATGGATTCATTTAGTCAAATAGTTGTCGTAGTAGTAGTATATGGTCCCCTACTTTTTAGCAAAAAATAAAGAAGAAAGCTTCGTGGCTGGAGAAGAGTGACTTGAAGTCGACCAAGTTTTTGGTGATGGGAAATTCTGTAACCTGTAATGATGCACTTTTATACGTCTTTCATCCCCCTGTTACGTTTTTCAAAATGCTGTATAACCGGTTTGGTGCACGTACCACTTGGCCTGTACAAAGTGCTGTTTGATTCGCCTTTTATATTGACACTTTCTATCTTGCTGATTTTAGTAAACTGTTATTGGATCTAGTGCGAACCCTTACCATTTAGCTTTACAGCTATCTTTAACCAGGCCACCCTTTACAGCCCAAAACAAATCTGCTTGAAGCTGCTTTGGGTCGAGTTTGCGCGAACTTTGTCTAGCACAGGTCAAGCATCCCAGTTTTGATCTCACAAGGCCAGCACTGCTACAATTTTTTGAAAACGTGGTGTTAACAGAGATATTACTATGGTTTTATTGCATCAAAGTTACTATCAACAACAGGTTTTATCATCACAGAGACATTGAAGAACATAAGAGGATTTGGAGTGGGAGTGGGTGCATTAGTAAGATCAAGGATTGAAAAAGCATGTAAGAAAATCATACTATTGGAACGGAGGTCTACGTTTAAAAATAGAGAAAATTGACTAGGTGGGAAGGGCGAGATGTTCAACACCTACTTCACATGCAGAAGAATGCCTAATTTCACATCAAGGAACAAAAATCTATATTCGCTAAGGAGGAGAGGAGCGAATAGAAGAGAAGGGTTGAAGGGGGAGAAGTTGGAGAGCAAGGAAACAGGAGGGGATGGGGCATAGTGAAGTGATGGGTGGGTTGATGTCCCTTTTATCGGCGTCGGAAGTACTCATAGCGTTGTCGCATGCACACTCGACATCGACTGATCTCGCGCAGAACACCTCGGTCCCCATAGGTGATCTCGCGCATGTATTGGCCCTGAGGCTTCTGGAAGGACGTGGTATTCTGGACATGGCGCAGGTAATAGGCCTTCGCGTCACTCCAGTAGTTGCACAGACTCATTCCGTTGTTGCATTCCAACAGTGGAGCATAACGGAAGTGCTCCAGGCAACTGCCTGGCGAGGACAACTGCTGACCACCACCTCCATGACCGGCTGTGTGCTACAAATCATCGTTTCAACCGACAATTAAGCGTCAGCTGTCACATTATCCTTTAAAACCTAAAACTTTAGCTCTCTTCTACTAAGTAAGGCTAGTCACATCTCTTGTATCCATTATTGCCAACAATTTTGTCCTTCAGTAACCTTGCGAAGCTTGATCCAAATTGGTTATCCTTAGCGCTTTTGAATTCAGAGAAAACTGGGTCTCACCATGAAGAAACTGAATCCATTCCAGAGTTCAATCCAGTTCTCCGGACAATGCACATCATCCAGATTGCTTGTCTGGCTGTGGAAGGCATAGGCCTGTGTTGGAGCTTCGCAGATAATGCAACGAGCCACCCTCTGACGTACAGCACTCACGTCCAGTGGCATCATTGGTAGCGGCTCGGTTGTAGCCAGCCAATAGGACCTATCGGCTCTCACTCCCAATTGACAACTTCCATCGCGAAGACACTGGAAGAACGGCATGATGCTGAACATTGGCAGACAAGAGCTATGAGAACCTGTTGGTAGAAAGGAATTTAATTAACTCTGGAGCTTCAGACAGTGAAATAAATCAACAAATTAATTATAGACGTACCAAGATCCATTGTGGTAAGTTCACCATTTCCATTAGCCATTACAAAACTGAAACCCTCACTGATGCGCTGAGACCCAGCCGGACATTCAATAGGAGCGCTGGGATCTTGGAAGTGGCGAGTGAAGAGATAGGTGCTTGCCAGCACTTGTCCAGTGGGTCCAGGAGGACCAGGAGATCCAGTGGGACCGCGGTCACCAACTGGACCTTGATATCCAGCCTCGCCACGAGACCCCTTGGGTCCCATATCGCCCTTTTCTCCCATTGGTCCGGGTTGAACTCCCGGTTCACCAGTTATGCCTCGTTCTCCCTTGGGTCCATCGAGTCCTGGTGGACCCTGTTCTCCGACCGGTCCTCTAGGTCCTTGTCTACCGGGTTCACCCTTATCACCCTTGAGACCTGCTATGCCATCTACATCCTCTCCAGGTGGTCCCATTGGGCCCATAGGCCCTTCATCACCAACAGGACCCATATCCCCGGGATCACCACGGAGGCCAGGAAGACCTTTGACACCCTTCTTTCCCGGGCGTCCGTCGATTCCACGACGTCCAGGTTCTCCATCGGCACCGGGAGCACCATCCGGCCCAGGATCTCCCGGCTCACCCGGACGTCCATCCAAACCATTGGGACCTGGGTCTCCACGATCACCTCTTGGGCCTGATGGACCTCGTCGACCCTTTGGACCACGTGGACCAGATTCTCCAGGTTCGCCTTTATCGCCCTTTTCACCTTTAGGACCTGTAAAAAGTTCCGAATTATCAAGAACATTATAGCCGATAGAAATTATGGGTAAGTCAATAAATTCCGTCAAACATACCATCAGGACCAGGAAAACCAATATCACCACGGTCTCCAGGTGGACCGGGAATTCCACGTCCAGGAATACCAGGAGGACCCTGCTTTCCAACCTTGCCGGGAAGACCTGTCAATCAAATTTTCAGCGTCATTATCACTCCCCGTTTAAAGCAAGATGACCAGCCTCGTGCTGCACTGACCAGGAAGGCCCTTTTCGCCAGTAGGTCCCATGGGTCCAACGGGGCCAGGTTCACCTTTCTGGCTGGAAGGACCGGGAATACAGCGGCCAGGAGGTCCTTCAAATCCGGGATCGCCAGGGGGCCCGATGGGACCTTGTTCTCCTTCTAGCCCGCGATCACCTGGAAGACCCTTCTCACCTTGCGGTCCAGGATAACCAGGAGGTCCATCAGGCCCCACCTCGCCGCGTTCTCCCTTGGGTCCTGGATCACCACGTTCGCCTTGAGGTCCAGGCTCTCCTATTGGTCCTGGAGGTCCCTCTTCGCCGGGAGGTCCTTGCTCACCCTTCAAGCCCTGTGGGCCTGGGGGTCCACGTTCTCCCTCATCACCGACTTCACCAGGAAGTCCTTGAATGATAGCACCAACGTCGCCAGGATCACCACGAGCGCCCTTTTCACCCCTCGGTCCAGGAGGACCTGGTCTTCCCTTGGGACCTCGACGACCATCGAAGCCGACAGGACCTTGTGGTCCTGGAGATCCCTGTGGTCCCTGATCACCATCTTCACCCTAAGGAAGCCCACTTCACCTTATTAAAAAATCTTAACGAAAGGATGTTAAGTTTTTATGATTAGGACTCACCCGGTCACCTTGTTCACCAGGAGGACCACGTTCACCCTTCTCACCAATTCCACCAGACTGTCCAGAAGGACCAGGAAGACCTTTGTCTCCTGGCTCTCCACGCTCTCCTTTTACGCCAGGAATACCAACGCCATCGGGCCCAGGCTCACCCTTCGGACCGCGTCGGCCTGGACGACCAATACTACCCTTAGGTCCTGGGGGTCCTTGTTCACCAGGATCCCCAGACTCTCCTGGGACTCCAATCATGTCAGGACCTGGATCGCCCTCTGGACCAGGTTCTCCAGGAGCACCTTGTTCTCCTTGTGGTCCTAGAATTGATTGGAAAGTTAACGATTCAGAAGGCTTTTGGGATATACAAAAGTAATGCTTGAATAACACACCCATGGGTCCTGGAGGTCCACGCGGCCCAGGCCTGCCCTTGGGCCCTTCTGGACCTGGGGGCCCTTGATCTCCAGGCTCACCAACAGGTCCTTCAGGTCCAGGTAAACCGACTGGCCCACGTGGTCCCATCACTCCTTTGGGTCCTAAAGGGGAGGAAAAGTGGAAGATGAGCACGTGGAATACCTTAATATCTTATATATCCCCTATCCAACTAGCCTGGAAGTCCCTCAGGTCCAGGGGATCCACGTTCACCGGGTTCACCAATGGGTCCGGGACGTCCCATAGGTCCAACAGGACCTTGATCACCCTTATCACCTTTGTTACCCTTTTGTGGGATACCAACGCAGGTTCCAGGATCACCAGCTTCGCCAGGTTCGCCAGGAGGACCTAGAAGAGAGAGAAACAATTATAAGTACTCCCTTCTTTATGTCAATTCTGACGCTCCAATAAGTAAATCGATTTCATTTTATAACAATTTCGATGGAATCTCATTGATACATCTTCCGATCAGATAAATACAGAATGAAGAAGCTTCAGGACTCAGACACACAACTGGTCTACAAAAGACTTAAGTTGGCCTAATACATCCGGACTGTTTTCGTCGCGAAAATTAGATGGCTGCAGAAAGTACCACTTCCACTTTTCTGCTACGCAATCTGTGTAGCAAAACTACAAATATCCATCCTCAACCACCTCCGCTCCTACTTCAACTGTCCATTCTATCCCACATTCATGTGACTGCCTATTGCTGAGGCTTGGAGGAATATCAAGAAAATACACAGGACGAGGATAAGGCGGTATCTCCCGCCCTACCCAATTTAATGCTCTATGGTGTGGAAGTGCTAAGTTATATGAAGGAAATGTCCTTTCCTTCAACGAGTTGGCTGGTCCCAGCTGTTTCCAAAAACTTTTCTCCAAACAACGTGGAAAGAGTTGATAGCGAACTGATGCATTTCCACGCAGTTGTGGCGACCTATATCAAGAAGTGTATTAAATTTTTTGATCACCTTATGATTAAATAAGTAGTATGGTACCAGCTAATCTCAGTCATTCTTAAGTTTTATTATGAAAAAAATCCTACTGTCTATGAAAGTAGGCAATATAATTAAAGACCAGCACACAAGATCGTAGGCACTTGCTATAGTTGAACAGATCCAGATCATTTAGAATCTCCCATCTCTTCAACACCATTATTTATGACAGAATTGAGAAATGTCTGAACATGTTCTGTTAGTACAAAGTGGTTTAGACTCACCAAGGGGTCCAGGATCGCCGGGATCACCGCGAGCACCGGGAATGCCTTGCCCACCACTAGGACCGGGTTCACCCCGATCCCCCTTGGGGCCCGTAGGTCCAGGAATGCCTGGGAGACCAAGTTCTCCGGGTTCACCTTTAGGTAGACGGAAGAGAGGAAAATGCATTATACAGACCTCGTATTAGACTGATTCTATCTAGTCGTAAACTTTTCAGTAGGGATTCTTTGAAATGTTCCAACTCTGCCTTTCAGGATAATGCGACTTCTGAAATAGAATCTAGACAATTGGGTAAATGGTGGATCTGATGACAGCAAATAAAGTGTCGAGATCAAACGTATTTCTGTCGTCTGCTTAGGTACTCACCCTTAGACACTGTACAAAGACCGTTTCAACTCTCACTTTCAACCTTCCAACAGCCTCTTCACCTGCCATTCTCGCGTCTTCAGGAATCAGTACCAGAGCTTCTATCACTTTCCCAAGGGCCGATGGGATTTGAGGACAAGTTCTGCGCATCAATTTACTCTGATCATAGTCATCAGGTCAGATGGAAGCTAGTCTCATGACAGGCTCAGGTTTATTTGACCGTAATAATGTCTCCCCACATCCTCATTATAAATGCAATAATTCCTACCTGTCGTGAAAGCTTAGGTAAAGGAGACCTCTTGGCGTCACATGTATATGATGCATAGAGTACTCTATTAAAAAGTTAACAAGGAGAGGCAGTTACACTCACCCGGTTCACCAGCATCACCTGGTGGTCCTGTAGCTCCAGGTTCACCAGCTTCACCCTTGGGTCCATCGAAGCCTGGAGGTCCTTCAGCACCCTTAATACCAATCCCTGGTCGACCCGGTGGACCTTTAAAGCCCTTTGGACCTTTGGATGGTAACAGGACATCATACAACCAGTCCCTCTCAAAGTTATAACACATTCTTATCCCAATTCATTATCTTACCTCGCGGTCCAACATCACCAGGAGGACCAACTTTTCCTTTCGGTCCAGGCGGTCCAGGCAATCCACGTCGGCCTTCCGGTCCAGGTTCGCCAGGTTCGCCAACATCACCTGTAAACGAAAGTACCTTTCACTAATCGAGGTCGACAATGTTTGAGTGATGTAAAGCAGATTAAAACTCACCAGGTGGCCCCATAAGTCCTTTCGGACCTGCAGGTCCAGGCGAACCAGGCTGACCTTTACTTCCGCGTCTTCCGTCATCACCAGGAGGTCCCTGAATGCCCTGTTTGCCAGGCTCTCCAGGAACACCTCGGTCACCACGATCACCCTTTGGTCCTATTTCACCTCGCTCAGCTAAAAAGGAAGCAAAAATATGATTCCATCAATTCTGGGGATGCATTCCTTTCTACTCTTTTGCTTGGTTCTGCTCACTGGTCATGTTTTCGCCTCTCTGGACAAGAACGGTACAATTTCCAGGGTCACCGACATCACCGGGAGGTCCAGGACGTCCCGGCATTCCAGGTCTGCCCTTTTCACCCTTGATGCCTAAAACCATGCCAGCAGGTCGGCCCTTGGGACCTCTCTCACCACGACGGCCCTTTGGACCTGGACTTCCAGTGGGTCCAGCTTCACCTCGCTCACCCTGTAGTTTACAAAACATGAAGATCAGGATTCGAGTAGAAAAGGTTGAAAAATGAAGGCAGTTTTATTGACTAACGGGCTTTCCCACAGGTCCTGGTTCGCCAGGTTGTCCACGTTCGCCAGCAGGTCCCCGGAAGCCTTTCTCACCTTCAGGACCAGGAAGACCGGGGTATCCCTTCTCACCTTTGATGGTGTCTATATAGTCAACACGAGAGGCCCCAGGAACACCCTTAATACCCTTTGGTCCCATCAGACCACGCTCGCCAGGATCACCCTGAAGGAAGGCAACACTTTCAAGCATGTCGGCAGAGGAGACAATGAATAATCCGGAGCCAAACTACACTTACTTCAATGCCACGAGGTCCTTGTGGGCCCTGGTTACCAACAGACCCAGGTTCGCCACGTTCTCCGGGTGGTCCATCACGTCCACGCTGACCTGGCGCTCCAGCATAGCCAGGTTCACCTTTCTCTCCACGCGGACCCGGTTGTCCAGGCTTGCAAACATTGCAGGGTTCACCGGGAGGACCTTGTGACAAAATAAGAAAGTAGTTTAGGCTCTGAAAACATGCAAGCTTTTCCTTGGTTTTTAGCAATCACCTTGTTCACCCTTGGGACCTGGTTTGCCTGGTTTTCCATCAAGACCTGGAAGACCTTTCTCACCCTTGTCACCAGGCGGTCCTGGACGCCCAGTTCCTATATTTCCGGGGAGACCGCGTGGACCCTTAACACCTTTCGGACCACGGACACCTGTAAGGAGAACAGAGGAGAAAAGGCGTTGGCAATGTTGTCCCATGCAAAAATTACCGCTTCAGTCGACTTTTCAACTCACCCTTTGGACCATCAGGACCTTGTTCTCCAGGATCACCAGGAGGACCACGGATGCCTCGTCCAGGTTCACCAGGATCTCCTTGAAGACCCTCCTCTCCAGCGGGACCTTGGTAGCCCTTGGGGCCATCCCTTCCAGGTGGCCCGGGGTCACCCTTGGGTCCACGAATTCCAGAGGGTCCGATCGGACAGTCGGGACCGGTGTCACCGATCAGACCGGCGGGACCTCGGAAGCCCTTAGGACCGGGTTCACCACGGAAACCCTCACGGCCGGGGGGACCCCGGGGACCTTGTTCGCCGGGTGAACCCCGTTCTCCTGGTCGGCCGGGGAGAATACCCGTGCAGATGCTATCACCCTATAAACGGATTATGCTTGACTTAAATGATTTGGTCTCTTCCGCGACGGCAGTGGACTCTGCTAATGTCGTCAGTACCTCCGGTCCCTCGGCTGTCCTGTATATTTATAATAGAGCTACAATAGCAATTTTAGTCATGATGACGTCCTCAGAGGTAACTCAAATAAAATCATTGCTAGTGCTAGAGGAAACAATACAAAAGGCATGGATTTCAAAAGTGATCCATTACTAGGTCATTTTAAGTTAAATTTTTACAACAAGGCCTGGGACGACTTACTCGGACTGAACATAACCAACCATAGACCAAGAAAGCATTGTACTTACGCCTGGGGGACCCGGTTCACCAGGAGGACCACGAAGACCGTCTTCTCCAGGTTCACCAGGGAGACCTTTGGGGCCAGGAGGACCTCTTGGACCGATCAGACCGTCACGACCACGAGAACCCTTTGATTTCACAATGAGTTTAACAGACATTAAGGAACTTTCCACCTTCAAAGATGCCAAAATTCACTCACCTTTGCGCCGGTAGCCCCTTGTCGTCCTTTTTCACCTTTGGGACCCTACGTAACACAGAGAGGTCAAGGTTTACAGGTATCACGATTTGGAGAACTAATGGACCTAAAAACGAATCTATTTACAGGAGGTCCAGCAACTCCAGGTTGACCTTTAGCACCGCGTTCTCCCGTTGGACCAGTAACACCCTAGGTATTTGAAAGGACAGAATAATATTTAGCCTTTCAAAGGAACGGTCTTTCTAAAGCAATTTTTACTCACTCTGTCTCCGGGATCACCTTTAACTCCAGGGAAGCCCTTTAAACCCGGATCTCCCTAAAAAATTAAAAAAATGCCCATGAGATGACTTTATTTACTTCAAGACGTAACGATAACAGTGTCAGATCAAACTAGGACTCACGCGATCCCCTACAGGTCCCTGAGTATCGATCGGTGGAGGAAGGAGTGTGGAAGTCTCGCAGTCAGTACCAGGATCACCGGGGTCACCAGGGGGACCGCGCTCACCCTTGATTGGTACATTGTCAACTAGTGGATCGCCAGGATCGCCAGGCGGACCGGGAAGCCCTATTTGTCCATCGGGACCCTAATCAAATAAATTGAAACGTTGAATCTTTAGCTCATCCGGGTGAGACGTCCGCTTCCGCTTTTCTGTTGGAATCACACTAGTTGAAACCGTAAAAGATTTTGTCCAATCAGTCACTTTTTATACATAAAAAAGATGATCATAATGCTTAAAAGCTTGTAAGAAAAAAACTAACAAATATGCGCAACGGTGAAACATTTATCAGAGTTTTGAAGAAAACGTCATCCAAGATCTTTTAATGTTATTGCTAAATTCAATAATTTTATGGCAAAAATTATTTTATTAAATCGCCCCAATCACATGGGGCCTGTTGCGTTGATAACAAATGCTGCTCAATGGTTGGCCAAAATCTAGCGCGAAAACACTCACTCGGTCGCCGGAGGGTCCCATTGGTCCAACAGGTCCGGGTGGGCCAGGACGACCTTTCTCGCCCTATGGTCATATCAAAGGTTTGTAACGTTTCCTAAATATTTCACAAATTGCAATTAAGCGAGCCTTTTCACTTACTCGAAGACCAGTTTCACCACGATCGCCTTTTTCTCCCTGAAACGAGAGGATGAAAAGTTAAGTTACTTACTAGGGATATGGTGAAAATAAACGAACCATGGGAATGGGGATTGTTTTTCCCCATAAGGACAAAGCAAACATGATTTTAGCCTAAAAGAGTGCAACAAGTTAAACTAAACTTGGGATTATCAGCAAATTCGTGAATGAATTTCACTGTTGACAACTATTTCGGTAGAAAATGGACGTACAGGCGGACCCGGAGGTCCAGTCCCAAAGTCGCCAGGTTCACCTCTGTCGCCAGGATCACCAGGAAAACCAGGCGGACCATCAACTCCAGGACGTCCGGGCGGACCAGGTGGACCGGGATCACCCTAGGATTGATGTAAACAACGCCTCAAATCACCAGACATCCAAATACACAGCATATTCTAGGTCAGCTATTCCACTTACCGGCGGCCCATCACATCCTGGAATCCCCTTTTCTCCAGGATCACCTATTTCACCATCATCTCCGTGTTGTCCATGTCGGCCGGGGGGACCGAAATCACCAGGAGGACCCTTGAGCACACACTCAGTGAGGAAATCACGCAGTGGAGGGAAACAATTTACAGCTGACGATATATTCACTCACCCGCTCACCCGGCTCTCCAGGAATTCCATCGGCTCCAGGTGGTCCTCGCTGGCCTTTGGGGCCAATGGGACCTATTTCTCCGGGGTAACCTTTGGGGCCTGTAACACCCGGCGGACCTCGAGCTCCAGGAGGACCCTAGCAATATCTATTAAGCTTGATGCTAACTCACCATTGGGCCTTGAGAGGCCACGCAACGGCACTTATCGTAGTAGCAATCGATGTTGCATTCCCGACTGGGCGAGAATTGCTAAAGAGGAAGAGAAAAAGACGTCGGGATGAGTCCGAAATGCCGATACTCGACTTACCGCCACGGCAGTGGGTATAAGGACACTCAAAACCACGCATATTGTCGCAAAGACGCCGAGATCAGTTAGTCTTCTGGAAAACAAGAAGCAATTATTTTTAAGAGAGCCTGACCGATAACTCACCCCATCAAGAATTGACCTGCTGGCCAGGTGTTTCTAGGCGAACGTCCGGCCAGCATTCAGACGACGTCTCTGAATAAAATAAACAAGTTATATGCTACTCGCTATTTTTATAAGTAGATAACCATCGTGTACTAAAAACAATCGCTCAATAACATTAATAAGTAGTGCTTTTCTAAGATGTGCTTTGAAACACAGACATACAGCAGTGGATAATGAGGGGTGGGGGGAGAAGAAAAGGGGTAAGGAGGTGAGAAAAACAGAGTACTTTGGATTGGGGAGGAAGTAAGGTAATTAAACAAGAAAAGCCTAAATAAGACATTGTCATTGCTAGTTTTGTCCATAAATTGGATGTTGCCACTGCCGTCGGTGTTTGAGATAAATTGTTGAAAAATCCTATACCGGCGTCTTCATGCACACTCGACACTTGCTGACACTATCCACCGTAGGTCCATCTCCCGCTTTCAAGGTCAATCCGAAGGGCTTCGAGAATTGCTCCTCCAGGCTTTCTGGGATGGAGCGAAGGTAATAGACTTTTGCATCGCTCCAGTAGTGGCAAGTTCCAGCATTATTGTTGCACTCGATAACTGGAGAGTATCGGAAGTGCTCTAAACAACTTCCGGGGGAGGACAACGGCTGACCGCCTCCAAATGAGCCCGACGTGTGCTGCAAGGCAAAGGTAATATTAAATAATGGGTTCCATAGATAAAATAACGCTGTTTGAGCAAGAATGTTTACCAATAAGAGACTAACGCCCGTCCACAGTTCAGTCCATGTGCTTGGGCAGGGCGTGAGGCTTCTAATTTGACTGTGGAAAGCAAAGACATGCGTGGGAGCCTCACAAACCACGCATCGAGAAATGCGCCCATCCAGTTCTTCAATTGGAAGTGGTTCCTCAGATCGTGGTTTTAGAGTAGCCAACCAGTAGGACCGCTCGTGACGCATGTTAGTGTGGCAGACACTACCGCTCTCACAGACAGTCATAGGGTGTGTGTTGAACCGTCGCATACACGAACTTGCACTTCCAAGATCCATGCTGTAAAGATAGTCCACACCACCACCCATGAGATAGCTGTACCCATCATACAGGAAACGCGTCCCTGCTGGACAATCAAATGAACCCTCATCCGATTGAAAATGCCTAGCGAAGAGCACATTGGTATAGTTGGTGGGCCCTGGCAGTCCGACAGGTCCAGGAGGACCCCGTTCGCCAGGAGGGCCAGGTTCACCCTTCTCACCCTCTTCTCCGACTTCACCCATCTCTCCCTGATCTCCGGGAGGTCCACGAGGTCCTTCTTCTTCTCCAGCCTGTCCCTTCTCTCCAACATCGCCAGGTGGACCTTCAAAACCTGGAGGCCCCATCTCTCCTGTATCTCCGATCTCGCCAGGTTCACCGGCATCGCCAACATCACCACGTTCACCGACAGCGGCATGGCCGGCGACTCCCTTGGGTCCTTTTGGACCTGGGGGACCCTGAGGGCCAGTTGGACCCATTGGACCCGCCTCGCCACGTTCACCACTGTCGCCAAAGTCGCCTTCTTCACCGTCAGGTCCTGGTGCACCGTCTTTGCCTCGAAGGCCTGTATGACCACGCCTGCCTGGCAAGCCATCTTCCCCCTTGAGACCGGGTTCACCATCCTTCCCGGGGAGTCCAGGTTCACCTTCTCCACCAGGTTCACCTGGTAGGCCCTCGTCTCCTGGTTCTCCGGTTTCTGGGGGCTCTGCTGGTTCACCACTATCACCAGGGTCACCGGGGGTCCCTGAAGAAGGAAAATTAGGTAGAGATTCATTTAGTAAAGTAAATAGATTTATGGTGAATTGGCATTTGTTGTGGTAGGTTCTAACTTTCTCGGACTACATAAATATCCTAATTTTGCAGCGTTCCATCCTTTCTGCGGTTCCTTTCCTGACCTTCCTTTACCGTTATATCCCCACTGAGTACTCGGATCGCGAGTGTGTCAGCACGGATTTCTTCAATCTTATGCGATTCAATTACCACGCCTCAGTCGACGTCTTTCTTCCTGCTGGCGTCTGTCAACCTCCTGTGCTCCATCTATCTGGAGCTATATAGCGGTACCCGCAGATCTTCACTCTCTTCAATATGAGCTCCAAGATGGATGTCTCCAAATCAAATCACATTATCAATGCATGTCATCTCTCAACTATCGCGAAAAAAATGCCTCACAACGCTTTCATGAAAGCAAGTCGGAGAAAAGTGGTCTTACCCCTCCAATTTCAAGTAAATCTAGTGACGCGACGAAGTAGTCATGTCACTAGTCAAAAATAAAGAGAAGATAGCTAAATAAGAGCATCTAAGAAAAGCTGATATGGTAAAGAAAAAATTCGATGAAGCAGTTAGAAATTCCACACATCAGAAATGCAATATTAAGACCCTAAAAGTTTGCAGGTTTTTTTTTCAAAATAAAAGAATGTTTTGAATACAAATACTCCAAGATAATTTCTCGACTGTTAGCATTTAAAAGTTTACGATAATTTGGAAGATAGAAACCTAAAATTCCATCTATCCTAGGAAATTGGGCTCCCTCCCCCTGCAACACTGCAAAAGTACCATCTACTAGGCAACGACGATTTGCACTGCGGTTTGGCAACCGAATTTTTACAGTCAACCAATGAAAGCACTGCGCAAAAGCCATTATTCATCTGTGATATACTAAGTGACCAATCAGAGGGTGAGAAAAGTATTCACAATGCCGCAGACATTTGGGTGGCTACTTTAAGGGCACGGTATTTTGGATTTCATCCAATCAGGCATCGAGCAAACGGATTGAAAAAAGTATTTTTTCTTTGTTTCCGAGGCCCAAACTCAAATTCGAAGGATTATGAAAACTGCCCTTAAGGAGATTGTGGGCATTCGGCACTTCATGAAGGGGATCCACGAACACAGAGGCGGATTTAATTTTGTTAACCAACAGACGATTTTGTAGTGCCACAGTGCATTGCTCCCAATGAAATGGGTAAAAACTCTGTGACTTTATGGAAAGAAAACGACTTTTTCTTGCCAGAAAATGCGTCTGGGATAAATTGAGTTTGCTGGGAAAAATTGTTCACTATGAGGCAATAAAAATGACCGTTTGATGGGGGGGGGGGGAACTGTGCCGTTCCAAACAACTAGTTTTGCAATGAAATTATTAAAGAATAACACCTGTTTGTTTGTCAAAATTTAGTGGTCGAACAAAGTGGAGCATTGAGGTTGTAAAGAGGTAACTTTGAGTTGAGGGAATTGGTATCCTCTGGTATTTTGTTTAAGTTGTATGACTGCCCGCGTGGGGACTTCAAATTCCGCTTTGCAAAGTGGTCTTTGGGCTGTGCAACTGGCCTGCCAGCTCGCCTGTGCGTTAATAAAAATGTTATGTTCCACCCCTGCTGTTTTGGCACTCTGCGGCTTTAGAGAACAGTCCGGGTGCTATACACACTTCCTCTAATTATTTACACATATTTGTAGAAGAGGTAAGAATATTTTTATTACACAAGGAGAAAAATTACTTACTTGACCAACTTCAAGGAGTAAATTTATCAGCTAGATATCAAACTAAATCCAGCATCTTTTAGAAAACTCAATTTCGGTTTTCCATGAATAAATATGCAAGGATTTCTTCCACTTCTTTCCTTTTTTGTTAGGAAAAATTGGCAATTTTTTTTTCATAAAAATAGGTAACCCTAGGTGATCCATAAAGGTGGTATCATTTTTCCGCCTTCCCCTCACTATCCATCTTCCCCCGAGAATTTACCGCTCTCAATAATTTAAAAGACCACAGACGCAAAAAAAGCAAATTCGGGCCTGGAAACCCTGGGTGTTGTACACCGAAGGTCAAGGTTCATGGGAAAACACTTTCCCCTCCCCTTCCAAATATCAAATTAGCGAATCGGTAACTTTGAGGTGTTTTACATAATATATTTTAAGGATACGGAAATAAAATGCTTTTTTGCAAAAAAGCTGCTTCGAAACTTTGCTTTTTTAAATATCTTCGCTGGATTGCTTTCTGGTTAGATAAGACAAAAGCATGACATGCGGATCAACTACTCACCGATGCTTGGTTGACTGCTTATGAAAAAGCCTGAATCACACGGTGCTCATGTCTCACCACCTACATGAGCAAGTTTTGTGTTCACAGAGGTGACAATGAGCATAAAAAGATGGATAAGAGAGGGGATTGAGGTGCAGAGACTATGTCCACAGAAGGAAACAGGTGGGTGTCATCCGCCATCGCCGCCGCCACCACCACATCGATAAGCCCAAACGGGTAGTAGCCACTGAAAGCATCATCTGTGTGGCACCACTCTGCCACTTTGCCAGTCCACATGGGTATACCAGCACAACGAGATGCACATGTGCCCGCTCACACACCTTCGCACTGCGCGCATGGGACAGGGGAGGGATGGGCCAGCCAATGGCTATGCAAGTGTGCCTGTGTGGTTATCGCAAAATCAATGGCCCCAACCGCATGTGTGTGTGTGTGTGTAAGTGTGTGTCTGTGTACGGCGGACTTGGCAGAGGCTATTGACGCTTCTGGCTTGTGTACTACTCATGGCCACTTCAGTATTACCTACTCACCAGATCTTCCGTGGATTCCAATCAAGCCCACTTCTCCGCGTTCTCCAGGTGCACCTAGGCCTGGCTCACCCTGCTTGCCCTTGGGACCGGGATCTCCGTCAGTACCTACATTAGACAGAATTGATTTGATTCATCACCCCAATCATCAACAATATCGACCCAACCAATGGGGTCTTCTAGGTCACTTAGCCCCATAATGTAGTGGGAGTGAACCTCCCCTCTGTAATGTTAACTGGAAGGGGAAAAGCGGTTGGTAATCGGCAGTAGACAACTCAAGAAGTAAAATCAGTAAATTAGAGTAGTCACCTTGGCATCTAGGTTGCTAAGGCGCCTTGTGGACTAACAACCAATCAAATTCGTGTTTACCACAGTCAATCCGCCACAAAATTAATTTTTTCATGAAAAACAGATTAAATTGTTGGAAAGTATGTTTTTAACCAAAAATCGTCCTTCATATCGTTGTTGCTATGTTGGAAATTGCACAACCAAAATTTCAATTTAGGTGGTTTTACAAATCAAATTACTGTTAAAAATTTTGGCCAATCGGAACTGACCTGGATCACCAGGCTGGCCTTTGGGTCCCCTAGGTCCTGGTGGACCGACAGTACCCCTTTCACCATCCAGAGCAGCGGGACAAGTGACAACGGAGCGTCCTTTTGGACCTTGTGGACCGCGTTCTCCTTTGGGTCCGCTAATGCCAACCTCACCTCGTTCACCAGCATCACCTTCTGGACCTCGCATTCCATGCTCACCTACAATAGCCATCCAAGATGCTAAGTGAAAACAATTTCACCTTGTTGATACAGAGAATTCAAGAGTGGCATCGAGTTCTGGGCGGAACTTGAAGCAATGGATTCAGCTGTTGACTTAAAAGAGAGGAAAGTAGTGTTCCTCGTTCTCTTCTCGCTTCGCTAAGCCTCAAGCAATGCCCTTTTCCCGTCCCATGTCATGAGGACAAATAAAATCAGCACTATTTTCTACGATGAATGAACATGATTATGAAGACCGACTGACCTTTACACGGTGGTCGGTCTTAGGTCCGACCCCACCACCAAGGTGGGAGGATGAAGACGAACGGACGACTTTGACCCCACACGTCAGCCTTTCCCTTCCCTCCAATTCCGTCTAAACATCGCTGTAACTACTGTGCGGTCGGGTACACGCTTTAACAGGCACTGCCTCTGCCGGCCGTCTCTCGCAACGCCATCGTGATAAAGTCGATTCAAGGTCACGGTCTCCCAATTCGTGTAAAATATTTGAAGTGACAGGCTTAACTGCACAAGCAAATTAAAGGCCTTGGATTTGTTTCTGCTTTGCCTACACAGAGAAGGTGGGGGGAAAAACGCCAAACAAAGTGGAACACAAAATTGGCGTCGTTAAACCATGACGAGAAGTTGTTTTGCCTTCAACCAAAAAATGGATCCAATCTTTCGGTAGTAAACATCTCCAGCATGCACGAGTAACGTCAGTTCATACAATTACAAGGAGGAACAATGAAGATGACTTACTGACAGATGCAATCTGACCGATAGAACATTTAAGGAAAGGAATTCAATCTCTTCTGTCTACAACAGTCCTGTACGTGAAGCGAAAGAGAGGGAGGGAGGAAGGAAATATCGTCCCTCGATGAAAAGTAGAAAGAAAAAGAGGCGAATGAATGGAGAGATCGAATGGGTTCATTCGTATAGTATTCCGGCCAGATCATTCATAGAATCCGCCAATTGGGCGGATATAATTTGATGGGCAATTTTAGACTACTAAGTGAATGATGAGGGCTGTGTGACAAGTTGACATTTTCAGTGTCTCCTGTGCTTCCCACCACTGCGAAATGGAGCTTGAAACGTGACATATCCTTTATTAATCTTCCAGTTTTTCTGCATATTGAGAAGAAAAGCACCTTCAGAGACAAATCGGGTGAGACGAAATAGCCCATAATTTTGTACACATCACAATGACAAGTGACAAAGCAAAGGAAATGAAAGGATGTGGTAATGCTTAGACCCACCTTGAGGACCGGATTCACCGGATTCACCTTCGTCCCCATCTTCACCACTTTCGCCAGGCTCTCCGAATGGTCCCGACTCTCCTGGCGCTCCGGATTGGCCCATTCGCCCTAAAATGGATAAGTTTGGTGGGTAATTGGACTCACCAACATAAAGAGCAATCATGTTGGATATTTTCCTTCTCAAATTGATCCATGCATACATTTAGAGTTAGCTAACTCACCTTCTTCACCTCGATCACCCTGTTCACCTTCAGGACCTATGTCGCCCTTCTTACCAGGCGGTCCCCGGGGTCCAGGTTGGCCCTTGATAATAACAGAGTCTCCACCGGGCTGACCCTCATCACCCTGTCCACCTTGCTCCCCCATCGGTCCATCATCACCCTCCTCTCCAGTTGGTCCTTTCGAGCCCTCCATTCCCATTGGGCCATCTTCACCCAACTCTCCTGCCTGACCTCTATCACCCTAGAAATCAATGGACGGAATGGATGGAAGGATTTCTGAATAACATCGAAAAATCGAGGCTAGGGCAACTAACCTGTTCGCCAGCAGGACCCACTTCACCTTCATCACCAACTTCGCCATCCACCGGTTCTTCACCATCAGGACCTGGATCGCCCGGTTCACCGGGCTCACCTTGTTCACCAGGTGGGCCTTCCGGACCAATTTCATCCTTACCGGGCTCTCCGTCTTTGCCCGGTTCACCTTCGAGTCCCTGATCACCTATTTCACCCTTGAGACCAGGTTCTCCATCCTCGCCAGGAGAACCTTTAGGGCAGGCCGCGGCTTGGCCTGGCGGTCCCCGTGGACCCTTTGGACCATAGGGTCCGGGTTCTCCAGGGTCACCTAACCATGTTACCACTAGTCAGCCCCTCCTTCAAAATTCAGCAATGACAATACAATCATAACGCACCCTTTTCTGTTCCAGGTTCTCCCTCTTCACCAGGGTCTCCTTGTGGACCGAGGGGACCCTCTGGACCCGGGGGACCACGTTCACCAACTGGGCCTTCCAGACCCTCCGGTCCTTTTTCACCAACCTCGCCCTGTTCACCTTTCTCTCCAGGAGGTCCCTGAACACCCTGTTCGCCTTCTTCCATACTATCTGGGCCAGATTCACCTGGCAATCCCTGTTCACCTTGAGGACCTACATCGCCGGGCTCACCAACATCACCAGGTTCCGGTTGTGGTCCTTCGTAATCGGGCATTCCCGCAATATCACAGAAGCCCTGGTCTCCTGTGGGACCCTTGTAGCCTTGGGGTCCTTGTTCGCCCTGTGGACCCACTTCACCAGGTTCACCAGGCTCACCTAGAGTACTGGGTTCCCCAGGCATTCCCTTCTCACCTGGAGGCCCTTGTTCTCCCTCATCTCCCTCTAGACCAGGAGGTCCAGGCTCACCTATAGTGAAAGAAGAGTATTCCAGGGAGTAATAGGTCAGAATACCATCGCCACTTGAAGTTGATTCTGTCAAATAGGCTACCTCTTGGTCCAGCTGACCCCTTTTCCCCCTCTTTCCCATCAGGACCGGGATCACCAGGTTCTCCGGGTTTGCCGGGTTCGCCAGGACCTCCACGAGATCCAAGGTCGCCACGGTCTCCAGGTTCGCCTAAAATCAGATTGATTAAAGAATCACTTTAATAGTTGGCACAAATAAGGCCTTCGACCAAGGCTACCATTCACATACCCTTAGGACCCCGAATCCCGGTTTCACCAGCATCTCCAGGTTCGCCTTCCGGTTCTTCTCCACGAGGTCCTGCTCGGCTCGTAGGACCGGGTGGTCCCTGTGGACCTCTCGGTCCTCTGTCACCAGCAGGTCCGGCAGGGCCAAGAGGACCTCTTTCACCACGCTCACCGAGCTCGCCATTGCGACCAAAGCCACCTTTCTCCCCTGGGGGTCCACGAGGACCTTCAGGACCTGCCTCACCTTGGTCTCCCTTTTCACCCTTTGCACCGAGCAAATCTAGGCAGAAAGAAGGGGAAAATGTCCTCAAGGATCCATAAAAAGTCCATGTCAAGTCACTTTTAATGGTTAATGTCAAGGTTGAATTACTCTAGCCTGACTGTTGATCACTGATGTGTAGAGGAATTCTGTTTAAATGCTAATTGTGAAGGTGGTATCCAGTTTAGAAGCTTGATTCCACGATGCTACCGTTCTACTTTGATGCCTATAACTGATGCCTTTTAAAGAGGTGTTGGACATCTACAAGCCCTTTGACCTGAAGGTCCAGACTTGGGAAAAACGTCGCTCCAACCGACTTCAAGCTCCTTCACTACTGTTTGCTAGCCCAAAGTTTAGCAATTCCTCACCAAGAGTATTTTGAGCGAGTTTACTATCGACAGCTGAGACACAGGTGCCCAGGCTTCCGTCGACACCTTTTATGCCCGGTGGCCCACGCGGTCCGTCGTCTCCAGGATCTCCGGGGGCTCCAACAACGTGTTCTAAATCCTCTCCTGGTTCACCCCGTTCTCCTTTCTCACCGGGAGGGCCGATATCTCCCATAGAGCCCTGTCTTCCTCTCTCACCCTGCAAAAATACAGGAGTTTACAAGGGTGCTTCCTTCTTAACCGTATAACTCATTTTTACTCGGCAACCAACACACCTTTCGACCAGGTAGACCAGCTGAACCTTCATCGCCTTCTTCGCCTTGAGGTCCACGATCACCGGTTTCACCTAGAGGACCCTCTGAACCCTCTTCACCAGGATCACCTGGTTCGACCTTCTCTGGGACTCCTTCCACCAGGAACGGATCACCGGGTTCACCAGCCTCCCCCTGATAGCCCTGCTCACCTCTAGGTCCCTAAAAAGGAAGCATCTACACATTGAAACAACATAAAAGGGTTAGAAAGATCTTTCTGTGCACTAATTCGTGCCAACCTTATTGCCATCAGGGCCTTGAAGTCCAACAGGACCAACTGGACCAATGGGACCTCTAGGTCCATCTATTCCAGGTCTTCCATCTTCTCCTGGAAGTCCATCCTCACCCGGTTCGCCTATTTCACCTTCAAGACCTGGTGCACCATTTTCACAACGTGGACAGTCAACTGGATTGAATGGTTCACCTTGTGAAGGGAAAAAGAAATCGGATTACTTTTAAAGCCATGCTTTGTATTAATTGTTCCAATCGACCTCTCAGTGAGCACTGGTCACCTCGGAAATGTCAGTGAAGGAGTAATGAGGCTCCGTAAAATATCCAACCACATTGCATAAATATTAACTTGTCGCGTCAACCGTCAACCAATAACAACGATATTGTGGCCGCACCTTTCTCGCCAATCTCGCCAATATCACCATCTCGTCCAGGTTTTCCCTCTTCTCCGGGATCACCGGGTTCACCGCGGGGTCCATCAGGGCCATTTCTTCCAGGAGGACCTTTGTCGCCATCATCACCAGGTTCGCCGACATCGCCTGTTTGAGAAAAAAAGGGACAAAGCTGAACTTTCCAAGTTATTCAGCGAAAGAAGAGAAGAAAGGAAACCTTCTGACGTGATTACCTGGAGGTCCCTCTTGGCCTTGAATTCCCATTTCACCCGGAAAACCTTGTTGCCCAAAACCGTCTATTCCATTAATTCCAGGTGCTCCAGGAGCACCTGGCTCGCCCTCTTGGCCTGGTAGACCGTCCACACCATCTCTCCCTAAAATTCGAGTAAAATATTGTAAGTCTCTCTTAAGCCCTCTAGGACTCGACCTCGTTGTTGTTTAATACATGGAGCAATCCATGGGATCTGAGGAGGGGGTGGGAAAGAGGGGGAAAAAGCACTTCACCTCAATCCACACTTAGTGATGGGCACCTTTTTTAATACACATGCATGGGAAATTGAAGGATTAATTGAAGTAACACTCTGTTCACCTGGTTGACATTTTTGCCATTTTAATGGGCACTTTTTCAAATGAACCGCTTCAAAAGTCCTTGAGTTGTCAATCCAGGACAGCAACAGTGGTTCTTCTAAGGAACTAATACGCTAAGAATAATTGAATCCGCTGAACTCGCCGACTTAGTAGGGGACGCAAGAGAGAGGGAGAAAGTGTCGTTAGTTCTATTGGAGGCACTACGATTTAACTGATTAGCTGAAAAAAGTATGAAATGACAAAGTGGCAGCAGCAAGTGTAGGGTTGGATTTACTTCAGTAGGAAATTGACGACTAGATTGAATCGAAGGAGGTTCATTACGAGCTTCTACAATCCCCAAATTGACTATGGGACAACAAAATCGTAAATCTCTGAAGCCTCACCTGGTTCTCCAGGTTCACCCTTCTCGCCTCGAGGTCCAGGAACACAGGCTTCACCCATTTCCCCATCAGGACCCTTGTCGCCTTGATCTCCTGACTGACCCTTGGGTCCCTTGGGACCTCGTGTTCCAGTGACGCCACGAACACCCCTTGGACCCTCGAAACCAGGTTGACCCTTCTCACCCTTTGGTTTTGAGGTGATCTCACAGTCCCAGATCTGCAAACAATCAGAGCAACTGCATCAGTGATGGTGCTCAACTTTTTAGCTCCTTCGTCCTAAAAGCAGCTTTTAAAAAGGCCAGATATACCCTAGCTTCGCCTGGTGGTCCAGTTACACCTCGAGATCCATCCCTGCCAGGGATTCCACGTTCACCGGGAGCTCCTTTGGGTCCTGGAGTGCCCTGGGGACCATCCAATCCTGAATCTCCCTAGACATACAACCACAAACCTCCAGTCTTTCATTTCAGGGAATTAGAAGGCCTATGCCATTATTCTTCAAAATGCACTCACGAATTCACCACGTTCGCCCCCTTCACCTGGTTCACCAGGTTCACCCTAAAATTATACCAAATGTGTGAAAGAATTGTGGTTAGCTGAAGGGAGAAGGGCAAAGCCAATTTATTCAATACCGCTTCTCCGGGGTCACCTCGTTGTCCTTGTTCTCCTGGTTCACCGGGGTCACCTGGAAATCCTGTCAATCCGACTTCCCCCTTAGCCCCAGGTTCACCGGGCTGGCCTGGTTCGCCCTAAAAGGGTACAAAAAATTGTTTAATTCTCTAACCAATCGCGTTCATCACCTGATCGGCACGCAACAATGCCCACATTTTTATAAAAGTGAGAGATTTTTTTAGGTTGATTCAAACGGCAAAATTTGACATTAATGAGGCAAAAAACTTGGCTAGTTCCGCGTCAGGAATAAGCCAGATATCCAAAAATTAGTGAGGAATGTCCAGGCACTACCAGTGATTATGAGGGAAGACTTAGGTAACCTCATGTTTATTTCCGAATGCCCAAAGCCCTTTTTTGCTATCACCACAAGGAGCTGCCTTGTTGTAGACAAAGTGCAACACTTTTCTACCTCCTTCTGTCGAACACGTCAAGCTCCCATCAAATTTTCCAGGCGTATTTCTAGGCAGATTGGGTATTAACAAATGACGAGTATGGTCCACTGGCAGTCACCTCAAGGATGATTATTTAATGGAATGTACCGACAAGCTGCGAGTGCATATAATCAAAAAGTCAACTAACTAAAACAGCCTTTTTAAGCAATAAAGACGGAAAATTTAAATAAGAGGTAGAGAATTGCAAGAGCCGCCTTTTAAGTGATACGAAAATAAGAAAAGAGGTCATTTATTGTCCTCTGGATCATTTCACCAGTCTTAAGGGGTGATTTGGTCCAAGTGACTCATTAATGGGGCATTTACTCGATCACCAGGAGGACCGCGTTCACCGATGCCGATGATTTCCTCGAATTTTATGTCGGGGCGACATGGAATGCCATCTCTGCCTGGGGGACCCCTTTCACCCTTGTCTCCACGAATGAGATTAATGGCAATGTAGGTCCCATCTGGGCCGGGTGGACCCTGTTCACCTGGCAGACCTTTTATACCCTAAAAAGCAAAATAAACGTATCAGAATCCCCCTTATATATTCTCCGTCTAATTAGAGCTTTTTTCAATTCCCTGGACCGTAGGAGCTTAAAATACTCCCGGTGAAGTGGGAACCTGCCTGAGGCTAAAACCACTTGTATCCGGTTCGACAACCCTATCGTCAGGGTTCTTTTAGATCAAAATAATCTTGACACTTGACATCTCTGATGTCCCAAAAGTTGTTCTGCTACTAATGTATCGTTTAAATTAAACATTTTTAGAGAGATTTTTAGCAACTTTTTCTTTTCTAAACACATGTCAGCTAGAAATTGGTCGAATGATTCACCAACCAATCATCGCCTTGCTGGGAACGTACACGGAACCTGGCGATGTACGGAACTTTCTTGAGTAGTCTTGACAGTTGACATAACCGATGTCTCAATACGCAGTTACCTGAATTTTAGAAAGTTTTTAAACTATTCAATTTCCCTTCGTCATGATTGAAGGTTGTGCTCTTTGCCACATTGCCTTCACTCTACTTTACTGATCATTTATTAGTGCCCTGGAAACATGCACGATCCTTCTTGATATTGTGCAGCTTTTCTTTATCCAAGTTGACTTGACGCTTGACACGCTTGACAGCCTGAGACTCATTTAATAAATTCTTAGTGGAGTTTGCCCATCAGGCGTACTCTCTCAAAACTTGATCGTTGTGCTTCTTTTGTCGCACTGATCTTTACCCAACCATTAGTTGACCGCGTTACTAACCAACCACCTTTTCGCTAGCAAAATGTAGCTCCGTACAAACTAATTCTTGGTTAATCTGGTCAAAAATGTCAAAAACTGGCGAAAAATGGGTGGGTTATTAAAAAAAGGTTTTATTTGTGGAGATTACTTAACCTTTAACGTATTTTTAGTTAAAATAATTTAACTAATATACCTTCTCTCCTTCTGGACCGCGGTAGCCGGGTAATCCCTCCTCTCCTTCTTCACCTTGCTCGCCCTAAAAAAGCGGAAAAAAGGGTAAAATAACTTCATTCCAGAATACTGGCAAATGAAGCGAATTGGGTTCAGCAAGCTTACGGGTTCACCTTGTTCCCCGATGTCGCCCGCCTCACCCTAGAAAGGGCAAAAGAAGGAAAAAGCGGTTTATTTGCATCTGCAAGTTAGCTCTTCGTTTTTCTCAGGGATCGATTAGTTAATTTTATTTGAATTTCAAAATACAAAAAATTTCCAATGCATAAATTTAAGTGAGATGGTGGAGCGAAGTTTTGTTTAAAATTTTCATCATTGCATCGCGGCGAGCATGATCCTTGCAACACCGCAGGTTAGAAATCAGAGATTGAGGGCAGGCATTGACCTCATGACTCAGTGGAACAGACAAAAAAATACCGCATTTGAAGACCTACATCTTCACCAGGTGGACCTCCATCCGTTGAGCATGCTTGTCCCTTTTGTCCAGGCACACCGGGCTCCCCCGGTGGTCCATCTGTCCCGTTTCTTCCAGGCGGTCCCTCAGGGCCGGGAATACCCTAAGTCAATCGGTTTTTGGATTCATAAAGTACTGTTACCCTCGGGCCCTCACAACCCGTTGCGCCTCTGGCACCCTTTGCACCCCTCACACCGTCATTCCCCTAGATGGAGAGTTAATTCTGTTGGTAAAGTGGAGGACATACCGTCAATCCGATGGTTCCAGCTAAACCTTGAGGACCTTGTGGACCCTAAATGTGGAAGAGTTAATGGGGTCAAGGTGAAATGACCAACTCACTTCTTCACCCTTTTCACCTTCCGGACCAGGTAATCCAGGAGGACCACGATCACCTCTAGAACCCCAAAATCCCGGAGGTCCTTGTGATCCAGGTGGACCCGGTTCTCCGGGTGGACCTCTAGGTCCTCTTGGACCCTAAAGTGAAATAAAAAGGACGCGGAACTAGATCTCTTATCTACAATTGGATAGCAGTGGCTATCCTGACACGACATTAACAAGGCACTACGTCTTTTGCGAGAGAGTATTTTGTTTATAATTATAAATGAAATAGGCCCAAGCCGAATGACTCGGCTCATTTCTGTTCCCTTTCACTTTCTTAGCCCCAATAATTCATGAGAAATGCATTTTATTTCAGATGACAATCACAAGAGATAAATAAAGACGACCTTTTAGTTGAATAATTATTTGGAAAAAGGAGAAAAGGAACCCTGTGTCAAAAACAGACTCACCCTCTCGCCCTTAATGCCCTGGCAGCTGCAGACTTCTGGGGTGCAGAGTTCATCACACCATGTGTCGTTCCTCTCCTACAAATTATTTATTTTATTTTTACAAAAAGGAAAGAAGGGTCAAATCGTCCTGAAGCACCTCCAAGTTTTATCAAAACAGGGGAGTAACTACACAGTCAAGCATTTAACATTTAAAGAGCCCGACCTTTAAACGAATTAACTTGCCCAGCTTTCCTCTGATGATTGAACTAACTAATACTTAGCACAGTCGAATGAAGTCTAAGTAAATTTGCAAATTAACTGGAAATCTGAATGGCTCATTTGAAGCAACCTCATCGGCTTATCAGCAGACTACTCTTCGTTGTACCGATTTTTTACACAAATGGGTTTTATTAATATTAATATATTTACGTAGCATATTTATTGTTTGTGGTTTTATGTAATTCAGGCTGCGGAATATCCAGATGAATATAAGAAGTATGGCACAGTAGTGCAGCACACAATAGCATGACCTCGGAAAAGTTTGAAACTTGAGACACTTCTTGATCTTTACAACAATAGCTTTTCGGATTTACTTTAAAAGGATTTATTTGTGTCTTTTAGAGGTCAACCTTACGGTTTTTTAATTTAATAACATTTTAAGTGCCTATTCTTTACGCTTTCCTTATTTTTTTAAACAATTTATGAAGGCAATCTTACAGCGAACGCAGCTGCGAGTAGGAGAGTCACCATTATGAGCATTGACAACTTGAGGCTGAAATACGAGATACAACTAATGGAATGGGATTGGAAGACAAATAGGACAGGTCTAATAAAGCAAGAGAAAAAAGGGGACGTACGCAGATGCGTGTGGATGCATGTGTAACCTGCCATACTCTTGCACACAAAAAAGGGGTAGATGGATGGACAGATAGATGGGTAGGCAGGTAGGTGGATTGGGCACCTATACCAAAAAACTGGTGCTTCTGGAACTTATGCCTGCGTCAACATACACACACACATATACGCAGAGGGGAATCAAAAAGGTCTTCTTATACTTTTTCAAAGTGCACATTACACACAAACACGCATACGGTGGAGGAGGAGGGAGGAGAACACGCCAATAAACCTCTCATTACCACATCACGGGGCGAAGAACACTTGGATCGAGGTCATTACGAGAGAGGATGTTTAAAGGCAAAGTGTAGCGCTTACCCATACCAACTCATGGTGTTAATTCCTGTAAAGATTAGTGTTGTGAGCAGCTTCTACTACCACCACAGCGTCGTCGACAGAAGCAGCAGCAGATGCGGCAGTAAGAGCAGCACAAGTTGCAGATGTGTACACAGAAGTTGGGTGTGTGTGTGTGTGCGTGTGCCCACTCGCATGTCTCTCACACTTCCCTCTTGCCCCTCTCCCATTGTGTGTGTGCGTTGTGCGCGTGGCTGTGCGAGTGTGTGCCGGAAATGGATTCAGGAGAGGGTGGAGTGTGTGCGGTGCGGTGGAGGGGTCGTCCCGCCTGCTTACTGCTTCAAGTACAGGCGAAAGAGGCAAATTAAGAAACACGGCTCTCGGACACACACACACCCCCCCGACAGCCCCACCTACACATGCGCAGCTGTTGGGGGAAATACGCAGAAAAAGGGGACACTCGTGATTAATGCATGAACGCGGGGCAGGCAGACACAATCAATGTGCACCAGTAGTGATGTAAAGATCCAAAAGGCCAATGGAGGGGACAAAAAGGCTTACCCCCATTGTTGAGCTCAACTTAGCGTAGGTTAGAGGCCCAAACAAGTGACAGAGAGGCCCTTTCCTAGCTGGCGGAGAGTGGGGCGATTGGTGGGAGACGGCAGAAGATGACAAGAACCGCATGGTGGAAACACTACCTATTCATCACTTTTTATTTTTCTTCTAAGTTGAATGTTCAGGAACCAAGTCGGACTTGGGAAGGACGTTTTGTTCCTTTTATCAGCTGCAGTCTTTACCAATTTTAGTGGTGATTTATCACCTCCCATTCTTGACAGAATGGGGTTCCGGAAAGTGAACAATAAGTCTTGCCCTGAAGTTTAGCTAGGGCATTAATTTTTCCCCAGAAAATTGATCAAAATGCCACCGAGTTGTTTTGTTACGCTCTTCCTATTGCAGACTAATTTATTCTCTTTTAATCTGAGCGTCAAGTATGTATGACGGTGGGGGAGGAGCATTAAATGCACGCGATTGTTAGGTATTCATGCAAGCATATCTCTACGCCCAAGTAGGAAACTGTCTTGGTGATAGCTCTCCCAAATACACCCAAAGTAGAAAAACAGGACTTTAAAGTTTTCCGAGGTGAATGGTCACCTACTAAAGGCTTCCTAATGGACAGTTTGGACCACCGATTTCTGCGTCGCTCAGCCTGCAGAAGATTCTCCTCGTTTCCAGCGTCTGGAAAGACGCGCCGATACTTTGTCTAAAAGCCAGGCCTCCCAACGCGGTGACCGACATCCCTCCGCCTTTTAGTTGCCCCATCTGATTTCTGCAGGCACAGATTTCTGGGTAAACCCATTAACCAGGGAAAGAAATAATCTGCAAAAGAATTAACCCAATTTGATGCTATCCTGGAGCCCTAGGAATATAGGAGGAGGCGAAAAAGTACCTCCGGTCTTATGGCTTGGGAGTGCTGTGTTATAGGGTCCTAAGGAATGCGCACATACCCGTTGCCGGTCCCACCGAGGGAATAATTGTGATTTGTGTCACTTTCAGGTGCCGCAATTAGTGGAAATCCGCAGATGGTATCGAAATAAAACCGTAAGATCTCCTCTTTCCACAGGAGGCGATAGGGTGTTGGGGGGTAGAGGAAGGAAGAAGGAGGAGTGAAACCAGTAAAAAAAATGAAGGATGATATCTTTTTCCCTATTTCTTTGCCTTAGAAGGTGACAATTTATTGACCTAAGACTTTGAGCATTAACACACTTAAAGGTCACCCGTAGGTGATCACAGACAATCGGGAGTGAACGAGGACATGACGTTCTAGAATGTTCAAGGAACTTCAGAATCGCAAAACGGAAACGTCTCATTCCTCTAAAGTACTTAAGGGGTTCCAACCTCACCCCCTCCCACTTGAAAGGGTGAAGTGGAGTGAGGTGATGAATCTCTCAGAAGTTTACTAATGCTCCCATTTTTCCACCTTTTTCTTCTTTTTAACGACTTATTTATAGGCAGAAAAATAATAAGGTGGTTGCTGAAATCGATATGCTGTATTTCCTGTTTAAGTGGGGCAATTCCAACTACCAGGTGGTCCCATAAATTGGATTTGTTAGTGGCGCCTAATAATTTATTGTCGCATTAAAAGAAATACACACCAGCGTCCTTGAGGAATTTGTTCCCCTATTTTGTGGGAAAAAGCAAGATGGGAACGCTTTTTGGAACAAACTGCAGTGGAAAATGTGTACTTGCTGAGAGGAATGACCAACTTACTCTACTACGGAGCAGGTGTGAACATAGTTAACATGGAAAAATGTGGCTTTATTCATGGGTTTCCTACCTTTGACCTATTGGCTAGTTCCTGTCAAATAATTACCCATAACGTTTTGCTTAATGTGACATCGTTTATTTGTTTTGTAAGGTGCCTTTGTCTCCTTCCTCCGCCATCAACGTCACGGGTTTATGCTACATTTCATCAGGTCACACATGTGTGACACGTGTTTTAAGTTGAAAAATATTACAGTCGGTTGTAGGAAATTGAGTCCCACACACCCTGGTTGAGCTTAAAACAAAGCAAATGGATGTGTTTACCCCTGATCTGACAAATTAACCTTTAACTGGAATGTGGAGGTTTGTAAGTCCTAGATAGTCTAGATACTAGATAATTCTTCCATTTTTAGGCGTTTTGGGGAACTTTGCTGCTTTACTCTACACTTTCATAGAATGTGAAGGTCTGGATGCATTTCGGTCCCTCCTGATTGGCTAGGACCACTTATACGTGTACTAATAAGAACACTACCATCCACCAACAGGTCAAGGTCAATCGAAAGGTATAAATTCGCTAGGCTGGGGCCGCCTCGTACCTCCGGCACTTACCACTGGCCACAACTATTTTACCCTGATTGGTCATACTTGGTGAAGTCTGTTTGGGAGCATGAGGGGATATGAGATGTCATTTTCAGCAATCTTTTAGCTCTTCTGATTCAAATCGCGATTCACGCCTCGGCGCTTACGTGATTCGTCAGGATGGCACAGTCAAATGAGAAATATTTCTTCACTTTCTTTCCTTAATTTGCAGAATTGTGCCACTGCAGTCGACTACTTTGTGGGGCAGTCATGTAAAAGGAAGGAAATGTCGGAAGCGACTTTTAACTTTTCTCTATGTCTGGAAATTCACTTTTTATATGATGGAATGAAAGCATTTTAGTGGAGGAAGAAGGAATTAGTTCCCGCCTAGTGAGCTTGGTACTGGATGAATCAGGTATTCGTTCTGGTCTGCTAGATCTGGTATTAAATCATCTACCTCGTAACCCTCCTTCCCGAATTCATCCATCCATCCAGCCGGTGTCCACCCGTCCATCTTTCCATTCCAAAAATGCCTAATCGGTAATCCACTGGGAAAGGGGTACACTCCAAACGCCCAACTTGTCGCCAGGCTGAATGGCCAAAAAAGGCGAAAAAGAGGCAGAGACTGGGACAGTCTATTCGGTACGTCTGAACCCAAAAGAAGTCCACCCACCGATGACTCATTAGGAATGTAAGGCTAGGGGTGCCCTTGTTGCCACCTCAACCAACTCTGGTTCATGTGTCCTCATTCCCACGATTTTAAAACGCTTCACGTCCCAGCTGCAAAGGCTTGGGTACCGCCACCATTCCAGTATTTTTTGTGTAGATGAACGCTTTTTAAACTGCTTGACGGACAAAATTGGGAGAGAGGGTGGTACCTCCAGTTTGGTTATCCACTAAGTGGCCACTAACCTCAAGGCCAGTTCAATGTTTCCCGATAAGTAGGAAGCTTTTTCCACCCCAATTTCTTCTTCCTCTCCTCACTCTTATCGAATCCTTCCCTCAGGGTAGGCCAGGGGAACAAAGTGATAACCGCCAGTATTTTGACCCCGTGCGTAATCGGTAGAACTGGAAGTATCGATGATCAGCTGAAGGGACAGAATTTGGTTGACAGATAGTCTGGAGCCCTCCACATCTTGGCAAGCAATAGCTCGGCTAAAATTGAGGAATGAACCTTGGCTGGGGTAATTTCATACTCATTTTGCCAGACATTAATTTAAGCGTTTTCTTAAAATGCAGAGACGGGAAATGCCCTAGTTTAGGTTATCGCTTCCATCGTCCTCAACCCCTGGATGAAGGTCAGGTGATGAGGAGCATCCCACATACTCCAGCCGCCGCAATTCGAGAGCTGAGGATTAAGAAATTACAGGTTTACTATTAGTCTTCCAGCTCTTCCAGCTAGAGCCCCTTGGACTACCCACCAGGTTAATACCAAGAATTTGTTTGGTAAGGAAGAGTTGAAGGGGAAGGGGGAACTCAAACACTAGAAATATGACGGCCACACTATGTGATTTATCCGGGGCCTGGGTCATCTTACACTAACCTTCAGCCACATATGCGCAGGACAGGCAGTAACGACACCAGATATATTTGCTAGTTTCCCCAACAAATCAGAACCATCTTTCGAAAAGCCTCTACCTCTCCGATGACTAAAATAGAAGGGATGGGGACAGAGGGAGGAAGAAGAGAGGGAGAGAAAGCAAGCCATTTTACACAGGTTTCGGCCGCTAATCACTTGCACTTCTAAGGTGACCTTTCTGTTGTCCATTTAGCATTACATTTACCGGCATTCATCGAAATGTCAGTGCTCCACTAACGGGATGGTTGGAAAGATTTACGGTGTTTGAGACACCGATGTGGGAGGCAATGATTACACGTATGTCGCTGGCGAAAACCCCTTCCCCTTCCCCCCTCCCCCAGCCGCATCCTTTGACCCAAAACAACTTAATCATAAAAAATACAGAGGTTAATTGACTGTCCTTTGTTAAAAGATAAAAAGAAGGAAAAAAAATTGGACTAAATATCCGCTAAAATCTCATTGGGTGATAAAAGGATTCCGCCCAAATGATTAGTTAATTTGGGAAAATGTTTTGTAATTAAAACCGATTCAAATAAGCTGTAGGTTGAAATCATTCTAAAGAGAATCATCAAGTTGTCAAAAATATTGGTGCAGCTTTCGGTAATATTTGGCATCAATGACTTCTTGTAATCCAAAAGGGAATTAAAAAGTGCATGTGGCTATTTATACCAGTCCATTGGGTGGCGGCTGCAAAAAAATATGTCGCGCCGGTATGCCTTTATTTGGCAAAAAGGCATCTTTCTCGCCTCCACGAGGAAGGGTGCTCTATTCTTCGTCGTGAAGGCACATCCCACACGCCTCATCACCTCACACTACTGCATCTATTGCCCCTGGCAGGACCTCATTCTCCGCACCTTTTAGAGATACGACAATGGGATCGCATGGCAGGGTGGGAGGGCGAAGGTGGAGGGCGGAGGGACAGGAATATAATGCTTCACCCTCGGCCTACACACTCCCCAATCCTCTGCTCGTGTTCCTCCGACCTCCAAGTGATACACGTCGCCTTTTCGTGCCGCCGCCGCCGCCGCTGCCGCCACCACCACCGCCACCTCAACCACCACTAAACAACCATTTGACCACATACAATGCAGAATGCCACAGAGTGGAGAGGAGGAGAACAAATCGGATTAGATCGGATCAGAAAAGGACTGGACAAAACAGAACACATCAAAATGGACAGGTGAGTGGCAAATATGCGAAAAGCAGATGCGAAGATAGCGCGCTGTCTGACGTAGAGAAGTGGACCCCAGTGGAATGGTGCTTGGACGGGGAGGAAGGCGGAGGTGGGATGAAACCCCGTTGGCGCCACCCACGCTTACTGACTCGTAGTGCACAGCTCCTCCGTGGGTCAATCATTTGCCCACTTCTAAACTGCAGTGTTGATTCTTCCCACCAAGAAGAAAAACAACATTTCCCGAATTCCTTCTTACTCATCTAGCTTTTGGAACAGGAACACAAACCAGAACCAAAGGAAAAAAACAAAATTGCTGTTTATTTTGATGATCAAATGGACAAACAAATTTGCCCCACTTTTAACGACAATCAACACAGCTTTAGCCTGCTGTTACCTAACAGACGATTAGGCCAAAAAAAATCAGTGGGTAGGGGAAAAGTCCCTTTTTAAAAAAGTCAGAAAGGTAATTCTCCTTCTTCATTTAAAATGCTAGAACTTGTTCATATTTTCGTTCTACGGGTTGAGTGGGCTGTTCAAATTTGTAAGATTTTGATACCCCGTGGGGAAGCAGGTGGGAGTTAAAGCAGGACTGTTTGGTCTCTGGAGTGAATCCAGGTCTCAGCGTATTTCCACTTTTTAATTTTGTATTCTTCGTTTAAGTGCACTGCTGATAGCATTTCCCAATTGGTTACTTTTAGGAGGATGTTTGAAAATTACTTGATAAAAGTTATGCCTCTCGAAAAATCTTTCTTGTTTTTTCTTCCGGACTAAGGCCAAAACAACAAATAATATCCTGTAATTTTTTGGACTTAAAAAGCCCTTTAAATCCTATATTAGGTACTACTGTCATAAGTTTCTGAAGGAGTTACCCATTTTTATCTGATCATTGTCACCCGGACCAAACCAACTACTCCTCAAAATGGCAAAGTTCTTCATTAACTTTTCCCTAGCAGGGTGGAGGGCGATAAATGCGCGTACACGGCTCGTCATCAACAGTAATTTATTTACCCCAATTTCGTGTCTTCTCTGTTTAATCTCTCTTTTTCTTCCATGATGAGATATTTCTACAAGGCTGTCCTGAAGCTTGGAGAACAAAAAGGGGGTGAGTGCTGCAAAACAAAAACCAAAACACACTTCTTACTTTTCTGCTATTTGATTGGCTATCTCAAATCCATCATTATTTTTTCCCAAATTTTTCTGGAATTTTTTGAAGAAACAACTTTATTTTAGTTAAACCAAATTCCGCTTGGCTTAAAGTTGCTAAAAAACTGGAATGTTGCCGTGTGGACCGGAAGGAGGAGAGGGTGATTTGGAAAATGACTGGGTATTACTACCATGATCCAGATGAAGGAGAGCCCCAACCATATGGGAGGAGATATCATGAATTTTCTTTGCCTACAACCCATTCAGGGCATCATTAATGCTGATTTTGGGAGCTGGGATCCCCGGGTACCGATCTCGAATTCGCCCTATAGTGAGTCGTGTTCCGTCGGTTCGGGTGTGTGTTCCTGTTCCAAAATGCTAGATGAGTAAGAAGGAATTCGGGAAATGTTGTTTTTCTTCTTGGTGGGAAGAATCAACACTGCAGTTTAGAAGTGGGCAAATGATTGACCCACGGAGGAGCTGTGCACTACGAGTCAGTAAGCGTGGGTGGCGCCAACGGGGTTTCATCCCACCTCCGCCTTCCTCCCCGTCCAAGCACCATTCCACTGGGGTCCACTTCTCTACGTCAGACAGCGCGCTATCTTCGCATCTGCTTTTCGCATATTTGCCACTCACCTGTCCATTTTGATGTGTTCTGTTTTGTCCAGTCCTTTTCTGATCCGATCTAATCCGATTTGTTCTCCTCCTCTCCACTCTGTGGCATTCTGCATTGTAGGTGGTCAAATGGTTGTTTAGTGGTGGTTGAGGTGGCGGTGGTGGTGGCGGCAGCGGCGGCGGCGGCGGCTCGAAAAGGCGACGTGTATCACTTGGAGGTCGGAGGAACACGAGCAGAGGATTGGGGAGTGTGTAGGCCGAGGGTGAAGCATTATATTCCTGTCCCTCCGCCCTCCACCTTCGCCCTCCCTACCCTGCCATGCGATCCCATTGTCGTATCTCTAAAAGGTGCGGAGAATGAGGTCCTGCCAGGGGCAATAGATGCAGTAGTGTGAGGTGATGAGGCGTGTGGGATGTGCCTTCACGACGAAGAATAGAGCACCCTTCCTCGTGGAGGCGAGAAAGATGCCTTTTTGCCAAATAAAGGCATACCGGCGCGACACTTTTTCACTACTGCTGAATAATTCCCAGCCTACAGCACCACCTATTCCGCACAAAGCCATTGCAACAAAGTATGCTTATATGTTAGCTTTCTCCGTCAATCGCCCATCACTCGTCACTTTAAGGAGAATTACTTAGTATTTAGGTATTTTGGGCCACTTTTGCCGAATTTTTTTTTTCATTATTTTGTCGTCGTTTCCACCACTTTAGTTAAATTTGCCTCTGCCAACTTTGCCATCTCTTTTTAATGTTGCTTAGGTGATCTTTTCTAACCAAATTTTTTAGAACATTAAAAGTTGGTGAGGATTCTTCTCTTCCAGAGGATAATGTCTTCCGGTTATCCAAGGATTTATCATTCCTGCGAATCAGGTGATAGGCCTGAGCTGAGGGCCCGGAGCTAGAGATGAAGTGAGCTTCTAATCAATCATACATTCCTCAAACCGCTTTAGGCCAGTAAAATATAAATATGTAAGAGCGTTTGGCAAGTAACGATGTTGTAACTGCCTGTTCAATTAGTAGACACATCAAGTGAAAGGACATGCCAAGGCTGGGCAAGTCGAGACTTGGCGAAGCGCAAGTCATTTAAGGCCATATCCTCCTAGTTTAAAACATTTTATTTCACTTTTTCCCTTCCCCATTTCCCAAAGTGGTAAGCTAGCATGGGGAAATTATGATCTTGGAGTAGTACAAGTAATGCATAAGTTTCAACTGATTTGATGGGAAAGTAGTTGTGGTATTTATGTACATAGGCTAACCTTTTCCAATTAAAGTAAGGTAATGGTAACTTTATCATTTTTTGTCTGCCTAAATTTTTTTGCACGAGATAACATCAATGGCCACATTAAAGTTCTCAACACGTTAGCACACATGCACAAGCGAAAGCAAAATATTTTAGCTCTAATTATCTCACGTCACATATATGTGACGCCTAAAAATATCGATTTACTGCAACTGAGTTGCTTCAAATATTGTTTCAAAAGCACTGGTTGAGTGCAATGGGAAACGGAAAGGTCGAAAGACAAATAGGTGATTAAGTGTGCTTTTCCGTCTCTAGACGACAGACGAGATGCCGAACTGAGTAGTGCAAGAGTTGCTGCCATTACATAAAAAAAATGATGTCACAGAGAAAAAACCAAAAGATTTGTCATCCAGTCTGTTGATTCAATTTTTAAATAACCTAGTCAACAGCTGAATGCTTCCAATCATCTATCATAAAGCGGTTAGAAAACCCACGTCACATATATATGACATAGGTAAAAAGTTGACGAAAGAACATAACGTTTCGCTAAACCTAATCAGAGGAGGCGGTAATCAAATACGCATTGCCACCTTCACCCATTCCTTGATACTCCAAGCAATAAATAGTGTCCAGGTTACTCCTTCCTCCGACTGTCCATTCAGGAATTTGTGCCCATTTTGGGGAGGAGGGGTTCATCGTCACCACGAAAAATGCATGGTCGAAAACGTGAGGACGTGTAGCGTAGTTGATAAGACTCACTTCACACTTCGCTTGTTCTTTATTACAAGGTCTTGAGGTCAAGAATTTTTAGGGATGTTGTGGTCGGTTTTCTAGGTATTGAGACAGGGATGGCCAAAATTTTCCGACCGGAAGAGTTTTACTCGGTTCACAGAGAATTGGAAGAGGAAGTGGTGATTGTCAGTGGATTTTGCAGACTCTTTACAGACTCAAGGGTTAAAGTAGGAAGTAAGACGGGCGGTTGGTGTGAGTTTTCGATGAAAATGGTGCTTTAGAATGCATGAGTGATGGGTAGATTCCACGAACGAAGAATTGAAAGGACCCACCCTCCCGTATACATCTAGCCGTGAACAAAAAGTAACAACTTTTGCGATTAAATGCAAGTGGGAATGTGGAAGTGCGTAGGTGTATTTGTGATTTATACACCTCTGCGTCATTCCTTTCTTTGGGTTACTATAAAAATCCGAGCCCTCCTTTTTTCTCCGAGCCAAAAGTGGGGAGGGGTCGGAAACAGCTGCCACTTTGGCAGGATGAGAGATTTTTAACCGTGCCTCTCACCATGTTAAACGTCAAAGCATTCGACGTTCCAGACAAAGGCTGTTTATTCATTCCTAGGGGGGTGGAAGGGAGCAAAATAACTCCGTTACTACCTTTTAATGTACAATTTTAATTTAAGTGATTACATTAGTGCACTAAAATTAAAAGTTTTTGTTAAATAACGAAAAACTTTTGTCGACAATGCAGAAGTAAACAAGTATTAATGCTCTCTAAACTAACGTCACATATATGAGACACCTAGATATTACTTAAACTCCAGCGTCAAAAATATGCAACATGCGCGCCACCTCAAATTGCGATAATTGGCTTTAGCAAATAATCTTACAATCGGCCTAAAATAACACCAAATTTTTAGCCATTAGGTGGCCAAGCCTTTCTTCGTCAAAAAGCAAAAAGATCTTCAAAAATTCATCTTTGTTGTTTGTTGGTCGCACAAAACTGTTGGAAATATTTAGCCTTTCCCATTCTTACGGTCCAATTTGAAATAATTTTTGATCAAATAAACGGCCATGAGGACCACACTTTTCCCAAAAAGATTGCTTCAAATTATTCAATTCTAATGGTATCATAGCACAGGTCATGGGACCGACAAAAAACGCCCTGCTCCTCCCTCCACCTCACACCCTAATGCATGACGTCAAAGTTAATGGGGTCTCAACCATCTCTAATTCTATGTTGCCAGGACCTAGTGGGACAGACACACTGAACGTGGGCACTCACCTCTACACACACTTGACGTTTCCTGTGCGTGCTTTTGGTGCGTTACGTTGTACTGCTACAGGTGTGTTCCGATTGGCTTCTCGGTGCCTGTGCCTCTGAAACTGCCAAAGCGGAGTGCAAAATCGATTGAAGGCTGTACGCACGCACAGAATTGCCCAGAGGGCAGGCAAGTAGGCATCGGTGGTGTGTTGGGGTGTGTGCGTGTGTGCGTACGGCAGGTAATTAGGATTTACATATACTTCCAGGAAGCACGTCTGTGGAAGGTGCTCTAGCCTGAATAGGAGGAGGAGCATGTCGCGCCACAGACAGCCGTATGTTAGCTCATTAGATTCCACTGGCGAGTTCACACGCACCTCTTTCCATCTCCCTGCTCTTCTCCTCTGTCTTTCTCTACTCCTGCAGCCTTCTCAAGCAGCTGTTGTAAGTCCTCGAGGTGGTGTATGCCCTTCATTTTCTTCTCTTCGTTTACATGTGTAAAGCTAAAAACAGTTTGCTTTATTTTTAACTAAGTCAGTCTTCCCACTTCGTGTTACATTTAGGCCTGTCCCAATGCCGTTTGTGAAGAATGTTCTTGCGAAGGCAATCCTGGCCCTCAGGTATGTCAAGGAATTTTTCTCCTTAAAGTTTAATAAATAGTAGTGTAAAAATCATATTCAAACGCTCACAAGTAAAGAATAAATACGGGCCTTTTAATAGTTAACAACATGCATTTAGGACACTTTTGATTTTAATATTAATATTTTTTTCCGATTGAATCCTCGTCAAAATACTTTGTTTGCTTTTCAAGATTTGGATTAAGACGAAAAAATTGTGGTTTTAAATGCTCAAATTAATAATTAGCTTTGATATAAAGCTATTCCTTTTTCTACACTCTTTGGATTATTTGTCCACAATCACAACAGGACAAGAAGTTTGTTTGAATGGCTTTCCTCATGGCGGGTTTTGCGGGCTTCATCAGACAGGGTTTTAACGGGCGGTGCTCTGGGCTTTCTTCCTTAGTAAGGCAGGTTGGTGGAGTGTCATCAGTATCCTTGTTGGTAACGTGAGGAACACTAAATGACGCTCCTGATATGCTTTAGAAGTGGTTTTTTCGCCCCATACACTGTGCCTTTACCGATGGGGAGAGCGGCAGTATTGTCCAAGCCGTAGCGGCTGATGGTGGGGCAAGTGACATCAGCGGTGAAAGGTGTGGTTCCATGGCAATTTGACCTCAATCTCATGCAGTCCTGTGACTACCACTGACCTTAGGCCGTTCCCGTTTGGCTGGTGCAGTAAGGCGAAGTTGTTTCATCCTCCAACTCGTGATGTCGGGATTTGAGACGATCTACGGGTTGTCTCGCGCTTGAGGAGCAGTTAGGTAGATTTCCGCTTTTGGCGCGAAGTGTAAACCAAACGTTGGTGCTACTGAGTGCACATGAGTAGGTCTCGCATCTCATTTTTACCGATTTGAGGCACTGTTACCTTTCCACTGGTTGAACTTAGGGCGAACCTGGACCCCAAGGTCACATGGGTCTACCTGGATCTATAGGTCCGCGAGGTTCCAGAGGTCCCCCTGGTACTAGGGGTCTGCAGGGCCTACCTGGGTATCCTGGTGAGCCTGGTCGTAAAGGCATTATGGTAAGTTGGAAATGCCTACAATATTGTCACTAGCAAAATTTAAGAACTTTTTAATGTGGTTATCTCGTGTGACAGGGTGACAAAGGTCAGCCTGGAATGCCAGGAACTGACGGTTTGAAGGGCATGCCAGGTATCAAAGGACCCAAGGGTTTCCCTGGTGATCCGGGATGTTGCGGGATAAAGGTTAGTCTTGAACTTATCTATTCCATTTTACGATGCCTTCGTGACAAAGATAATGCGATCGCAAATTATCTGAAAATTTAGGGACTTCCAGGCTTTCCTGGGCTCCCTGGACCCGACGGCTATGACGGCCTTCAAGGACCTCGTGGACTTAAAGGCGAAAAGGTGGGTCATGCCAGCAAAGGCGCAGACTTGTCTACATTTATTCAACACTACGTCAAAGTGCATTACTACCGCAGGGTGAAAAAGGTGAGACAATAATTGGCGATGGGACGGCTGTTAGAGGGCCACCCGGCATGAAAGGTTCACGTGGACCTCAAGGGCCTGTTGGACCTCGTGGTCCCGACGGCGAACGTGGTCGTCCTGGTGTACAGGGCCCCAAAGGTTTTATGGTAGGTTCTCACAAAGTGTTTAATAAAGAGTCTACTTAACTTTAATTAGTAAAGTAAATGTATTCTGCGTATTTATAGGGGCCCGCGGGAGACCATGGTGAACAGGGCCCTAAAGGCCCAAAGGGCAAGACCCCTAGTCCATCAATTCAATACGTAAGTTTGGCTAAAATCTGCCATTCTTGCTTAAATTGAAGGAAACTACCTATGTTCTCACAACTTTTCCCTTGTATTTAGGCCCAACGAGGTGAAAAGGGTGAGAAGGGCTACAAAGGTGCCTCCTATGAGAAACCGCCCGTACTTAAGGGCATCCAGTATGCATAACTTTGCAGATTCTTATCTATGAACCGCTTTTTTACAAAGTCGTTGATATAAATAACTACCTTTGTTAGTGTTCCGGTATAGCTTGAACACATCGAAGTGCCCCATCTTACAACGACTTCAACTGTGTTATTGACTATTTTTGCTTCTTGTTTAATGATTCGCATTATGTCTTGCTTACAGTACAATCATTTCCTTCTACAGAGTTGGTCCAAAGGGCTACAAAGGCGTCCCTGGAGAACGCGGGCCTCCTGGAGACAAAGGTCCCAAGGGCGAACGGGCAAGTTTTCCTCTCTAACTGTTATGAAATCTTCTACCTTACTACTTGGTACTTTCTCTAATTGTAACTTCCTGCCAATCTAGGGTATAGCCGGTTTTCCTGGAGTCCCTGGCCAACCTGGTCCTCAAGGTGATCCCGGCCCCCCGGTTAGCAAATTGTGCTCAGATCTCACAATTTATTAATATCCAGCATTCTCACCGCTGACCTTGTCTTTTTCACCATAGGGCAAGAAAGGCAAAACTGGTCCATCAGGAGTGTCAGGCGCTTCAGGACGACCTGGTATTGACGGAATGCAAGGTCCACCAGGTCCCGAAGGTCCTCGCGGTGTAAAAGGTGAGAAAGGCTATCCCGGAAGAACTGGGCCAAAGGGAGAACAGGTAAATCCCTCTTCATTTTTTGATCATAAGTTGATAGTAATAGCTATTTATAATATGGTCTTTCTTGTTTGTTTGGCTTTTAGGGTCCAAAAGGTGACACCATCACTACTGAGGGTACACTTCCTGGTCCAGATGGAGAACGTGGTGAAATGGGACCTCCTGGTCCTCCTGGTGATGAAGGTGAGATATTCAAAACTAACCTGTAGCCACTATTTAAACCTGGATCATACCTAGAGTCATCGGAAACCTATTTGTTTTCTGTTTCTCACAAGGTCCGATGGGGGAAAAGGGTCTGGAAGGTGAGCGTGGAGATCCCGGCGAACCGGGTCCCAAGGGTGAACCTGGCCCAGGCTATGGAACCATCGTTCCTGGAGAACCTGGACCCAAGGGAGAAAGAGGTATGTATCGGTAAATGTGTGACAGATAATTGCACTACCGTCCCCTTTCCTATATCATGAAGGACATCTGTTGTGAACAGGTCTCCCTGGAGTTGATGGGAAACGTGGAAAAACCGGACCTCCCGGGCCTCGAGGTGTCAAGGGTGTCAAGGGTTTACCTGGCCAAGATTTAGTTGGTCCAAAAGGTGAAAGGGGCCCTCCTGGCGTTCCTGGAACACAAGGACCTGCCGGTAGGTTTTATATTTTCCTTTATGAGTTCATGGAAAAAATCTGTGCAATACTTTATTTTTAGGTGAGCGAGGTCCTGAAGGTCTACAAGGCCCACCAGGAGACCCTGGTGAAGATGGACCCAGCATAGATGGGGTGAAAGGCCCACCAGGTGTTAAAGGTTTATCAGGTAGCCCAGGTCTTCGTGGACGATCGGGTCCTAGAGGTCCAACTGGTCCCCAGGGCGATTGTGCCTATTGCCCGGATGGTCTTCCAGGACCACGTGGTCCAAAGGGCTTCACTGGCCGTCCTGGACGTCCAGGCCCGGACGGTGTAGACGGCGCTCCTGGTGCCAAAGGTCTTCCAGGCTTCCAAGGTCCCGACGGTCCTATGGGTCCCGCAGGCAGGAAGGTGAATTATTTACCTTCTACAGGAAGCAGTTATTCAAGGGATTAATTCGAAACAAACCTCCGCATATTGAATCCTAGGGTGCCAAAGGCGAACCGGGCCCAATGGGCGATCGCGGACCTCCTGGCGAACCGGGCCGCATTGAATTCATCAATCAGACCATCACTGAAGCCCCAAGAGGACAAGACGGTCCTCCAGGCAGACCTGGACCCCGTGGCCCCACTGGCCTTAAAGGATTCCCTGGACAACAGGGTCCACGTGGACCTCTAGGCCCAAAGGGAGAGACTGGTGCAAAGGGTCTTCCAGGTTTCAGCGGACCACAAGGTGTTCAAGGATCACCTGGTGATCCAGGTCCCGATGGGAGAGTTATGAGAGCTCAGAAAGGTGAACCCGGTCCACCTGGTCGTGACGGATTCCCCGGTCCGAAGGGTGAAAAGGGTGAACGCGGTAAGTAGACGTAGGAATCTTGTTTCGTTTAAAAACAGCTTTCCCTAAACAATACTTCCTTTACATCTTTAGGTCCTGACCGAATCATCGAACAGCTCTACGAACACCTCAAAGGCGAACCTGGACCAAAGGGTGAAAAGGGTGAACCTGGAGTTCCTGGATTCCCCGGTGCTCAGGGTGAGGCTGGCTTCTATTACAAAAATAGGAATTTCAGCCCCTCAGAAGGCGGGTCAAAACTCCATTTTTTATCTAGGTGCACCTGGTGAAAAGGGTCTTCGTGGAACCGACGGAAAGGACGGAAAGAAGGGCTACCCTGGTGATGTCGGACTTCCAGGTCCACCTGGAGAGAAGGGTCGTCGCGGACCCAAGGGTCAGCCCGGATTGCCTGGTAGCCGAGGTCCCGATGGACGTCAGGGACCGCAGGGTCCTATGGGACCCAAAGGCCAACGCGGACCTGAAGGAGAACGCGGTGAAACCGGTCTTCCTGGTCCTGATGGTGGCTCTGAACCTGGTCTCAGGGGTCCACGCGGTGAACCTGGTGAAAAGGGTCGCAAGGGTGAACCTGGTGCTCCTGGTCTTCAAGGTCTTCCAGGAGAGAAGGGACCCAAGGGAATCGCTGGCGTTGCTGGACGTCCAGGACAACCTGGACCGAAAGGTGTTAAAGGAGAGCCTGGTATTCCTGGAGAAGTGCTCTACGGTCCCAAAGGACCCAAAGGTGCTCGGGGTCCTCCTGGATTGCCTGGCCTGAGGGGCCCTAAGGGCGATAAAGGTCCGGATGACTATATCAGTGAGGGTATGAAAGGCGATAAGGGTCAGAAGGGACAGGCCGGCCAAGTAGGACCTCCAGGTGCGGACGGTCCTCCAGGTCCGAAGGGCAAGCATGGTCCACCTGGACCGATTGGCAAGGACGGCCCACAGGGAGAAGCTGGAGATCCCGGTGAAATGGGACCTGTGGGACCACCTGGACGTCAAGGACCTAAAGGACCACCTGGTCTTTCTGGAGAGATAGGCCCTGAAGGTCCCGTAGGACCTCATGGCCCTGCTGGTCCACCGGGACCCAAGGGTGACCCTGGTCCAAAAGGCTATCCTGGCGAGAAGGGTGATGTGGGACCCCCTGGGTCTGGCTCACCTGGAGTTAAGGGTGAGAAGGGCCAACCGGGTCGCATGGGAATTCCTGGTGATCCAGGTTATGACGGTATTCCAGGACCCAAGGGTAACCCGGGTCCACCTGGCCAGTCCATTCAGGGACCACCTGGATCTAGAGGTCCCAAAGGTGAACAGGGTATGCAAGGTCAACCTGGTGCCGACAAACCGCCCGCTAGAAAAGGAGCCCGTGGTCCCTCTGGACCAAAAGGTCCACGAGGACCCAAGGGCGAACCCGGCAGTCCAGGTCCAGAAGGTCGTCCAGGACCACGCGGACCCATCGGCCCTATTGGTGATGAAGGACCTCAGGGTCGTCCTGGACTTCCAGGTCCAGCTGTGAGTGGCAAAATCATGTTCATTGCTTTAAAGCGGTATGGCTAAGTTAAAAACGTTCCGTCTGCTCCAACAGGGGCCAAAAGGTTCAAAAGGCCGACCAGGAGTTCAGTACGGTCAACCAGAACCAGGCGACAAGGGAGAACGGGGACCTCCAGGTCCACCTGGAGATATTGGAGTAACAGGATCTCCAGGTGCTAAAGGCGAGCCCGGTCCCATGGGACTTCCAGGCATGCCAGGTCCACAAGGGTTCAAGGGCCATCCTGGATTCCAAGGCAAGAAAGGCGCTCGAGGACCTGAAGGACCTCGGGGGCCGGACGGCCTTCCAGGACCACGTGGATCTCATGGACCTCGTGGACCAAGAGGACCGTCTGGACCTGTTGGTAAGTAGGCTCTAACGTCCACGTTTGAACACTTGTAAGCGCAGTTGTTAATAATTTTACTTCCTTTTATACTTTTAGGTCCAAAGGGAGAACGCGGACCAGAGGGTGAACCTGGAGATTTAATGGTAGGGCTGCCTGGAGCTAAAGGTGAGCCCGGAGAACCCGGCCCCATGGGTTCACCTGGCATCAAGGGTGCGATTGGAGTCCCAGGAACTCGCGGACGTCCAGGTGAACGTGGTGACCCAGGTCCTGACCTTGTCGGTGCCAAGGGTCAAAAAGGTGATCGCGGTGTTCCTGGCAGACCAGGGCCACAAGGAACCCGTGGACCCAAGGGTCCCAAGGGTATCTCATATTCGCAACCCGGAGAACCGGGTCCAGATGGACCCCCCGGACCAAAGGGAGTCAAGGGTGAACGTGGGCCACCAGGACCAGTTGGACAGCATGGCCCCAAGGTAAGATCTCTGTCCCCACTATCCTAATAGTCCCATTGACAACCACCTTAATACTGGTGCAATGCCGCGTTTAGGGTGAACGTGGATCCCCTGGAGAGCCCGGACAACGTGGTATACCTGGACCTGATGGAAGACCAGGACTTGATGGGCGCGACGGGCAACCAGGACCACAAGGCTTCAAAGGTGGGAAGGGCTTCCGTGGACCCAAGGGTGAACGAGGTCCAATGGGTATTCCGGGTCCAAAGGGTGAACAGGGTGATCGCCTTTCGGGTGAAAAGGGCCAGAAGGGTCAACCAGGTCCCGATGGACCTACCGGTGAGATGGGTTTACGGGGTCCACAGGGTCAACCCGGTCCCCAAGGTCCTACCGGCGAACCCGGGCAAAAGGGTGAACCTGCACCTATGGGTCCGAAAGGTTTTGAGGGTCCCCCCGGTGAGTCTGGACCCCGTGGACCAACTGGACCCAAGGGTGACATCGGTCCAGCGGGTGAACCTGGTCTTCCTGGGCGTGTTGGTGACACTCGAGGCAACACTGGCTTCCTCTTTGCCAAGTAAAAGTTTCTCTGATCACGGGCATCTTTCCCTATAAGGAAAAGATTTTAACGGTTTTGCCGATTTTTTTGGTTTTAGACATAGTCAGACGATGCGTATTCCCGAATGTCCGTCATCAACACGTAAGCTCTGGGAAGGCTACTCCTTCCTGAGTATGTCGGGGTCGGAACGGCCACATGTCAACGACCTGGCGAGCCCAGGCTCCTGCCTGCAGATGTTTAATCCAATTCCCTTCATGTTCTGTGAGAAGCAGGAGAACTGCTACTTTGCCCAACGCAACGATCGCTCCTACTGGCTAAGCACTGAGGATGAGCCGATGATGTGGAACCCTGTACCAGTGAATGAGTCGCAACGTCACATCAGCCGATGTGTTGTCTGTGAAGCACCTAGCACGGTAGGTTGAGAGGATTGTCATTCCCATGATTCAAAGAACTTTTGATAGCTGCGACTGGTGATGAATTTTCCTTCTTTCTAGCTCTATGCCTTCCACTCGCAGACACTGGAGATTCCCAAGTGCCCAATGGGTTGGCAGGATATGTGGGTGGGGAGCAGTTTCCTCATGGTAAGACTCAAAAAGACCTCGGTTGAGGTTGCGACTTTTCATTTTAATGAACGAGTGCGAGTGTCATTTCAGTTCAAACAAATGACCACATGGGAATTCGTTTTTAGGCTACCCAGCAGTGCCTTCTGGATGGCTGGGAGGGTTTCAATAAGTAACCCTGTGGTTTTTTGCTTAGAATACTGGCTACGGAGCTCAGGGTGGTGGGCAGCAGTTGGCTTCACCAGGCAGCTGTCTGCCTATCTTCCGCTCGCACATGTTTATTGAGTGCACCGCGAAGGGTCTCTGCGGCTTCTTCGAGGAGCACAAGAACTTTTGGCTACGCGTTATGCCCAGCTCCATGGACGAACACATGTTCGGTATGGTGATGGGACAAGTGATCAAGGTGAGGCAGAGTCAGGACTCCGTTGGAAAGTGTATCGTCTGTATGCGCACCCAACCGCTGGTCAACTATATCGTCTAAGGTCTCTACCCAGCCCTTCTATCCTTCCTACCATGTCCCACCCTACCCCGCCAAACATAGCTCTTTTTGTTGCTTTCCGATTAGGCATTCAGCATCAATATTTTTTCAAGAATGTCTCTTCTCCTTTTCTTCTGTCTTGATCTCTTTTTCCATTCTCCACTTAACCCCTCTCCCGCCCCTATTATGGACCATCTGCCTTGTATGATGCTGTGTTTCCGAGCCCCGTCCACTAGTCATTCTTTGTAGGATCAAATACTACTAAGACTGTTTAACTAATCAAATAAGTGTCTAGTTACTTAAAACCAATTAAGGATATATTCATATTTCACTGTCACCTACTCTATGCCTCTTCAAATGACGCTGCTCTCTCTCCCTCCTCGTGTATGTGTGGGCGTGCGTGACCGCTTGGCTCTAGTCTGTGTTTACTGATGATTAGACCCTATAAAAATTAACTGCAATTATTCCATGATCCTTGATTTTTTAACAGTAATGCATTACCTTTTAATGGGAGGGATGGCTTTGCTTCTCCACCTTCATTAAAAAGAGCCAAAAAATCGACGAAGGTCGGGAAAGTCTGTTTGCCATTCAACACGAAGGAGTCATTTTAGGTTGCGATAAGATACTCTGTACTCAAATACTTAAAGTGGTTAGTTAGGTCAAAGTAATGAAGTATCAAACTTGGGTAATAATTAATCAAGTAATGACAGATAACTTATAGAAATTCTAACTTTGATGACTGTGGACTTTAGGGGTCAAGTTACAATAATGATTACACCGAAAAACTGGAAGGTTAAATAAACCTAATAAAAAGTGCTCGTTTCAAAGGTTCTCAACCGTATACGTCCATTGAACGAGGGCTCAATTTAAAAGTTCTCCTGTTAACTAGTTAGGCAGACTTTTTCTGCTGCAAGATCAGATTGCATAGTGTATGTTTAGGGCAGAAAACTAAGAGCCCTTCGCTGTCGATCGAGATTGAAATACCAAGTGTAACAACACCATGGAACAGAACATTTTTGGTACGTCATAACAAAAGTAATAGTGGTTTTATAAAAAATTAACTAAATCAAGCATCGCTTTGCAACTTAATAGGAATAGGAGTCGACCCTATGTTGTGAGGCTTCTGATTTGCTTTCAATTTAATGGGTGCAAAAGTTATTATGTAAAAGATTACAAAATATTGCCTTCGGATGCACGAAAGTGTATTTTACTTTTCAGCCAACGAGCCCAACTTACATTGATGGTAATTCAAATGTTTGAGCAAACATGTTTGTTGCCCCCCAAGATGTATCCTTATGCCCCTACAAAGAAATTGGATTTTTCTCGCAAACCCTTCCTTCAATGTTAGATGACAAAAATAGGAACTATTTTTGGTCGCTTTAATAGCCATAGTTATTGACACCTTAGTAGAATTTTTATTATGTGGAACTTAAAAATTTTTCTTCTGGGTAGAATTATACAAGACCCGATAACAGAAGTATTGATTCAGTGGAGATGCTACTCCCCAACGCTTGCAAGTCAAAGGACGCCCAAATATTAGAAGCGGTTAATCTTTCTAGGGGCTGCGAGTTATTACAAAGTACACACTTCCAACCGCACCCAACCGCTGGTCAACTATATCGTCTAAGGTCTCTACCCAGCCCTCCTCCCCTTCCCTTTCGATGGGAGCCAGAGTAGGGCGAAGGAGAACAGACCCGTGTAGGTTTTATCGCGATCTAACAAATAAACAGGAAGGACGGTTGTGAAAGAAGCAGGAGCAAATATTCAGTCAATACATATGCAAAAAAGTCCACAAGAATGGTAAGGCGCCCAAAACTATCCTCTTCTTCTAAGGACGAATAAGTGGGAGCAAATCCGAGTCAGCGGTCTCCGCGTCTCCTGGCAACGGTCGATTAGCTGCGTCTTCACGCCGACGCCGATTCTCCCGTGCTGCGTCAAGATTTTGTGGTCGATGAATACGCGTCACTCCATCCGTTACGCCCGACTGCGACAAGCTGAAAGATACATAAAGAAGAAAGGGTGAAGATAAAAGGACAGTAAAGTGTCATTGTCAGCGTCAGAAGGTAAAACGTACGCCTCCTCCATATTGAAAAGATCCATGACGACATCCTCCGCCTCCTGCTCCTCAGAGGTCGGGAGCTGCAGATATGGGTTGTCATTGAAGGGTCGGAATTTGTGCCCCACAGAGACGTAGAAGGCCAACGTGACGGTCTGCTCGAAAAACTCAACCAGCCAGGTCCACGCTAAGGGTGTGGTCATACGCAGAAGGTAAACGATGATGCGAGTGAAGTAGATATAGCAGATAACAAGAATGTAAAAATGACGGAAGAGTCGCAGTTTGCGCAGATTTTGCGCCACCTTCCCATCAGTCTGTGCCGCCTGGCGCAGATGGCGAATGGACCAGATGACAGGAAAGAGCACCCCAGCGCAGCACAGCAGATCCACCACCGTGAAGATCTCATTCCACAAAGCAAAGCGCTTCGCGCCCTGTTCCGTCTCATTTATCACTATGGTGGCGACATTTGCGAACACCTAAATGCAATAAATTTCATGTTCACGAGTTTGTTGCCTTCAGGAAAGTGCCTAAAAACAAATCTTTCAAAGACCAGTATGATGTAAAGGTGACTTAAAGCAAGACCACATAAGACCTGTGATGCTGACAGCAGGCTTGAAGCGCCTCATAGTAAACGAACCGGACCCGTGGCGCACTAACTCGCGATAAGGCACCTGCTGGGGCGCTTTCTACTTCCGGTGAAGGCTTATTCAGGATCGTAGGTTTCACATCACGATTTTATGAGAACTAAACGCTGTGAGAAGTTAAAGCAGACAGAGCATACTTGAGCAAAGAGTTCTCAGTGCTGCTGTTGACTTGTTGAACAGAGCAGGAATTAAAGATGTCAAAAAAAAAATATCAACTGTGCCAGAGACCCACAACCCTTAAATGAACTTTGGATAGCGACAAGTTCAACGCGTCAAATCCATTTTAGCCCACTACTCACGCACGGTTGTAAGAGGAAGCATTCAAAGTCTTTCTAAACAGTCCAGAATAGATTGAGCAACCTCTGCATTCACATTAGGCTTCAGGAATGCAAAAAAGGACGCCCAAATATTAGAAGCGGTTAATCTTTCTAGGGGCTGCGAGTTATTACAAAGTACACACTTCCAAAAGCATCGAAAATGATGGAAGAGGGAAAACTAACCTGCAATGGGATGACAATGAGAAAGACATGCTTCTCCTGACGCGTAAAGACATGCTTGATGAATGTCCAGCCGGCACCAATCATGAGGATGGTGACGATCAGCAGAAATCCACGCGTCCTACAAGGGAAAGGCAGTCAAAATTCAAGCCCTTTCTCCTTAATGAAAGCCCATCTAGCCTATTTGACCCACATAAACCGAGGAATCTAAAGACATAAAAGGGTCTGGACCTTAACAGAATGTTATGGCTACAATGCGCTATAATGACGTCTTGGTGAATGTGGTAGGTGAGCGCAATACAAACACTCGAGTGTCACCGTAGGGAGGCATCTCCCATGGATGGCTGAATCCGTAGAAAATCACAGCAGAAGGACTGAAATCGCATCGACCTAGTCTCAAATTATACGCAGAGATCAGTCACCTCGCCACAGTGCTCCTAAAAATACCAATTTTGGGGTGTTAACTGGAAATTCAATACATTTCCACGTTGGGTAGTCCAATTAGACGGCCAGATAGCAGTATTGGTAATGAGGTAGGAAGGAGGGATGAACAGAGAACATTACCCAGCCTTTAACCTACCGATAGAGAACATCCCAAAATTCGAAAGTCGTGACATGCGCTGCAGAGTGTCATTTAAGTATTATGCAAAGGGAAGACTGAACGTACAAGTGAGCAATGTAGTCCATCGCAGCCCAACCCTCCTCCTGAACACCATGCCTTCCAATCACGAAATAATTAATCTAAAGAGAAGTATTAACAAGCATAATCATTCCAATGGGCGAATCGTAGTAACCAAGTAATGAGGAAATAGGAGAAAATAGAGATAAACAACTCCGTCCTCTTGTAATAATATCCAGTGGAAGGTGATCCACGATTATTTGTTACCGTGAAAAGGTACAGAGCACACTTTCGGTATTGGAAACGAGAAAAACGGACACACTCAATGCGGCTACTGCAAAGCGGCGGCCAGCCAATGTGACATTCTTCGAGGGGGCCTGGCAGCATGCCCCAATTATAGGTGGGGGGGGGGGGGGGACAAAGCGGGCCTGACTACTATAAATAAAGGAACTGAGTCCCCACATTAAAGACATTTTTATTCCGACTAACTGACTTTCACCCGACATCGGATGGAATTTGGCCATAGTTTTTGACATGGCATTCTGATTTTCTGAGTGTCACAAATATGCGACGCAGTATTTCAATGGCTCATGGTGACTGGCCGCATTACAGCATGAGCTCAAGTAGGCAAAACAGATGAAGTACGCCCTTGATCCATTCAGTGATGAAGGCGTTGGCATTAGACACCTGAGCGACTGTGATGTTCCACATTTATTCTGGGTTGCCACTCGATAGGGAACGTATAAATGTCCTTCCTCCTCCAGTGTATACCAGAAGGGATTTCCCTAGGTCGGCTCATTCGCGACTAAAATTAGAACGTTTTAGACGCAAAATAAACTCACTCTGGTGGAGTGGAATTCGGGGAAAAAAGGGAGCAATTTAAGTGATCAGCCCTTAGCAGGCTTTTTGGCAGCACATCTTCAGAGGTGCCGCCTTTCATCATTACTTGGTTGGCAGGCAACGTACCGCATGGAACATGAGGGAAATGGACTTGACAATAACCATAGCCAACATGAGGTGGTGAATTCGGAAGACGGGAGCCCTAAAACAAAAAAGAAAGGGGAAGGTGAAAATGAATAATGAGTCTTGTCCAAAGCATCCAAATTAGCGAAGAGAAGCCTCCTTAAAAGAAGACGAGTTGGATAAACTGGGAATATCGAAGAGGAGGATTTGCCAGAACAGGGCAGTACAACGCGCACAAAATAGTTGTGTGAAAAGTTGACTAGTAAATTAACTGTGACGTCCAGCGTCAAAATATCGACCAAGCTATCAAAAGTAAAAAAAAAGAAAATAGTTGGTTATAAGGTAGGGCAAAGTGCAACCTCTTGGCAGGTGTTTGAAGTGAAGCAAATGAGTGGTAAATACTTCACAATAAAAAAAGTGTGTAATGGAATTAGTGTAGCCGAGAGCGCATCAGTCACAGTGCGACGTGGTGGTAATGGTAATGCCTTGGAGGAAATGGCAACAGGGAATATCAATGAAGACGCCTTGATTTAATGGGGGATGGGGGGGAGAGGGGGGAAGTGGAACATTCAGCAACTTCCCGTTCTGTTAACTTCTACTCGAGAGACGGAAAAAAAGGAAACAGAAACGGGTTTGAGCGTGCAGTAGAGGCATTATGCCACCTCTTGATAATCACTCCATGTTGCCAATTTAGGGTGAAGGTGAATGCAGGGGTGAGCAAAAGTGCCTTGTCATACAATGGGGTACTATTGGCGCAGAAGGCATACTGACTCCATGAGCTCATCTAAACGAAGTGGGAGAAATTCCAACACAACAAAGAAGGTGGACTCATGCAAATACAGGATGAAGGCAACTAATGGCGTTTCTCTACAGACCATTCTACCTCTTACACAAACCTTTAAGGGGGCGGAAAGTATGTGAAAACATAGCTACAGACCTGGAAATTTGAGGAAAGCTTCGGAGAAGTAGCCAACAGAAGTGGAGGCAATACAGACAGGAATGACGGTTTTCAGGAATAGTGGATTGGAAAGTCCTCGCCATTTCTCCACATATTGAAAGTAGACAAAGGTACTACAATTTTCGTGGATAGGCATGGAAGCCACCGATTTGCTCTAATCTCCCAAAAGAGGCTAGTTTCCGACACCTTAGTAGCTGAAGAAACGTGCAGGTGAGATGCAATAGGCTTTATCTAATTTAGAATGACAACAAATGTCAGGTGAGGAATCTCCACTTCCAAATTTCTGCACGCAAGGGCAGAACGGAAATTGTAGAGAAGGCAGTGGCTAATGGACGCAAAGCTAATGGAAAGAGGTGAAACAATGGTATTTAACGATAAAGCAATGGAAGATGATTAGGCATGTTTAGACCTTGAAAATAGGCAAAGAAAGTGATGGAGGACCTGCGGTGGCTTCCACGATAACTATTGCTGCAATGACCTGTTTCAACTTGTATAACAGTGAAATGCGATTGTATGCACCAGCCTATCGTTAATACGCCTTTATTGTACAAGAATTACTTCTTGTGCCTTAGTAACAACCACCATAGTCAATCAAAATGAGGCATTTACGGAAAAAAGCCTAAAAAGTCAATCTATTGCAAAAGCTACCCATGAGGAGGTATGCGCAATGGGAGAGAAGAGGGATGTTGCCGCAAGTTTGCTCAATCAAATGCAAAGTAAACAAGACCTCAAAAATTAGCCTACTGAGAGGTAAAGACGGGGGAGTGACTAGAAGGTGAGTCGTTTGTTCTCAAGGAAAAAAAGAGGTTTTATAAGAGCAGAGACCGCAATTTTGTGTCACGTTGACAAATAAACGGCAAATCGACTACCTGTTAAAAACATTACCCCTAACAGAGGGGTTCAAAAAGCAATTTTACTCCAGCCCGCGGATCAAGTTAATGACACATCAATGGAACTGTCAACTTAGGGTAAGGCTAGTAACCAAATAACCACTTTCTCTACAGCTAGCCTGATCGACCAAACTTGTCTTGAGGTGAAGGAAGAACAAGCATTTCCCTCACGAAAAAATGGAGCAGAAGTGAATAACACCTTCAATCAACTTCACCCCTCCAAATGGGAAAGATAGCTCTTAAATGATAGGCAATTAGAAGGTTCCGCAATTATTTTGCACCTAGCCTAAAAAGGGGTAAGGAAGAGACTACAAACGACACCGTAAATAGATCTGGACATCATTCCTGATTGGTTGAAGCAATCTATGGAGTCAGCTTCGGTGAGAATATAACTTCAACGTGACAATTTGATGGTGTTGCCTTAGAAACAAACTGCCATTCAAACAACCACTAATGTCGTAGTTTGCCCAACGTGGTATCAGATGAGTTAATGAAGTGAAAAGGAGTCAGCAAATGCAGCCAAAAGGTAGGAGGTGAGACTGACTTGGAGAAGCGGAGATGTAAGCCCCAAACGACTGAGAGGAGGACGTAGATAAGGGAAAATACGAGGAAGAGGATGGTCAATGGCTGCTCACCAACGGAGAGGTAGTTGTCCCCATTTCGTTCCACCATTGCTATCTGAAGAGGGGAGTAAAAGAGTTAATAGAAGGGCTCAACAATGTCACCCCCTGACGGCTACGACGTGGGTTCTCTATCAGCTTATCAGTTGATGTGTAAGTTCTCGGCCCTACAGTAAGTAGGCAAAGTTTCCAGCTTTCCAGAAGCCGTTTGATGGTCCAAGTGTTCGTGTCATGTCTGAACAATAAAACATCCGAACTTCCTTTGGGGCCTGCTAGTGAATGTGATAAAATCCGTGGGCCATTTAAGGCACTCTTCACTCTTCTCTCGTCACACAATCCGCGTAGCCATTAAGGCATTCACTAGAAGCAAGCTGGAGGTTCCCACTCTACACCTCCTCAAAGGAGGAGTAGCAATTCAATATTTTACCGTGTAACCTATCCACACCTTTCTCACGAGGCTGACCCTAAGATGGGCACAAACGCCACTATTAAAGTGCGCCATGGGCGAACAATTCGATCTGTCATAAATTTACAATGTACCATGCATATTAATTCAACTCCTTCACCTAGGATGGGGATACACTCAACCACCAAGGCATGAAATAGTGAATCGAATGCAGAGTATCCTGGTCGCATATCTAATTAATGGGCAAAGTGTTTGCGAAAAGACCCTGCTCCAGCCATCTGATGTTGAAAAGATCAGCCTGCAAGCGATTGAGCTTTCTGCCAAACGAGATAAACACATAAGGAGTTGAGGGGGCGTGTGCATTTTAGAGCCTAGGGGAGTTTAGCAGCTAAATAACACACGAATCCTTTACCTATTCGAGAGCAAAACATAAATTTTCTCTCCACTCCGCACCGATATAGATATCCCTTAGAGCTCCTAGGAATGCATCGTTCGAAAATGCTTATAGCCCGAAAAAGCTTTTGCCTCTCACTAAAAAGGTTTACTTCAGGTTGAAAAAAAACAGCGAGTATTTTCAACGCATCAAATTAGAGAGGCACGGCTTTTCGTCACAAGCCTGTTAAAATTCGAGCCTAACAAGTTACTTTGTGTGAGGAGCTGATGACAAAGACTACTGTGATCAGGTTATTCCCGGAGTTTTTTTTTCTCTAGCTCCTCCTACTTGAATCTCTCGGAATTGATACATTTAGAGCATCTATAAAAGGGCCATCGCCAGGTTTAGTCACAATTAATGACGTCTACCACTGAAATGTGTAAGTCACCAGCGGAGTGGTCGAAGAAGCTGATGGCCATTTAAACGGGCACACCAAGAGTAAATCCTGTTAAGTAACTACTGCATTTGGCAAATAACCTTCAACTCACGGAAACATCGATGGGACCTTTGCGACAGTTGTGGAAGATCAGATCGTAGGCACCAGGTGACACTGGATCGACGAATGTAACTGAGAACTATGAGGCGTGCACAGAAGGTCGATTAGATGAATGACAGTGAGAAATCAACGCCAAGTGGGCAAAAGAGTAACTCACGTTAAGAGAGACCTTGCCATTGACAAAGACGTAGCGAAATCTTTTACCCTGTTGATTAGTGACTGGAAGGACATGAACACAGGAAAGTGTTACAAATGGGAACTCGAAATTTGGAAAAAGAGCACAAGAGCATAACCCCTCGCATTTGGCAACTTTTCCAATTTCATTCAGGAAGATGACAACGTTAGATAGTGTACGTATAATTTACTATGATGTCAATCTTTTCATGAGAAGGTCCTATCCTATCCCACTTTATTGAAAGAAGGAAGCGGTACCAATTAATAATTTACGGGCTGAAATCTGTCTAAAAAGCTGTAACTTTCGGCCGAGAAACCACGATAGCATTGCCAGTAATGTCACTTATTAAAGGAGTCAAGTCCAACCCGTTTAATGCGCAGGTAAATCAAGTGCCATAATGTATTTCTCCACTATGACTAGTGTTGGCAATCGCATCCCCAAGGAGCCAATAGGGAAAGAATTTATGTCCTTTCAGGGAAGATTTTCGATCATCAGCACAAGCCAAGACTGTAAACACAGCTGCAGAAAAGGACTGTCTTCATACAGATATGGCGAAAGTAGATGCTGGAGCCTGGAGTAGAGCCAGATTAAGACGAAAAGACAGTAAAGGTTTTAAACAGGTTGGCAGATCGAGAAAATTCAGTGGTTCAAAAACATCCTCATCAGAACGCCACTACAAGATCATTGCAAAGGCCAAAGTTACCTCTTTCAAGCAACTACACAATAGCATTCACAAGGTCGAAACCACAAAAAATTGAGGGTAAACGAAGAAGGACGGCACTTACTATAGGCCGATATGACCTCATTTATAGCATCCAGAGTGGTAGGAGAAAAGAGCGGCTTGCGGGAATCCTGAGGATTCAGCTTCCCTACCTCTGCAAGAGGATCTTTGATTGGCTTCTTTTCACTTTTCCCATCAGGTGCTTCAGCAACCTTTCCAGAGTCATCGGGTAAGACGTTTTTCGGAGAGTCCTGTTTTCCTTCTTCCTCAGCAGAAGCATCTGGATCGACTTTTGCCCCACCCTTCACTGAATCATTAGAGGAACTATCATCTTTTGTAGAACTTTCCTGGACCTTTAGAGCTCCCTTTCCAGAAACAGCACCTTGGCCTTCAGCATCAGCTTCCCTTTGAGCAGTCCCATCGGGTTTCTTAGCTTTCTGATCACTTTCCCTGTTAGGCTTCTTTAAGGGATCAGGTCCAAGAGGTTTATTTTTGGGAGCACTTTCTGGTCCCTTTGCGTTGGGAACGAAGGGTGGTTTTTGGTCATCGCTTTTTTGACCCATATTTATCGAATTCACTTCCACCCCCACTCCATCCCGCAACCTACCACGATCAGCAGCATTCCACGAAAACTTGTTCATTCTGTCGAGGTCAGGTTCACGTGGAGCTTCGCGTCGATTGCGTTGGTGTTTAGCATCTACGTCACCGTCTTGCTTCTTACCTCCGAGATCTGCCAATGAGCGTAGATGGCTTAACGTCTTGTAGACTGCTGGATCTGAACCCGCACTCTGCTTTACCATGTCAACTACTACATTCCTAATATTTTCGTCAGATGTAATCACCTGAGAAGAAAATTGAACGGATTATTAAAAAGTTCTCGGGAAGGGTAAACCAACAAGTCCAGTAGAGATAGACTCTCACCTTCACAATTTCAGCTGACAGCTGTTCAGATTCGATTTGGGATAAATCCAGGTATTCGACAAAAAATTCAGCGATTTGGATTTTAAACGATCGGAAAGTTTTCTCATCTTCAGCATCAAGAAAGATAAAGGGCCTTCGATTAACTCTATTTTCGGGATAAACGAGAACAGATTGGCCGGGGAAATACTTCAACCTGGCTCTGAAATGCAAAAGTACAGTTGGTAAGTTGATATGAAATCAATGACAACTTACGTCTTTTTCTCCAAATAAAGGAGGAAAATCTGTTTATCAGAAGGCTCCTCCATTAAACAGTCACGAGAATTCTGTTTCTAAGGACTCGGATGATAGTAAGTTGAGGAACTTACCGAAGACTGGAGTGGGCTGTTTGATGTTGACTTTTCCATTGAAAACCCAACCTAAAACAAATTCAGGATCCTTTCATTTGTTTGTAAAAGACAAAGCCTAAAAGACTAAACGGATAAAACAGTATTTTTTTGAAATATGGGTATGCGCTATTCGCCAAACCCTACGTCACGACAGCAAAATTGGTGTAAAAATGGCATTCAAAATTCTAAGTAAGATTTGGAACGCATAAAACAAACAAAAGAAAGGGCAAATAAGACATCGTAATAACCTTGCCCAAAGCATTATGATCAAGGCCAGTTAAGTGGACGTCAAGAAAACCCCGTGGTCCGTAAGTGAATTGACTGCATAAAACTCCAACGCGACCATCATTCTAACCACATGCATCAAAAAAAGACGTTACTTTTAATGTAAGGGTGTGACGACGGCAAAGGGTGGGAACTACGCAACAAAGGCAACTCAGAACTAGGACCGATGCCAGTCGCATTTCTTTACTTCACGCGCTTTGCTTTAAGGATAACTGAAACGATCTAACCACACCTGAAATTTGACCTCCATTTTAATGTTCAATTTCATTGCCCAAAGTGGCAATACCTACATGAAGTTGGCTATAACTTTTAAGGCAACATTCTTAAAGGCCTTAATTTTTTTACAGGATGCACCATTCCTTAAGGAAATAAGCCATTTAATCACTAGAAAGAGCAATCAGGGATCTTCTAATGCATCGCAGCCGAAATTTTTTTAATTAGGCGGAAATTGGAAATTCATTAATTAGGGTTAGGAATAATGCCATGCTAACGGCTTAATTTCATGCTTCTTCATATCACTATAACGGTTTTTATTAGCAAGAACGAAAACTTTGCATCAAGGAAATAAGACGTAGACCATTGACATGTAAAACAAAAAAGACGCATAAGATAGAAGGTAAACGCGACTTTCATATTTCAAAATTAACACAATTCTGCATTCTTTAAAAGACCGTTGTTAATTTAGGCGGCAGCATCTTTGAAAGACCAGGTGGCAGTCCATTGGTAGGTATCTAGATACCTTAGCAGGGCTGTTAAACACGTACAAATGTTAAAAGATGATTGTTTATCCCGGTTTTGGGGAAAGGTTACATTGGAGTTGGCCATTATACCACATCAGGTTGACTAGCCTTTGCGCCATGTCGGTGGCTCGAATATAGCCTCGATTTCGAATATACACATTCTGCCGAAGTATTGTGTCTTCCTGCGTCCTTAGGGAAGTCTCAGGATGCTACACAAAAGCAGCAATTCCTCTACATCTCTATTGGGCAAATGGAATCCAAATAGGTGGCTAAGTGGTAGCTTGAACAAAATTGTTTTATTTCCCTATGGTCTGAATGTAAGGCTTGCAAGGCCCTCACTTTGGGGCATTTTTTGACTTTTAATAGTAAGCATTTAGTGCTTTCCCCTATCCTACATTAACTTGCAAATGGAATGAGCGTTTTGGTGCATCGCGATTGACGTTATGTTCAAATGCCATTGAAATAGCAGGGGAACTCAGTGACGGTGGTTTGTGATACACCGCCCCCCTTATGATGGCCGGAGAAGTAGAGTGACCAAAGTGAGTAGAGCAGCCTAATTTTTTAAACTTGTTTGACTTCACTTTAGTCTCCACATCATCTAATTCTACTCAGTGACGCAACAAAATAGAGGACTCGAAAAATGTTTGTACATTTTTTCTTACTAGAGCCTATTAAACCAAAAAAATGTGTCAAATTAATGAAGTCAGAATAGTAAGGTATAAATGCACGGGATTGTTTTAGATCACGGTGGCCTAAGCATGCCTCCACTTAACCCACAATACCTGAGAAGAAAAGACTCGGCAAGAAATCATGATACACCCCTTTAATGATCTTTCTCAGACACTTCGAAAGTACAAATTTTCTGGTATATGGGCCGCTGGTATGGCCCGAAGACCAGCCCACCCGGTGGCTCTACTAAACCCAGCCATTAAATAAATAACCATCGTATTACATAATTCCTCTCCTAGTCCGAGCTTACTCTTGGCGTTTACCCTGGTTAGGCCTCTGAGCTAGTCATCGCAAAGTATGCGGTGCTGTAAGGAAAAACGCATATTTGGAGTCATCATGGATTCTCCCATTCCTAGTTTTTGCCATTCTCCCGCCTTGCCACGTTCTACCACGCAGCAGTAAAAATAAGCGTAAATTTCCTTTGGGCTTGGGTTCATTTCCGCTGCAACCAATGTAGCACCCGAGATTTCTCCAAAGATAAAAAAGAAATAATGCACCAATAGAATAGAATATTGTGTCGTCTTTCAGGAAAGCGACCCCGATCCTAAGGGACATCTACCCTGATTTCCACTGCTACATGATAAACCTTAGCGGTGCGGAAAAAGTACATATGCTACGGTTGGAAAAATGGTGATGATCCCAAACAGAAGGGTTGAAATTGACGTCTACCTTTGGCATCTATCTTAGTCCCATGTTCTGTAGGAAAGCTATTAACAGCTGAAGCTACATTAGCCTTGAACCGTCCAAAAGAATGTTACAGACTTCCCCTACCGTACCCGCATGAAGCTGTTGATAAAGTAAGTTTGCGATATCTCCTCCATTTCCTTACTAGCAGAATAGAGCATGGGCAATTCTGAAGTGGAAACAACGCAGCAAGGAGAAATAAACGCAAAACTCATTTCCCATGGACTTGTACTAAATCCAGTCCCTCCTTACATAGGTCTGCTTTTAGGCCAGTGTTTCCGCATCTATCTGTGGACACGCATTACGGTCGGTACAATTCCCCGTTCCTAAATCAAGTATCCAAACCGAATGCAACATCGGATTCAGTTAAATTACCGAGAGGGATCAGTGACAATGCAATCAAAGCACCTCCTCAGTTGCAGGCCAATTTGATGACTGGCACGGCTGGCTCGTGGGCGTTTACTAAGAGGTTGATCAGGGGGAGTGACGGGGAGAACGCTTGAAAGAGGAGAGGGGTCATGTAATACGATGGTTGTTTGTCTCTTGGTATTGCCGAGGAGCCACCTCTGCCTTGGCCTTTGTACTACCCTGGATGAGCTGGCCTTCGGGCTATACCAGTAGTCCAAATACTTTCTCTGTCCCGAATATACGTATTCTGCCCGAGTATGGTGTCTTCTTTTGTTTCCAAGGTAGTCTCGGGACGCTGTGGTAGAATGTTAGCATTAAATGTGCAATACTAATTATAATGCGATAGTGGTTTATCCCTCGGTTCTGGTGAGGCGCCGCTTTTGTACTTCGAATTAGCCCCCTTGTACCTCGGTGGGTGGGCTGGACTTTTGGGCCATGCCAATAGCCCAGACTCCTTCTCCGTGCTGAATACATATGTTTCGCCCGAGTATTGTGTCTTCTTTCGTCTTAAGGGAGCCTCGGGACGCTACACTAATGTCTGATCTTAAACGGTTGTTAACTTGGAGCGCTTTTTGCACGCAGATCAAGCATGGGTAATTATATCAGATTAAAAAAGGGTATTCCTATGTGCGAAGAAATTAAGAAGCATTCTTTTTAATTTTGCAATAAAAAACTATAAAACTGATTATCGCGTTAAAAATTTTATGAAAATTATTGTATTTTTTGTGGAAATTTATCTACCCAAAGGCTATTTTATTATACTAAATGTAAAGGTCATTACGGCCAATAAGCTGAAATAACTTACCTGGCCATTTCGCATCAGGATGTCTAACGGAACCGTCAGGCCAGGTTCGTTATACTCACTTGTGCTCCCTATTACTTTTCTATTTAACTGCGACACCATATTGTCATATTTTCTGAATTGCCCTGCAAACAAATGTTGCGCCCCGTTTAACTCGCAATCTGGGTGTTATTATTTTTCTTGCAACTTAATTTAGATGGACTGATGACAACCGAAAATGATGAGTTATTGGAGCGGATGGCTTACTTGGAGAAGCAGACTACCGACCTGACGGAGGAACTTATCTGTCTGAAAAGTGCACTGGCGGATTGCCTGCGACGCGTGCAGCTCCTCGAGTCCTCACGAGGTACGCATTCACCCATGTCAAGTCGTGTCGCCCCTCGAACTGCCAGTGAATCCAGAGGTAAACTGTTTTTTTGTATGGTGCCCCTCTACTTTAGTTTTTGCTACGTAAAGACAAATTGTAGTATTTTTCATTCCCTGATTAGCTCTGACAAATAAGTCAATCTTAACATTGGGTAAATTTGATTTTTGCCAAAGAATATGGACCATCATAATTTTTTACGATCGTCTGATGCGTTAATATGAGTAGGAGGAAATACTGTATGTATTGCTCAAGCCAATCACCCGTTGTTAGCTGCCAAAGCGTCGAAATTCTTTTCAAAATCAGGACCAGCAGCATGCCGTAATATACTTTTTCACCGAAAAAAATTCGGCTATTTATGGCCGATATCTACATGACGTGAAGCGTTACGGCGGACATGCTAATATCACCATGTTGCGCATTCCCGCTGCTCATTTACTCCCATCGATCGGTGGGACGTTTGCATTCGAAAGTATCAGTTTATTGCCTATTCCGATTTGTTCTTTTTGTAATTTGTTTTCTTCTCCAGGAGCCAAGTAGGATTGACAAACATATTTTGATTGTCGTTCTGTTGATAGCCTTTTTAAAGTCGTTCCTTTTTGTTCCCCTCCCCTATCTCCTCATCTTTAGCGACTTTCAATGTTGTGCGATTTTGTTATTTTATCCATATTTTGCATGCCTATTCGCCCATCGGATTCTGTGGTTTTTTCTGTTTGTAATGAACGCATAATTCGCCACTGCCTCCACCTCGTTTATCGGCCCAGAACTCGCAGATTTTCATTTTTTCCCATTGCTTTTCCTAGTGATTTCCCCAATTTTTTTTTAAATTTTCGTCTCTGCGAAATTAACTTATTACTTTTCAAGAAAGAAAAATGTGATATCTTACCTTCCTCCTAGTATTGGTTGACACTATAGGAACTCGCCTTGCATAGTCCTCTGTCTGTTCAGTAGTCACGAATTTGTCCCCCTTTCCATTTAAATAAGTAGGCTGAAATTCTAAAACACGCCATAGAGTATTGGGACTAAATTTACCGAGGATCTTCTACGTACCAACCACTTTTTTGAGACCAACTGTCTAGAAGAGGTTTTTCTTTATAATAGTCCCCTTCACAGCCCTTAAAATTATCTATTTGACTCAAGTTGATGTGATTCTACTAGGCTTTTCGTTGTGAGTCTTACGTGGCTTTTTTGGTTTGGCATCTAACCAGCTGAGCTGTTAATTTTGTTGCTTCAAGATGTTTTCACCAACGATGGCATCAATCCAGCACCCATATTCTCCCTGACAACGCCACGAAGTGCTCTGAATTTGAAGAAAACTTTCTTGTCAACCTTCAGACAGGCTGTAAAACTAGTAGCTTAGATGACTTTGTCAAAGCTGCATGCTGCTAACGTAGGGCTGTTTCCGAGGAGACATATCATGTCCAATTAAGGCACACCTATTTCTGCAATTTTAGCTGTTTTTCCACCGCAAACAGAAGTTATTTTCCGCATAAAGTGATGAATACTTACTCAAAGTCACTGTTCACCGTCTTATTATGCTACTGTTGCATTTGGGTCGATGCTGGTAACATCCATTTGGAGTAGTTAGGAAAATGTAGCGTTTATCATACTTTTTTGTTTATGGGTGTTTGCTGTGGCGGCTATCCACTGGGGGCTCCAAGGTTTCGAATGCTCATAGCTCATCTGGCTCTACCAACATCGCACCACGCGTGGACAGGAAACAAGCCACAGCTACCCGTGGTTGGAGGTGCAGCTGAACTTCTTTTTTCGCATTGAAATGCTGGAATCATTTAACCAATGAAGTCCCCACTTTGTGCGCCAATATGTAGTTAATTATGGTAGACCCAGCGCTTTGCATGCAATTTCCTTTCTGCACGTGCATGCCTAATCCACATTCTTTGGTACAACGTGTTTTCTCACAAATCTACCTTTTCTGCGTACAAGCAAGTCGAGCACCGACTGCCGCAATGGTGGGTCGACAGAGTCGTTACACGCCATGGATGCCCTCCACCCATGCTACCAGTAGCTCTCGTCGGCCGCCCTCACAGGTCTCCGCGCGCTCCACTAATCTTGCATCCCCCTCCAGTACTGCGCCGCCCGCTCTGCCCGCTTCCAAGGTTTCTGGATCCACGGGATCTGTCGTTCGTCCGCTCACTTCCGCCTCGAAGGGCGGGTAAGTGTGGAAAAGGCGAGGGGAAAGAGGTGGTCATATTCATGTGATGTTCCCATTTCCTTACCCGGAATTGTGCATGACAGCCATAGCGCATATAACTAAACCGAAAAAAAATGGGATTTGAAAGTCGGCCAATGCAAATACAGTGCCATGGTCGAGCAACAGCATGTCTAGGCTGTAGTTTTGGAATTCATTCCGCCGAAGATGCCCTTTTCGAACGTAGTGGGGCCAGGGCAACTGTACTAAAGAGATTAAATCATCCGAATTCAATTTCGCTGAAGGGAATGGTCAAGTGAGAGTAAAATTTGTGATGCTAGTGGTCTAAAATGCCGTCTTTTTCCAAAGGGATTAGGACTTGCAAAAGTTATACCAACATTTGGGTTGCCTTCGCCTATTGAAGTGTTAAACTAACAGGGGAATCGGACCAACTTTCTCAGGTCAAGGGACTCCTTGAAGTTAAGGCCGCATTTTATATCTATAAATGCTAAAATATGGTGGTGTTTGGGCGGAGTTTAGATCCAAATCGTTTACACAAAAGTTCCTGTAAAGTGTTATTTCAATGACGATTTTTAACGAAATCGGTCACCCTAAATCAGGTGTCTTCATGACATCAATTACCAAAGTATTTAATGACATTTGAGTCTTATGAATGAGCAACTTGAGCGCGTCCAATTGTCAGAGAGGTTGGAATAGGGTTTGTCACAAAAGCGATAAAACTACATCCTATTTTACCTCAAAGTCCGTCATGAGAGGGATTCTTCATACATTCACAGTTTTTAGATTGTGGAGAAATCGAAGGCCAACCCGTTGTCCTCATTTGTGTGGACCAAGTCTCTTGAAGAATTTGACAATTCACTCCTGGTGGGGGAGGGGGGCTCAATCTCGTTTTAGACACTTAAAACTTGGCTAAATTTCGGGCCACTTTACCAGAAGCACCATAGATTTGGAACGGCCTCCCTTACACCGGGAGCATACTCGAGTTCTGGTATTTTTTATGCATAAAAGGCCCAGTGGACTGAGAAAATAGCATCCGTTTCACCTGAGAAGGGAAGGGAATCTCAGTGTTCACATGTAGATTCAATTTTGTCAGAAGGGAGAGAGTTGACTACGAATTTCCACCGAATTCAGCGTAAAATAAGCTGCAAGTAGAATCGTATCGTCGACATGAGAGTTTTGGTGGATTTCCGTCCATTTTATGGCACCAAATAACCAACTCACAGCAATACCCCTTTAAATCCTTTCTTCCGTTGTGCCACAATTCATGAAAAATATTAATAAGAAGAGGAGAAAGAGACGTCCTTCAAAAGCGCTCCTCAGCCAGTGCCTCCTTTGACTGCGTGGATGCTGAAGACCTCCACGAACCAAGTTCATGGAGCACGATTTACGGGCTTCCCAGTTCCTCTCGAGTGCTTCACCAACGAACCCTGCTTCATCGACCCATTTCCACGCGCTACTCCGCCGCCTTGCATCGCATTCGTCGCAACTCGATGCCGCTGAATTCGGTCACAAATCCCTCGATTTGGCTCTTGCAAGTCGACATCGAGTGCAATTGTGGTGTGGTGTCCTAGAGAATAACAGTTTGTCCAGTGTTGATGGTGATGGTGAACGAAGTAGTCAAACTGGCTTTGGCGTGCCTTCTGATCGTTAGGACTACCCTAATTATTTTTCCTGTGCTTTTTTAGAAATCGGGAGCAAACTTATCTGCGTGGTGAGTTCGCCCTCTTTCTTACCAACTGTCTATTCCAATTCATAATGAAAGATCATGTGTTTGTCTCATTACACCATCACGGAAAAGCACTGTATATCACTTTTGAATAAGTCATCAAGGGGATATGGATGATTAGGCGAGGTATTGTTGCTCACGTTCTCCTCTGAGGTGTTACGTTGTCCCGTAACAGACGGAGCTTTTCTTCGACTCATTGACTAGTCCTGGACGTCCCTAGAGCCGTTTTTCCTGCACACGTTCGAGCTGTTTCGTCCTGGGTGGATCGATCCCAGCCGCAGTTGTTTGTCCTTTATGTTCGTGCCTGTAGTTTACCACACAGACACACACAAGCACAATTCTTCAGGGATGTCGGATGAAGTGGTGCCTATCTAACCCAAAACTGACGGTTTTTGGAACAGGTTGAAACGATGGTTTTCTTCATCATTCGCTACACAAAAGGTTTTGTTTGTTTTTTCTCATCAAGACAACACCAAATTCCGCACCCTTTGGATTTAACATCCTCCCTCTGTATAATCTCCAGGATGTCTGATCGGCGTTAAGACGACAACCTCCAAAATTTTCCAGCAGGAGGAGGAAGAGGAATGATGGATTGTCTCTGGGTTTCCTGTGACTACTTCTGGTCGCTGAGCTGTTAGTCCTTGCATTTTAACTGAGTTGTTGCCACTCTGGACGTCAAGGTTTGAAAGTCGCACCAAAATTGGTATTACCGGCAGAAAGTGCTTTGAGGGCGTAAATTCACCTCTGTCGATATATGTTATCAGTGAAGAGGTGAAGTTCTCCCTCTCTATCTTGCATGTAGCTGTCCGAGAGTTCCAAACCGATACTACCGGCGTAAGGGATACAGAATACTCCCGATTATTGACTATGACAACGAGGAATAGAGAATGAACTCGAATGCACATGAATAGCGGATCAGCCGAATTTATTTTCACAAAAAGATGCGCACAATATATTCCGGACCCCTAGAGAATAACCATCGAGCAAGTTGGTTGTTATACTGCCATGCCACGCTGAGGTACAGTTCAGGTAGCCATCTTATTTACCTTTCAAGTTACCCATTGACATCTCCTCTCAACATATCAGAAGAGAGTGGGAAACGGGGAGGAGTGAGTAGAAACATTGAGATAATTTGTATTTCTGGGGCGGCGAGCAAGTTTTCCAAATGTAAGGCAGTAACCTAACAGGCGTAACTTATGTTTGACAATCATATGTCAATGCCAGGAGGATATTTCACTAGGAAATAAGTGCGTTTTCAAGTGCTCCCCCCATATCTGATTTTTTTTCCTGTTGATCCCAGTACCAGATAAGTAAGCGTGTATTCACCACCACCTCAAACGTTAGTAGCTGAGGCGAAGTTCACTTCAGGAGAGCAAGATTAATTAGAAATAATTTTTTAGGTCATGCTATCTTGGACCGCAGAAAAAACACGCTAAAGCATGTGAGATCACCCTCTTTCCCTCTGTGATTAACACCTTGGCCTTAGAGTTGAAAATTTGTACGTGTTGGCTCTGATATCTTCTTATAAACCACTAAAGCACCCTGAAATATCAGCAGCCTGTGATTTAGCAGCTGCTTCACCTCCTAAGACAAGTGAAAAAGAAATGGATTAAAAGTACATTCACTTATGGTACTCTTTGGCTTGTGAAGAGCTACTTATTTCCGTCACTAAGTCGAGTCTAGTAGGGCGTGGTTCAGTCCCATTGTGCTCACCGTGGTGTTACTTTATCTCCTCTCCGGTGTATTATTCTACTTAAATCAAATCGCCACATACGTGGGGACAATGCTTACTGAACGTAAAAGCCGGAATATCGTTACGTAGTGTTGATAAGGTGTGGTGACAAATCATTCTACATCGAGGTCTTCCAGATCAAAGATAAGCACTATGATAAGTGCATAAATGGGACAAAAAATGAACCGAAAAGTGAACGGAGTTTGCATTCCTTAAAAATTGTTCTTTGCTCCTGGAAAACCGCAAAACTCCATTTTTTAGTAACGATCATTCGTCTCTTGACTCCCCCACCACCACAAAACAGCATTTCACGTGTCCAATACGATGTTTCACTGTGTCGTTTTTCTGTTCCAATGCAAGGAAGTGAGTCGGAATTTCCACATGCTTACACGCAGATAGACACCGTTTCCACCGTCTGGAGTACTTTTTCCATAAAGTACTGGCACTTCAGCAAACTACATCACGTTTGGTGGGAGAGTGAGACGACTGTCAGTTACAACGCAAGCTGACTTAAAACACTGTCAACCCCGGACAATAAACGTATAATTGCGTAGGATAGCCAATTGCAGCGCCCATAAATACTCTGCCAAATGGTTGGATGGCGAAGGAGGGCGGTGTAGCGTGGATACCATTTCTCCGGTTCATTTGTTTCCCAGTCATTTCCTTCACACGAGACAACATGACGGTTATGCACATGTCGCACCAGCCACGAAAAAAATCCACTCGTTCAAACCACCCATTCCATTTCTTGGGTAAACATTCGTGTCTATAGTGCTTTCCTGTGATGGTCTCTCCCTCATTTGCCTGTTTCTGTGTTTGTGTGTGTGTGTGTGTGTGTGTGTATGTACACCTGCGAGCATGAGCTTCGATTGCGATGTAGGTGAGTAGGCGCGTGCCTGCATGTGAATGTGCGAGCACCACACACAGTGTGCAAACTTGAGAGTGGCTGCCTCCACTGTCGAGTGTCGAATGTTAATGTCTGTCGACTGAGACAACGCCACTTGCATCTTCCTCAAGTCACTTCTGTGAGCCGGTCAAGCGCGTCAACGCCACCGAGTGACCACATTAACCACACCACCAAATAATTGAGTTGATCGACGCCCCCCTTCACACCTCGAACATCCCACCGCACGGAGGGGAGTTAGTTGCATCTAGCAGGTTGCGAGGTGAGGCAGGTGAAATGTACAAAACAGATGCGAAGGCGGCGGCGACGACGCCGACGATGAGGGGGAAGAGGATGTGTTTCATTCACTGGAATGTCGACTTTGAAGTCAAGGAAGGCTGAAGATAGTCGCAACTTCAGAGGACGAGGACAGAGCATATCTTCTGAAGCGACAGGAAAGGCTAGCCACGACAACAGGGTGAGGTGGTGTAAGAGTGCAGTGGATTGGAGTGGGGTGGGGTGGGGTAAGGTGAAGTGTGGCGGGGAGTAGTGAGTGAGGGAAGGGCGAGGGTGGAGGGCGTTTCGGTCTACTTGAAACGTGAGGTGCCCAAGCTTATCGAATGTAGTCTTACCTGGAAAGCAGTGATGCCACCTACAAATGGGTCTTGCCAACTGTGAGGCGCGCGCCAAATCTCCACATCACGTTATAGCCCATGGAGTTGATTGAGGTGAGGTGAGAAGTCAGTCCACTGACAGTTCCCTTCCCTCGCCGAAGCTGTTACTTCCACTTACATGCCTTCGCACACGTAGAAATGGAGATGATTTGGTCACCTCGACCCTTCACCATTAGTGGTCGAGGAAGAGGGAAGGTACTTTTGTCACACATCCTCATGAAGACGTTTGGAAACGACTTTCCGCAAGTCGGTTTTCAATTCACCAATTTTCAATTCATCAGTCGATTCAGGACCCGCTTTTGTGATGGCTAATGCACATACACACCAATTCAATCATCCATCCATCCATCCACCCACCCACTCACCATCCCCCACATCTCTCGCTGTTTGCACATCAGGACCTTTGTATTTCTCCCTCCCTCTCTCTCTCGCTCTGTGTGTGTGTGTGTGTGTGTGTGTGTGTGTGTTTAACTGCTCTCGTGCATGACCCACACACCGCAAAAACAAAGGCACGAACTGACAGAGCAAGGATGCATGTATCCATTGCCTCGGAAACCGTACGCCACTACCACCTTCGCGTTGTCATTGTCATGCCAACCCCGTCCGTGCTTCAGTTCGGTTTTCAGGCTAAAACGGCAGATCAAGTATTCTCCTCTCTGTGGTCTGTAGATGCTGATTTACATCTTTCCGCTTCCTTTTCGCGTAAATCTTTCCTCCTCTCACCTGCGACCCACACTGGCCCCCAACGAGGAATATACTCAAGTCCACACTCTCCAATGCGTGTGTGTGTATGTGTGTGCATGTGTACACGATTTCCCTCCTGCCTCCCCTTGTCAAATCGTCATGATTCACAATCGAAGTCACTACAGCTGGTAATCTGCACTCGGCATTTGGCCCCACTGCTTTGTGCTGTGCTGTGCTGCACTTTGCCTTGCTTTGCTACGCTTTGGTTCGTTTTGGCTTGCATGGCTGTGAAAGGGTGGACATGTACGTGTCTGTGTGCACCGGTAGAGAGGTGTCCACGTCCGTTTCCAAGCCTTGTTGTATGCGTGTGTGTGTGCGTGTCCACCTAGATCCGCATTCACGAATCTCGCCCTCTCCCAATCCCACCGACACTCACCCTGCCTCCCTCCTCCTGTCGTAGAAGTTTCCACTTCCCAGTGAGTCAATCAGTCACAGGCGCCTCCCTCCCCACCCCACTCCCACTCTCCCTCCCCTTTCCCTTCCACTTGCGTCACGACGAAGTGCAGACTTGCCTTCACTTCTCTAAGCATTCCCTTACCTGTACGGTGAGTTGAGGGGCGAGGGATTGGTGACATGACATTTAACACATGACTTTTGGTTTGCTCAATGTGTCCAAATGCAATACTGCCCATCCGAGGTAGGAGAGACTCCCACTCACCGTCACTCAATTGTGGCAGAGCGCATATTCACCCAGTCGTTACTCCGCTATTCTACAAACGGCAAGATTTTATCCTCCCATAGGCGTGTTCAACTAATCACAGTTTGCCTCTGTGTAGTAAGGTGGTATCTACTACATCGGCGAGCAAGTGGCTTGTGGTACGCCACGCTCGCGTCATCAGATCTCGCTATTATCTGAATCACTGCTTATCTTTTTCTGTTGTGAGGCAAATTTCATTTTTATGTTCTAGTTATGGGTTTCCGTATTCCCTCAGTTTCTTTACTTAACTGCAGTTTCCATCTCTTTGTTTGGTGGAGACAGGAGCTCCTATCTTAGCTGATAGCGGAAATTGGATGTGTCCCAAACAGCCAAATTGGGTCCATCAGCACACTTCTTTTGGGAGGAGTTGTGTGACGCTTGCGCTATATATCAAAGGAATTAAATGTTTCGAAATTAGCGACTCTGCGTACACTAGAAAGATGAATTTAGGACCACCCTCCTAAGGTAGTCGTGAAACAATGGACTAGCTCATTGGCTAATCAGTCTACTGCAGTCTTGGAGTAAGTTGTTTTGGAATTTTGCTGGAATGTAGAAATAGGAAAAGATGTATTTTAGTTGACTGCTGCACCTTAATAAAGATGCTCTACCTTGACCGTTTATATTATCCTTAAAGGTAAGAATAACCTCCTAACCGTATGGCCCTAGAAAGCAGGTTTCCACTTTTTAAGGGTATTGCCCTCTTTGTTGGCTACTTAATCCACCAATGAGGTAACTGGTTCCTACCCCTTCCAGATGAAGGCATTCTGAAGATGTATCTACGCGGACGGTCCCTCAATTTCTACGCTCCAACAGACGTTGCACCTGACTACGACTTTTCTGCAGTGCTACCACCACCAGAAGAACAGCTCAAGCTGGAATGGGTGTATCCTTTGACTTCTTAAGCCAGAAGACCCTCTGAGATCAGATATTATTGGATGGAACATCGCAGTTACTTTCCTTAATTTCGATTGGTTCCACTAGGTATGGCTACCGTGGAAAGGATTGTCGAAACAATGTCGTTTTTCTGCCCACAGGCGAAATAATCTACTTTGTTGCTGCTGTTGTTGTTCTTTACCACCTCGAGCAGCACAGCCAACGACATTATTTGGAGCACAATGATGATATTAAGTGGTGAGCGGTGCTGTCTGCAAGTTTTGTGTAACTGAGATATCTCTAAGGGATAAAAATTCAGTAGCACAGTAGATTAGCACTTACCTTGTGCTTCAGCATCTGGATATGGATTTGTTACTCCCATAGAAAGCCTGGGAAATTAATATGGGCGGTGTGAGTGGATTTCTTTCTAACTAGCGAGGAGACCGATCTAAGTGGCTTGGGTAATATCAGTCCACCTGTTCCGATACCCGACTTCCAAATTGTGTTTAGCATCTCTACGGCAAGATTAGTTTCCTGCGAGAGTTCGTCACAAGACAGATTGCGTGTCGATCAGGTGCGCTACTCACTGAATGGCTGGTGTGAATTTTGACTCATCGCCACGGACAGGTCATTGACAAGCCTTCGACCTTCCTTGCGGGTCCCATTACCTCACTGGTCTGTGTTTGAGGTCTTCTGTGAATACTTGTATTCATGAGTACAAGACGTGTCTTTCAATGTCGCGAGTTGTTTCATTCACATAAGGATACCATTTCCGCATGTCATATTACTCACCAGTGCCTGGGCTGATCTGGGGTACCTTTTCTGGTCTTCAACTGTCATCGGTAGGGAAGCTGATAGCCCTTTGAAAATATTACACATCTGCACGAAGTCTCTCCTGAATGTCGTTCTCTGCCGTCACAACAGCTTCTTGATGAGTTGCAGTTAGCTGTGAAGTAGTCGCTGTTATTATGCGACAACTTCTGACCGAGCGAATTTATCAGTCCTACCCTCCGTCAACAAGCTATTTTTTCATACTTCTCTTCTCAGGCCTGGTTAACTTCTCGGGAAACTTGTCTGAACGCCCAGTCCAAGTTAATCCACCCACCAGATTTCGCTCAACCTTCCTTTCTTCCTCACAGTAATGATCCTCAAACTTCTTTTATATTGAGGAGGGGATGATCTATGGCGCCATCGAATTTATACCAAGTTGTCTATTGTTTGACCGGTGGAATTCATTTATCCGCCCATAGCCGACCAATTGAATCATGAATGGCATATTTCCTGCTGTACCCACATCTCTATTAACGACCCTTTTACATGACTCAGCAAAGTATCCCGCAGGTCCAGACAGCTATCTCAAATAATCGTCCATGAGTTAGAAACGAGAGGCAAACAATGCCTTTCCATCAAGACGAGAAAATGCTTGCTTCCACTTCGTCGATTTTGTCGCCGTTGTAAAGTGCACTTTGACGATCTGCTGTTACAGCGTATTTAGAATGGGACGGTACTCTACAGCGAGTCAATTTTTGTGCCAATCAGTATCAGTAAAAAGATTTTTCACTCAGTACATCGATTGTTTAAAGTGGCTCGACAAAAGCTGGTAGTCTACACTCATTTTGCAGCAGGCCATTAATCTATCCAGGCCCCATTCAAAGGAAACAAGCGTTGAGGACCCGATTGCGGGTCACCAGATCATGGGTGGTTGCCGAAAACGGACATGGCTTTGATAATCTTTCTGTGAGCTCCCATAACTTGGGTCATCTACAACAGTTGCCTTCTTCCGTGGCGTTCAGGTTTAGTCTTCAATTTTCTGCTTTTGGATTTGGTTTGTCGCTGACATCAACGAGGCATTAGAGTTCTCGCTAAAGACGGTATCGGGCGGATCTTATATTGATCCACGTAGAACAGCGTAGCTGGAGAGCCTTAAGTGTTATATTGAAGCCTTCTCAGTTGATATACCAGGTTTTTTATAAGGCGTTATTCCATTTTTTAGCCTCGCCGTTCATCCAGATAGAATCACAATTGCTACTGGACAAACAGCTGGACATGGGAAGTGTGATGGGAAGGTGTGTCATGGCTTTTTTCTTCCAGTATTTCACTATCTTTTGTTTCAAAACACTCATCAACTACTCTTTCTTTACTGTTCTCTTGTAACATTTTAATATTTTTACCTAAGAAGCTGGCTTAAGATAGTTAAGTTTTAACCGTTTTTTGATTGGTTGTCATTCTCGATTATCCTAACTTCCCGTTACCTGATTGGTTATCTCCGATTATCAGATGACCAATCACCACGGTAACCCGTGTACGTTTTTTGTGCTTTATCATTCATTTTGCAAATCTGAGCATTCAATCACTACTTTATTCGGTATTTGGTTTAACCACTAGATTCCTTCTCTGGATGTTTTTTTTTGTCTTCATGTATCCTAAAAATCCGATTTCGAAGGTTTGCTAAATTAGGAAGACAATTTGTGCGGACGCCGGAAACGTGACATTTCATAGCCACGAAAATCGCTTTTTGTAAAGGGTCATTGAATTTGACACAAAATGCAGACTTTCAAGAAATGCACAACTAATTTCCATCCCCATAGGCAGCCAGTGGGATTTTTAACCACTGCAAAAGGGGAGCAGCAGCGGTGCAAACACAGCTAATCCAAGTCCCCTTTATTGTATATCCTAGCCGCACGTAAGAATTTGGAATTCAGTGAGTTTGGAGACCCTCCATGTGGTGGGATTGGGTACTTTTGAGAACTCCATTGCCTGCCTCGCCTTCTCCAAAACCGTGAGTTTACTTCCTATAGAGGCTATTTAAGCGATACATTAGCTTGTACATACGACTGTCAAGTCGCTGTGCACTGAACGAACAATGTAATAAGCCACATAACTTCAGAGGCATCGGTTTCATTGTAAATGAGTAAGACTGGATTTTTCGCCACTTAATCGAGTATTGTAAGCAAATCACTGATTTTCTGAGTGGCAACGGCTTTCACCAATAACTTTTTGCATTTTCAAATTAACCACTATTTAAAAGGTGATCTTTTTTCGTTGTCTTTCAACCCAGGACGGAGGAGCAACGTTGGCTGTTATTGACGAGGCCACGGATCATACTATTTCCCTGTGGGATTGGCAAAAGATGCGGCGAATCACAGAAACCAAGGTAAGTTCCCGCTCTTGCCACAGGGTAATCAAAATATCAGTAAAATCTAGGTCAGATAAAAAAATAAACCTTTAGCTACAAACTGGAAACATATTAGCGGTTTTTGCTTGGAGGAGATTCTGACACATGAATCGCTACTCCATTGTCCCCAGTGGTAGGCTGTATTTTTGCATTAACACGGGGTAGTGTTTTTGTATCAGCCGAACACGCCTATGGGAGGATAAAATCTTGCCGTTTGTAGAATAGCGGAGTAACGACTGGGTGAATATGCGCTCTGCCACAATTGAGTGACGGTGAGTGGGAGTCTCTCCTACCTCGGATGGGCAGTATTGCATTTGGACACATTGAGCAAACCAAAAGTCATGTGTTAAATGTCATGTCACCAATCCCTCGCCCCTCAACTCACCGTACAGGTAAGGGAATGCTTAGAGAAGTGAAGGCAAGTCTGCACTTCGTCGTGACGCAAGTGGAAGGGAAAGGGGAGGGAGAGTGGGAGTGGGGTGGGGAGGGAGGCGCCTGTGACTGATTGACTCACTGGGAAGTGGAAACTTCTACGACAGGAGGAGGGAGGCAGGGTGAGTGTCGGTGGGATTGGGAGAGGGCGAGATTCGTGAATGCGGATCTAGGTGGACACGCACACACACACGCATACAACAAGGCTTGGAAACGGACGTGGACACCTCTCTACCGGTGCACACAGACACGTACATGTCCACCCTTTCACAGCCATGCAAGCCAAAACGAACCAAAGCGTAGCAAAGCAAGGCAAAGTGCAGCACAGCACAGCACAAAGCAGTGGGGCCAAATGCCGAGTGCAGATTACCAGCTGTAGTGACTTCGATTGTGAATCATGACGATTTGACAAGGGGAGGCAGGAGGGAAATCGTGTACACATGCACACACATACACACACACGCATTGGAGAGTGTGGACTTGAGTATATTCCTCGTTGGGGGCCAGTGTGGGTCGCAGGTGAGAGGAGGAAAGATTTACGCGAAAAGGAAGCGGAAAGATGTAAATCAGCATCTACAGACCACAGAGAGGAGAATACTTGATCTGCCGTTTTAGCCTGAAAACCGAACTGAAGCACGGACGGGGTTGGCATGACAATGACAACGCGAAGGTGGTAGTGGCGTACGGTTTCCGAGGCAATGGATACATGCATCCTTGCTCTGTCAGTTCGTGCCTTTGTTTTTGCGGTGTGTGGGTCATGCACGAGAGCAGTTAAACACACACACACACACACACACACACACAGAGCGAGAGAGAGAGGGAGGGAGAAATACAAAGGTCCTGATGTGCAAACAGCGAGAGATGTGGGGGATGGTGAGTGGGTGGGTGGATGGATGGATGGATGATTGAATTGGTGTGTATGTGCATTAGCCATCACAAAAGCGGGTCCTGAATCGACTGATGAATTGAAAATTGGTGAATTGAAAACCGACTTGCGGAAAGTCGTTTCCAAACGTCTTCATGAGGATGTGTGACAAAAGTACCTTCCCTCTTCCTCGACCACTAATGGTGAAGGGTCGAGGTGACCAAATCATCTCCATTTCTACGTGTGCGAAGGCATGTAAGTGGAAGTAACAGCTTCGGCGAGGGAAGGGAACTGTCAGTGGACTGACTTCTCACCTCACCTCAATCAACTCCATGGGCTATAACGTGATGTGGAGATTTGGCGCGCGCCTCACAGTTGGCAAGACCCATTTGTAGGTGGCATCACTGCTTTCCAGGTAAGACTACATTCGATAAGCTTGGGCACCTCACGTTTCAAGTAGACCGAAACGCCCTCCACCCTCGCCCTTCCCTCACTCACTACTCCCCGCCACACTTCACCTTACCCCACCCCACCCCACTCCAATCCACTGCACTCTTACACCACCTCACCCTGTTGTCGTGGCTAGCCTTTCCTGTCGCTTCAGAAGATATGCTCTGTCCTCGTCCTCTGAAGTTGCGACTATCTTCAGCCTTCCTTGACTTCAAAGTCGACATTCCAGTGAATGAAACACATCCTCTTCCCCCTCATCGTCGGCGTCGTCGCCGCCGCCTTCGCATCTGTTTTGTACATTTCACCTGCCTCACCTCGCAACCTGCTAGATGCAACTAACTCCCCTCCGTGCGGTGGGATGTTCGAGGTGTGAAGGGGGGCGTCGATCAACTCAATTATTTGGTGGTGTGGTTAATGTGGTCACTCGGTGGCGTTGACGCGCTTGACCGGCTCACAGAAGTGACTTGAGGAAGATGCAAGTGGCGTTGTCTCAGTCGACAGACATTAACATTCGACACTCGACAGTGGAGGCAGCCACTCTCAAGTTTGCACACTGTGTGTGGTGCTCGCACATTCACATGCAGGCACGCGCCTACTCACCTACATCGCAATCGAAGCTCATGCTCGCAGGTGTACATACACACACACACACACACACACACAAACACAGAAACAGGCAAATGAGGGAGAGACCATCACAGGAAAGCACTATAGACACGAATGTTTACCCAAGAAATGGAATGGGTGGTTTGAGTGTGTGGCGAAAGGTACATTAACAAGGTCGAATCGTTCTAGGTTAGCCCGTTTCACTTTGACTTTGCCGGTGGATCCGGAGGCTTCTACCGTCTGGTCGCCCATTTCTATTTTGCACTTGAAAGGCTTACTCGCACCGACATTTCGTCACACATGATGCAATCATGCAATTCTGGGAGTTGTGACCCTCACCGTCAAGATCCTGCTTAATTCGAGTGCAGAATCTAACTCTGTAACACTGGTTAAAGGTGGAGAGGGGTGTTTCGACACCCAGTGGACGTCAACTTCTGTATTTACTCACTGACTCTGCAGATAAGGCATTTCACGTACTGACTTCAGGTCTACAGGAATGACTACCGAGGCGATGTGGTGCAAACGCCAGTGGTCAACAGATGGCCGACGCTTACGCCCCTAGAAGGTCTTACTGCCGATTGGTCTCCCATCGCCGTGTTGTACTGCGGTGTGAAAGTAGCGAAGAAACGACTGAGTTGGGTAGTAAGAATATCCTGTCCTTGGTTGGGTCTTGTAGACAGACGACGTGGCTGCATGTAGGAAGGCGTGGAATCGGCAGTAGGTAGTCCTTTAAGTGGTCTACATTACACCATTTGCTTTTCTGTCATTGCACCTCTTTAATTGTACCAGTTATGTGCGAATGCCTGCCTTTTTGCCTTTACAGACTTCCACCGACCCCGTTATAGCGGTTGACTTCAATCCAATCGACGCAAACGCGCTCGTGTCTATTGGCAAAAGTCACTTGGCATTTTGGACATTGGAAGGCTCCAATCTCGCCAAGAAACAGGGTGTTTTTGACGTGAGTCAAGCCAATAGTCCCTTAAAATCACCCAAAATTAGTAGGATTGGACTCCACCAGGGAGACCAGATTCCAGTCGGTGCTTTGTTATGATTGGCTGTTGCTAAACCGACGAGAGCGCCGAAATCGTGTTTTTATTTGCGCCACCGCATTAAATTCTCCAATTTGCCGTAAATTCTATTGACTAATTTCACGCATTGCAAATTGTGTATTTTTTAGAGATATGAAAAACCGAAATTTGTGCTTTCAATGATTTTTGTGGAAAACGGCGACTTAATCACGGGTGATTCGAATGGGAACATACTTCTTTGGCCGAGAGGTATTCCAGTATTTACATGATGTTCTAAAGATTTCCCAATTTCTGAATTTTCGTGCCTCCAGAGTATGTGCATATTTATCTGCTGAATGTGATAATCCGCTATGGTGAATGCATTGATAAGGCTTCACCTGATCACCGGTGGCCAGTAGCTTTATTCCCATTGACTACCGCATTCTTTCAAAATCCGAATGAGAACCTGGCGCTTTGGCCTCATAAACTTGGGATTTGTGAAATTGTAAGGTTCAAACAGAATCAGCCAAGCCGTCTTGGGCGTTCACGTGGGTGGCATCTTCGCACTCGCCTTCAGCAAAGCCGGTCATCTACTTTCCGGAGGCGGACGGGACAGTCGCATCGTCCAACTGGACTCATCATTGAATCCTACTGGCATTTTTGTCGAGCTCAGTGCTTGGTACGGACCTGTGCGGACACTCGTTTCCGGTCCTGGCGATATTGTCATTGTTGGCACCACTCAGGGCGACATTCTCCAGGTGCGTGTTTGCCTGATCTTGAAACGGGCGCCCTATACTCCCTTCCTTTGCGAATTCAGGGTCAGCTTGGGGCGAATTTCAGTCCACTGGTTCAGAGCCATGGTGACGAGTTGTGGGGACTTGCAGCTCATCCGCAGAGCCATCACTTCCTCACCGGTGGACGCGATGGTAACGTTTTTCTGTGGGATTCACTAACTCGGCGGCTTGTGTGGGCAGAGAATCTCTCCGAAGAGATCATCTGCGCAGCGTTCTACCCAGCTGTGGTGACCTCTTCCACTGCGGTGCCCAATCACACGGAGGCAGAAAGCGGTGGCGGGGGTGATCTCGCCGATTCCGTCCCCGTGGTCGCTCTGGGCACCACTTCGGGTCGGTGGATCATTCTCGACGCTGTACTGCATCAGATCATTGCTGCCCATCACGAAATCACAGAGCCTATTCAGTGTCTCGCCTATTCGCCCAGTAAGTCTCCACTCCCCGATTGACCAACAACTGTCCAATCGGATAGAAGCATACACGAGGAAGTGTTTTTAAGCCAATCCCAAAGCCTGTTGAATGGCGAATTGGCAAGGGGAATGGGTTAGGGTTTAAGATGCCTTTTTTTAATTTCAGATGGTCAGTTCATTGCCCTTGGTGGACGTGACAATAGCATCTATGTGTACAACGTTACGACACGCGGAACAAAGTATTCGCGACTGGGCAAGTGTTCTGGTCACTCGAGCTTCGTGTTGCATCTCGATTGGTCCGAGGATAGCCAATATCTGCGCTCGGTCTCTGGAGACCACGAGCTGCTCTACTGGTCCGCGGCCAACTGTCGGCAGGTAGGTCTGACTTCTGCTAAGTGTTGTTTGAAAAAAGCCTTTTTATTGCTGCATTATCCCCTGTCTGCGAAGAATCTGTTGCCATCTTCTTCTTGGCAATGCCTAATACCTTTCGTGTGCAAAGAGGGAGAAGGAATCTTGGATTCTAAGAAGACCGGTTCTCACCTGTTTCTTATGATGTCCGGGTGTTCGGAATGCCTTTGAATTTGTTTCAAGGTAACACTTTCAAGTTCTGAAGGCAGAGTAACGGACCACTGCTGAGCCATTGATAAAGTTGAGGTATTCTTATGTCCCAGGTAAATGTCTTCATGACTACCTGACCCAATCTGCATCAACCTGGGAGGTGAGAAATTGCCAAAACAAAACATGTATTGGAAGACTGGAAGGGTTGGGTTTACTGTCAGGAAAGTCTGAACCTTTGATATGCGATGCGGTAAAGAACTGACCCACTCTTGATGGGAATAGATCGTGGATTATCCTCCTTCCATGGAAGTGTTCCTGTGAGTAGTGCACTTTTTAGCAAAGTCGATGTGTGTTGGTAATACAAAGCTGCCTACTGAAATGTCACCATAAGTAGCGCATTGTGCAGATGATTCGGGTTGGACCACTCATGGGAAAATTTGACATGAAAACCTGTTTCTGCAGGTGACGTCGGCAAGTGGCATGCGTGATGTGCGTTGGGCCACGCAGCACTGTAACTTGGGCTTTGAGGTGGCCGGAATCTGGCCTCCCGATTCCGATGGAACCGACATCAACGCCGTCTGTCGTAGCCATTCCACTCGTCTTCTGGCCACAGCGGATGATTTCGGTCAAGTCAACCTCTTCCGCTACCCTACCTGTCAGTTGAAGGTGAGTTGAGCTGTCAGTGCTGCTATCGCTTTGTCTGTTTCTGCTGTCGACATCGTCGTTCAAACAACTTTGTCCAGAGCGAACCGCGCTCCTACGGCGGCCACTCCAGTCACGTGACTAACGTGGATTTCCTCTTTGATGATTCGCGGCTTATTTCCATTGGGGGTGCGGATATGGCTATCTTACAGTGGGAGGTGATCACCTAGGCGTCCTCACGTTTCCTCTCTCTCCCTCTCTTCCGGTCGTGTTTTCAACTGCAGGCTGTGAGTCAACATCATCATTTCAAATGACCATCTTTTTCCCTTTTTTTTTTCTTCTTCTTCACACCTTTCCTCTTTTCTACCCGAACTTCATTCTAAATACTTGTGTGTGTGTGTGTGTGTGAAGAGCTAATACTTCTTCAACCTTTCTCCTCTGAATGCATCTTTTTCGCTGATTTTTTACTCGGAGTTTTATTTGACGGTTGGTTGTGCTTGTAATATCGGTGCTGCAGTTAGTTGGGGGTGACCTCTAGGGTCGTTAAATCGCCTCCTCGAAGAGTTACTATGATTCTTAATATATATATATATACATATATATATATAGAAAATTAGGACCGTTTTTGTGCCTGAGGAGGGTCAACAGCAAGCCCATCACTTTTCTACCCAAAAGTTTGTAGAAGGAGAGAGGAGTTTGCTGGGCTCTGTCCCGAACATCTCTTGCGATTATCGGTCAAGTCTCGACGTTGGTTGCCGTAACGTATGCAGTGGTGTTACTTAAGTTACTTCAAAATGAATAAGGGGGCAAGCAACCCAATCCCGTGCATGTTCAACTAAGGCTACTCAAGGTCACTGGGTTGGAGTGTCGTTTGTCCGAGGTTTCCGGATTCATTTCCATTTCATACCAAACTGGATGATTTGCAACAACCGGTCAACGATATTGCATTTTTGAGAACTGTCTGGAAGCCACGACACATCTGCAAAAGCCCCTACTGCAGATTGTGTGAAGTGGTAGGTCACCCAAGTGGATTACAAGCTACACTTCATTGGTCCCCGACCAGTGAACAATTTTCCAGACAAGTAGATTTTTGCACGTGTAGCCACTCACGTTTCCACCTAAAGCTTACTAGCTCGCCTTCAATATGCGTCTACCCAACACCAACAGCTCCTGCGGCATTGGGGACCGCGCACCTCGGCGCCGCGACCCACCAATGTATTAAAACATCCACCAGGTTGTTGTTGTTGTCGGTATTGTGATAAAAGTTTGATTGGTTTACAAATGATAAACTGGACTGACCAAAGATCACACTTACACACTGCAAAAATATGCACAAAATCTTGGCACACTATTTTCCTTTTTATGATTAATAGCAATGTGGCCTTCGTATGTAAGTGAATAAAAATTGGCAGTTAAGTGGCGTTTATCTTTGTTAAACATAGTTTATCAAAGTGTCTAGAAAAGAGCCATTTCCAGGTGTGGAAATACTAAGCCGATCCCTGTGACTTAGCAATCGGTAGAAGGGTGAAAACGATACCGTCTTCATTTGCCTAACCGGAAGTTAGCGTCACCATCACAAGTCTCCCGGAGATATTACAAGTATTTACCAAGTGGAGACCAAGATACTGCTGTAGTTTTCTACCAGAGTGGGAATGGGTGCGGATCTGCCTCTCCGCAAAATCTTGTTGCATTTTTTCCGTTTCCACTATTGTCTTTTCCTACAGCAAGTTGTTCCTTATGCACCAAATGCTTTCTTGCAAGAAAGGAAACATATTTAGGCCCTAAAGGTTATCCATTCGACACTATCCCACCCCTTTCGGATCCCACCAAACTCCACAACCTACCATCACAAAGAATTCAGGACCAGTTTATTCCGACATCTGACACATCTTTATCAGTACACAGTTTGTGGGTTTCTGCTGGTTGGTCTTCCCCAGGAGTTTGCTAAAATCGTTCTCATGACGAAAGGGGACACAACCCACACAAGTCCAGAGAGGCTGGCAGCTCCGGTTGTGTGAACCTCACTCCTCACGTCACGAAAGCGGCACCCACGGAATGCTATTTGCAATTTAAAAAGCAGTTTTGTGGTGGGCCAGCGATCCTCTAGGCGGAGAATCCACCTACTTTCCCCATACGCACAGGTCCCAGTTTGCAGTATCCCCAGAATTCAAAAAATGACTTTCCATAGTGCTAATATCCTGGAGACTTTCTTGAAAAACAGTGGGAAACACAATTAAGAAGGTGGCGACAATACAGGAGAACAGGGGGAGGTATTACTTGACAGAAGCATCTTCACTGCTGTCGCGATGGAAGCAAAGCGACTGACCATGATGGATGGTCCGAAATTCGGATGGATGTAGACCTGCAGTCTGCAGCGCCTTCGCCAAAGCCGTTTTCGGTGCCATGAAGGACTAAATGCAAGGAAAGTCAGAGGCTCCGTAGCAAGGGTACAACAACAAGGAAATAGATATGTTAATGTAGCCCACTTACTTCCTGAGTAAGAGGAAAGGTACCCCAGTGGATACCGACGGAGTACTTGGCTCTGATATCCTTGTGGATTTCCACAGCCTCCCATGGATTCACGTGTTGCGACTTTAGAACCCACCTTCCCATTTAAATAAAAAGTGAACCAGTTATTATTGCCGGAAACTCTTCACTGTGTAGTGAAGCAGATCCTATGAAACCCATTAGCAAAAACAAATCGCTCCTTTAAGTTACTTTAAGCCACCGTTAATCTTGAGGAAATTGGGGAGTGTAGGCTTACTCAAATGTAATCAGCTAAGCTCACCGAGGTTCGTAAGCTCCGATCGGAATAGCAGCTACATCAAACGGACCAAGATGCCCACCGATTTCTTTGAACGCATCACAATAACCCGTATCACCGCCAAACCAAACGCGATGTTTGGGTCCGATCAGAGCCCAGCTTCCCCAGAGTGTCTGAAGCACAAACATCCTACCGATTACTGGCTGATCAATCGAATGCTGACGCCCCACCACTCAACACCAATTACGCACAGCAAAGCTGTCAAATAGAAAGTTCCGCGCTGACCAATGCTGAGTTGGTGTGAAGACGGCCTTGACACCGGTGTCTCCGACTGGTCGCTCCTCCCACCACAGAAAGTCGTGCACACGACTCTCATTGGCTTCATTGGCGGTACTGAGAATGAAGTCACGGCACCCACTGGGCACGAACCAATGGGCTTGAGGGAAACGGTCACTAAGGTCACGAACACTGTTCACGTCTAGGTGATCGTAGTGGTTGTGCGATATGACAACTGCATCGATAGGTGGTAGGTCCTCTACCTGGACGAAATGAAGGCATGAAAATTTCAAATGGGCACCAAGGCAACGGAGGCGGCAGTATCAAGAAGGCACAGTAAGAAGTGGAGCCAGATTTCAGTAAAATTATTTAAAAAGTTTATTTCTATTGGGTAGCAAGGAAGGAGTTGGATTTATGCCAAAATACGGGGTATGAGGCTAAAGTGCAGAGAGGCGGCAGAAGGAAGGTACTCGAAGGTCACCCCACGTGAAACAGGGCAGTAGGAGCTTGCACTCCAAGTTGGCACGGGAAATACAAGCGCAGAATGTGTCTTATCCCTGAGAGGCCAAATGGCGTAGATAAGACGCCCAAGAGCTCAGGCTGGCAGTGTTGAGGCCACTTCGGGGGAAAAAACGGAGACCCATAATCTACATCCACCAATAGCGTCATACCGGCAAATTTCGATAGAAAATCTACCCGTCCCACCCTCCGCTTGAGGTGAGGAATAGAGACGGCAGACACCTTCCAACAGACATGTTACATGTGTGAATAAAGCAGTCACAGAGATACCAACCAGAAGATAAAGGAAAACACCCCTTCCTATTTAAACTGCATCGGGAGTATTACGGTGGTTCAAGATGTAGCTAACCAAAGTGGCTTGTCCACTCGCCAAGTGGATGTACTTACATCACGTGCAAAAGACGTGCTTCGATACATTGGTAGGGCAAACCTCTGCTGTAGCTAGGATCGCTCTCACTGAGTCCCTCCTGATTGAGCAGTACCACGGGGAGGTACTGTAGGTGTGCCAGGACCAGTAGAAATAACACGACACCAGTTCAGTCAAAAGGCGCGGATATCCGTCTCTAAAGTGTGTGTCTCTTCAGTGCCCCGGTTACAAAGCCAGCCAAAGCCGGCCTCATAAATATGAAAGGCAGCAGAACTTGGTGAGTGCGATTCGGTCCAGCGAGCGCGGTTCCAAAACTGCTGCTCAGCCTCGTTGAACGAGATTGGCAGAAGGTGTGGTGTGTGGTGCGCACCAAGACACACCGACCAGAGGAATTAGGAATAAACCAGTCAGCCAACACCTACACCAACCAGAAAGGTCGTGGCAGCGTTTAGTCAGATGAGTCTCACACACAATAACGGGTGACAAAAAGCACTTCCTCCACGTGTTCCAGAGCAAGAGCTTGATGCATTCACCAATCAACTGCCTGACTTATGAGGAGGCGTTGTCTTCGGTTTCCTACGTCGGACTACCAAATATGCTACTGGCCCTCCCCAAACGACCCACCGCACATCCCACACTTCTGAGACGCCACTCCACTTCAATAATACTTTGTGTGTGTGGTGCATTGTGGACGCGACTGTTTCCCTACCGATGGCCGAGCAACCTCGGCTGAGGTCGCCACAGTGGACAAAGTCAGCCCCCATCCTTGCGTAATTGCCTTCCCTGCTTCCCACTATGCCTTCATTTAACAGACTGAACTCCAGTTGCACTGCAAAAGACGTTTGTTTGAATACACCTGTCAAATACCAAGCGCGCTGACTCAATTAACCACGTTGCCGAGATAGTTCCATCCATTCCCCTCCCGATCCAGAGAAACCGAAACCGCAGAAAGAAGGAAAATGGAACAGAATTACTGCCGGAACACCAGCATTGCTGCTCGGCAAGATCGCCTTTCTCATGCGGCTGCACAGTTTCTTCCGTCGTGATACCCTGACTGATTCATCCGAAGCACGACACAGGGAATAAACAAGACCCCCACTTGAATTGTTTTGCTCCCCGATGCAGTGTTTAGCTCGCATTGTACGCGAAGTCAGGCTGCCGTCCTGATCCGTAAGGTCACACAAGTAACAGCACTGCTCTCTTCCCACTATGCAATAGAAGTCCTCAATCCTGAGAAGACATTATACCGCACCCTAGGGCGCAAGAGAGGGAGGAAGATATGACATCGCCTCATGCTTCTAAATGTCATGACCACCTTCTTTTCTCCGCTTTAGCATCAGCCCGAACCTTGCTTCGAATGGACACCACCTTTTGCATCTCACGGCCACATCCAGGGCCCGAATCTCATAGTCCACAACGAAGTAAAGCAGGTTGTGGTAACAAAACTTTGTATGCCGGGGTGTATGAATATAGCCGGAACCTGTGTAACAAAAATAAATGCAGGTTGTACTTAATCCAACGTGTTCTTTTCTCATCATTCGCAAAAGAACAAACCAGACTTTAACGTCCTTCACAATGCTGTCTAATCTTTCGTTTGGACCATCTCCGGATCTCCGCAACAAGAAGACGTTTCAGGTACTCCAACCTCACCAATTATCCACCGTCTTTGCAAGAAATTGTCCACTTAATTCCACCAACAGGGACCCTGTCACGCCATGTCATTAAACGGAACTCAGGTTTGCGATATCTGCCAGCCCACTAAAGAATTTCCCTTGTCCATTCGCCTGTGAGGCCTCACTGACTCGTTCGTCCACAGCAGATGGCCTACCTCCACCCATTTCAAAAGAGGAGGAATGGGTGCGAAACTGGATTTCACATCGTTGACCTAATGCTATGCACTGGCAAGGGGGCCAGTTTGCGGTGCCCTGATTACTCCGGCACAGTAGCATATACAAATACAAACACACCAGGTCTATACACTCTACACGACCCTTTTGTTTGCATAAATAATGCCTACGGCACAACATCCTGTCCTAACTTGTCACCTATTGCCTGTCCAAAAGCTAAGAAAATCAGCTTTGACAATAACTATTCAAGAAATTGCATGATCCTTCCCAGCCTTCGGCGATTTGGCCTCCACAATGGTGGGAGGGAAGAACATGAACACTATCTGGGTTACTAGTCCTCCATACCTTCGGACGAAGTCAGGAAGCAAACAACACCACTGTAGCGCATATTTTTGAGAAAAAAAGGTTTTCCACACTTTTGACAGAGTAAAACGGAAGCCTCATTTAGAGTGCCGCGTTCCCATGCATACACCAGAGGACAAATAATAAAAAGCACCCACTCACAATCCGTCTGCATTCAGGCAAACCAAACAAGGCATGACGCACAGTGTGGTCGGCACCAACTATAATACCCCGGTGCCATGGAGTCAAGCTATTCGCTTCCAAGCCATTTCTGTCCTAGTCAAGAACCTACTTTCAGACACCACATCACAACAAAGCACTGTATTAGCAACACCACCTTCCACTTGAGGAGGCCTACCTTGCAAGGAGGAGGTCGGTATCTGCGTGGACCAATGTACTGTGAAGCAGAGCAGCGCTCCGAGAAGACGGGGTCGCAGAGCACACGAACGCCATCGACGTAGACTAGCACAGATGAGTGTCCAAGCCAGGTAAGACGCACCCCATTACCCTCCGCCTCGAATTTGGGTCGATAGATGGGCAAATGGCGGGCGAGCCGAAGATCAGAAGGCAAAGGAGAACAGTCAACATCCCCGGCGGTGAAACCGAGAACAAAACCAGCGCGCAAACGAGTGTCCTCCCACGTCGACCAAGGGTTGGCAAAACGACCCCAACTAGTGATCTTGACTTGGGTCAAATTCTCCGCCATTGACTGCCACAGAACAAAAATCCTCTCAATGTGCAGACCGAACATGTTGGATGTCTTGTCACTACTGTTCTCTGACCTTTATAAACACATTCTACAGCTGGCAGCAAGAAGTCGTGCTCCAAACAAATTGATTGGGGATGAAAGAAGCAGAAAGTGGTTTGCACTTTTCAACTCTTGAACAGTGGTCATATCAGTTAACCTGGTAGTGAAGGCGTCAGTGTCATGTCAGTAGAACGGGAAATTTTGACGTGAGGGTCAAGTTTCTTCTAAGGCTTTGCTTGTCCGAGTTTGCGCATATCTAGTAATTACAAATGCAGAGACCCGGGTCCAACTGAAGGGCATGTCACCTATTGCAGAATTAAAATCTTCTGAAGAAAAGGGTGTGCCAAGCACGAGAACTACACCAGCCATATCTCCTATGAGCTCCAGAAGCTGCCAAAAGGTGCTATTCTTATTGAACTACTTCTCACATCTATTGCAAGAGTAGGGAAAATTCAAATCGCCTCACTTCTAATAAACACGTCTTCCACTCTTGAATGAAGCTACGGGGCCAGTGCATGCACGTTTAATAGCAAAAAGGACCGAGTCTTGGCGATAACGCAAAGCAGGAGCGAAGGCAATGGCAACCACATTTGAAATCAACAAAACACGCATTAATGGAAAACGTATTTCAACCTTACCAACAACCAAATGGACTAGGGGCGAAGTGGGTGCAATAACAAGGAGAATATTCAGCATGGAATAGGCAAAGGTGTTGCAAGAAAAAGCTGGGTGCAGTGTTTGTCAACCTACTCGAGGAAAGATGCACAAACCGACAGTCCAAAATAACTGGAGGGAGAGAAGCATCTCAGGTAAAAGTGAAATCGCCTCTATAGTGAGGTGTTAAGTCAAGTGGGAAGGGTAAGTAAATGCATCACGAGTGCCGACTTGAAGTTTGGGAAAACACCGAAGGTCAACGAAGTCACACAATTACCGTCGGATGTCCACCAATGGAAGGCAGGCGCCGCGAGTCAGTTGCTCCATTTTAAGTCTGTGTACATATATTGCAAAACATAGCTTTTCGTGAGCTAGTGTTTCAAGTACTTGTTACAGAGATTAAGACGGAATTCAGCTGATATAATTTGCGGATAAAGGCAGAAAAACAGTGTACTTGCTACGAAAGACAAAAAGTGTAGATCCAATTCGATATTGCTCAATTTGACAAATATGCAGCTTCGTTCCTAGCAGTTGGCAGATAATGCTTGCTGCACTCCATGAATGCCGTCATTTGCTTTGATCAAAATATCTGCTCTGGAGCTAATGGAGTTTATACCATCCATCTAATCTCATCAGTGCAACGCCAGACTCTCCTGAAAACAGGGGAAGAAGGCACAATGCCTCGAGAGAATACACATACTCAACATACAGGTGATAGGACTACTGGCATAGCCTGATGACCAAACCGTCTGGTGAGGTACGACGTCTAGGTGGAAGTGGCTCTTGAGCAAGACCGAATGCTAAACAAACAACAAGCGCATCACCATCACCGTTAACTTCCCGTGCTCTGGGACTTGAAGCAGAGCCGAAGGTACTGGCATGACTGGGAACCCAACCTGCCTGGCGAGTGTGTGGTGGCGGAGACGCAAATTGGCTTCCTTACCTTAACCGATAGTAAGTAAACAACCAACGCATTGCATGCCTCAAAAGTCTCTCAGGCGCTACTTGCGCCATGGCCTCTTAAACACTTACGCACTGAATAGGGGCGAAATGCGGTGATAAGCAAACATGATTTAAAAGCGACCATCCATGCAAGTAATTAGGAAAACGACAAGCTTATGCACTGCCCCCCATCGTCCCCAAAGTCACGGCAAATCAGAGTACCGTGGAAGTATACAACACGAGCACAGAAGTGCCATCGGGCTACTAGGAAGGACCCATGGTCATGACGAGGAGGAATTGCAACTTGCAGGCACTCAAACGCTCCCGCTGTTCAGCACGTAGATAAACAAATAGCAGGTGACTACTCTCACAACGTGAACGTTGCTGCTCCTATCCAAGGAAGAGCAATCTCCCTAATTGGGATCTCAAGCACCTTCCTGAAGATGCTCTTAGTGTGGATGATGTCAAAAGCAAACTATTATTTATGCAATCATGAAGGTATAACAAACAGGAAATCGTAAATAAGCAAGGCTATATGAAGGGCCAATATCAGCCTCCACTTTGACATTTGATGGCGTCTACTCAGTCACGAGGTTGGCACGATCTGCCCATTTATCATTCCAAAAGAGTTTTCCAAAATGGGATGCTTTCACATTTATGCCAGAGGTGACCATACCACTTGCTGGGTGGGTGGAAGGACCGTAGATTCAGGCATTTCTAGCGAAGTGGGTATCAAAACTGCCCGAAGAAGTGAGTCGAGGACCTAAACGACCGTCCATACAAACCGCCCACTGCAACATCATCAGCGCTTTGACCATGTGTCGCGTGAGTCAGGGAACCCTACCATGGCACTTGCATTAAGGCAAAAACACACCTTGACCCCCTCATGTGTAAGGCATCTCTTCCAGCCAGCTGTGGGCACAGTGAGTGTCATAATGAGCCATATCCATGTGAAGGATCCATTGACAGCATGGAGAAGGGCTGAGAACCTGGTGCCCTGGTCCCTCCCTTCAGCCCTGCTGCCTTCGTTCAAATCACGGAGACTGAAGACCTCACGTCCTCCATCACACAGCAGGTAGGTCAGTTAGTGACACCAGTAGCTCGGGTCAGCGCTCAAAGTACATGCAGAAACACACTCCCACACCTCCTTCTAACCAGATAAAAACTACGCCTTCCAAATGAATGCAATGCTATTCGCATTTGTCGATTAGAAACAACTTTCATATCGAGCACAGCAACTGTGCACATCGAATGACTTGATAATAAAGGAACGAGGAGTGAGTGAGAGAACAAACGAAGAGGCGTCACTTTGCAAGACAGGCGCTACAATTACAACACAGACAGAGAACCAGAAACAGGCGGTCAAGGGAAGGCGCCCAAGCATCACGCGTTGATTGGCGAGTACGCGTCTGTCGGTCGGAGGGAGGTCAACTTCGGCTTAAAATTCTGCAGCAGATTCCATGTAGCTTCTGCAAAGATCAATGACAATAAGTACATTAGGGATGTGCTATCAACTCCACAAACCTTTCCACTCCTCCATGGTGAGGTTGTCGGAATCTATCAGATCGTCTTCCAGTGGTTCTCCTACAGGCTCATCACTCTCGTTGTGATATTCCGCGAAGTATGGATGTGCCAGAGCCTGTGCTGCTGTCAGACGCCGATCCGGATCCAGAACAAGCATCTTCGAGAGGAGGTCCAGCACTACACACCAATGGAAGTAGCATCAACGCACTCAACAACCGGAAGTCGAAACACGAAACATGCCATCAACCCACATGAACCCCAACATCAGCTAATTGCAGGATGCCAGATTACTCCACACTTGTGCAGTCGATTCCATCTGTGAAGAATGAAACGATTTCACACGGCCTGATTACCCCAAAACCGTCGAGTTAATCAACCACGATTGAATTATACACGCTCCTATTCGCTGAGACGAAGACGCAAACCCTTAGCATTTACTTGCCCAAATTCAGTAAACAAACGCCACAGAGTGAGCATCAAACGCCTCTGCCAAGTGCATGATCTGTGTAGTCCACCTTTACAGCCTCTTTCACTTACATGCAATCGCCGACTTTCGGCTCGCCATGCGCGCGGTCGTCTGGCAGCGGCCTCGAAGCAAAGCACTTAGCGCACGCAAACGGGCACCATGAAAGTACGAATCCCTTCTCTTCTATTAACTACACACCCGCATGTCCGTGGCCATCAAAACATCCACATCCAACTATTGCGGATTTGAGTAGCTAGTGATTTACAGGCATCAATCACAATGCGTGTGCTTTTCTTCCTCCAACACCGACCCAACCTAGGAAACTAAGTCAATTTGAAAGCCTACTTTTCAGCAATCAAACTCGACTTCCACAACGGGGCAAGCGGAAGTTTTAAACCAATGAAGTAGGCTTAAACGATTCGCGCAAGTGAGTCAAAGAAACCCGTTCCCGCAAAGTTGAGGGACAAGGAAAGGAAGGAGGCAAGAAGTCGAATTCACCGTTGCCAAGGCAGCCACAAAGAAAAATCAACGACTCACAAACAGGCGAAGCCCACGGAAACGCATCCTTGAGATCCTTCTTGCTGGTGTAGTTGAGTTTCTCAATAAATTCCCGTGCCTATTGAGGGGAGAACAATAATACCAAATCAAAGCAATAAAAGCGGGGTGGAGACAAGCGGAGAAGACGCCTTACACTGCTACTGGTAATTTTCTGCATCAATTCTTCGTCCGGAGCGCCCACGATGCTCATGATCTGCTTCACCTGATCGATGTGGTTCAGCCCACGGAAGAGGGGCTGGCGCGTTTTCAGTTCCACCAAAATGCACGCCACTGACCACACATCGACTTGAAGGGTGGACGAAACCGGTGAGAGGGATGCGAATTGAAAGCTCTCGACCCATAAGCATGGCTTCCAACAAAAATGACTACTGCCTTATAAGGAAGTGGAGGACATTAGCTGTTATCAGCTATACTCTTACTGCAAAGCTTTGCAATGTAATTAAATGAAAATGAACTAGTTCAATTTGTGCATGGGAACATGGAAATTCATCACGCTCCTTTTCGCAGTGGAGATGTGCAATAGTTGACCACCCATCCAGGAAAATGTAGCAAAGCAAAACAACATTTCGGAGGCAAAGCTCTTTACACTCATTCCACAATACCTTATTACTCGACAAGAAATAAAGTGGATAAGGGGAGAACGAAAGCAATCCCGCCAGTAAATTTGTAAAATCTGCTTTCCATTAGTGGCCCCGACTTGGTCTCGACCGACCAATGAGCAGTCGGGTGCTACGACAGAAAGAAAAGCAATTACGGGAGGCATCAAACAGTGCGGATTTACCGACACCACCTACTACTCTCCGTGATTTTGCAATAAATGAAATGACGTCTGTCCAATCGCATTGAAGGCACTTCACAACCATGTCCGAGGGCGCACAACAAGTGAAACGCATTATTGACGAACTTGAAGGATCTTCCAGCCAAAAGTGATTCTTTTCACCTCGGACATGGAAGATTTCAGCCACCCTGGAGGGTGGTTAAAGACAAGGCTTTGCAATAATGTCGTCTGCATGGCTTCCCCTTTTAGATCAAATGGCCACAACTAAGTTGTTGGGCGAGTTAGGCCGGTCTGTCAACGGCCTCCAGGTAAACGCCACCTTGCTCCGAGTTGACCTTCAAGCCGAACAGAAAAGAACCCAACATTCCACTTCCAACGCCCCAAGAAGAGCCACCATTTCTTCTTCACACACTTAAGCCACTAAAATGGGGAATGAGAGATTTTGAGGAAATTGGGACAATGTAAGACAGCAGAGGCGAAAGACAGGGCACCGATGTAAGGCCAACATTTGGCAATAACTTATGCAATGAGGCAAGAAGATGGGCGCAAACAAATTTTCCATTTCAAAAAGCCCCCACGAATTGACCAAATTGTCACCCCCAAACGCCGTTTAGCGGTGTGCGAAAAGTGCTGTTTAACTAGAAAGTTGGACGGGAGAAAAAATCTGTCCTTTTATCAACCACGGGATCCTTGCCAGGTTATTAGTGTTAAAGTACAACCTCGGGTAAACCAACCACTCCTCCTTTCCTGAAGAGACTTGAACGAAGGATATGAAGAAGTTAGGCGAACGAGAACGCGACGCCTACGTTGACAGAGAAAAAGCCCATAGGTCTGCCCAATGTGTTCACCATTTTCGAATTCGCCCCCTCCCCCCCCCCACCTTCGCACTCTCTCGCCGTCCATCCTTCAATATTATCAAGGAAATGGAGCAAGTGGCAAAAAACAAACTAATTTGTCCTCGAAGCCAAAAAAAAACCTAAGAATGGAAACGTTAAGACTGGTAAGGGCGCCCCCACAACGTAAACACATGCCGAGAGTTTAGACTTGACAATAAAGATAAACAGACGGCTTATAGTAACCTGTGGTGCGATTGTTTCACGCTCCAAACCACCACACTAGTGCCTTCTATAAAAAAAGACCTCGTTGGGCTGGTGAGTAACAGCTTCCAAAGATTCGCAGACAGAGGCAATGAGAAGTCCATTCTAATGCGAAAATACCCCTAAATGATGATGAATAGGTGGTAGATACTTAGCATATCCAACCAGGTCCCATAATTCGCCTAGCCTACAAAAGCTAACGCTGAAGACAAGTAGTTCAGCTTACCCCTCTTCGCAAAACTGTGACGTAAAAGATACACCTCCTAGCTGCACTACTGAGGCAGCCTTTCCAATTAGTCGAGTAGGCACCACATGCCACAGCTCTTCCCACGTGGTTAGTTCGGTCCCATTAAGCGCAAATCCTATGCAATCAAGCTACCAGGTCTCGCAAATTAAACGCGTACGGAACAAACAAAAAACCCCAATCCTACCTGAGTCGTTGTAATGCATCCAATTAAGCATAACTTCAGGCGCTCGGTACCACCGAGTAACCACGTAGCCCGTCATGAGGTGATTCTTTTGCCGCGCCAAACCGAAGTCGATTATACGCAGTTCCACATCCGAGTTTACTCCGATGTTGGAGGGTTTCAGGTCACGATGGATTATATGGGCACCATGCATGTACTACAGAGAAGAGAAAATGTAATAAAGAAACCACGAGACCAATCTGGATACTTGCAGTTACACGAGAAGATGCCTAGTCAAAGCGGGACTCCCAATTCAACGCCCATAGAATAGCACTACTGTGGTGGGGCTATATGCAGTGGTAAATGCCAAGTTTGTTCCATTACTCCACGCAATAGCCGAGACAAATGCAGTTCGAGGTCAACCTGACTACCGTTCGCCAATATGGGATGTAGGCTTTGGCAATGACCCAATTCTGCTGGCCATGAAGATCCAAGATCGAATACCCTTGGTGCTCGTATCCTCAAGAACATGCCACGGGGTCTTTAACCAGTCCGTCATAGGACATTTGAATGGTGGGGATCGAGAGAGGGTCGTGTGCCTATCAGTGCCACTCTCGACTGTGGTGCTTCTGTTCCCAGCCCACAGCCTAAGGTAGTCATTCCTGCAAACGGTCAATTCAGTAGGTGCGACGTCATATCCTGCATGTCTGCCAGCCATAAAACTGCACAAAGGACGAATCATTTCCCGCAAACGGTAAACATGATCTGTTAGAGCGGTTCGGCTAGCACCAGGGGTTTACGATTTGACCGGCAAAGAAGAACGAAGTGATGGAATGAGTGGGATGGTCAGAACTTCCTCAGTTTCTGCACTGACAAGCACTGCCAACCGCCCACCGCTCAGACCTCAACCCTACTGAGACCAACCTCTTCGGACCTCCACATGAGTCCTCTGCAGGTAAGCACCGTCGATAAAGTGAAGCAGACCACCCTCATGAATGCTTCAGCTGTGATGGCAACTCTTTCTTTATCGACATTTGCAGGTAGTACTTAAGTGTGCAAAGACAACGAAGTCAACAAAGTTCCATTTTCACTTAAAAACGCCTCCAGTATAAGCACTCAAGTTACCTTCAGCGCGCGCAGCATCTGGTATGCGAGGAAGCAGATCTGATCGTCAGTGAGCACCTGCTGAGCCACAATAGCACCCAGGTCGGCATCCATCAGGGGTGTGACAAGGTATCTAAACGATAAGCATCCACATCACTGTGCATCATTGTGTGTGCAAATAACACAAGGCCATCTTCGCACTTCCTATGGCCCATTTGACGACAGTGTCTATCAATTTACCCTATTGCCCAGCCAAATCCAGTGTTTCCTCACATGATACCCAAGGCAATGACTTTGCTCAACTCGTCACTCGGTAAAACTACCAAAATTAATCATCTGAAATAACTCCAGTGAGTGGGAAGGAGAATGGCCACTTCCCACCCTATGACTTCTCAATGCATCAATGTCTATTGCACATGAAGGGCAGATAATTTGTACCTCCATTAAAGCCTAGCAGAGAAAGTATTGAAGAGGACACAAACCCGATGATAACCCTCCATGAAGGCAACGTATGTATTAGGAGTTCAAGGCCAGTACACTCTTTAGTGCCGCCATGTTAGGGAACTGAACGAAAGGCATGAACGCGTCACAAAGTCCCCCTCACCACAATCATCATCATCATTATTGATGCTTTTCACAGGAGGACGCAACAGCCACGTTCCCAAAAGGCTTCACACAAGTTAGCTTCTACGTCCCCGGATCACTCCTTTCTTGGCTTGAATTACAAAAATGAGTAAAGTTGATGCGGGAGAAACTGCTCCAACTCCACCCTCTCACCTCCAAATAACTTCAAACCACCATCAGGTCTAAGACCACCTAGAGCAAGTCCAAAGGCTAAGAAGCACTTTATGCACTTTCACGAGGTGAGAGGCACGCCCTCACTCTCATCCCAAATGACATTCAAATCTGCAGTGGCTGTCAACAAACAGCATCCCACTTATATGTTGACAGGTCGTAATGTCGAAAAGAAGGCACACGCGTCCTACTCGTCACTCGTCTTTTAGACGACACACAAAAGTTAACCAAGGTGCATTAAACAGTAGAACAGTGTCCAGACAAGACAGACTGAGTGAGTGAATGGCAGGCTTAGACGCTTCTTCATCGATGTAGCGACGCTCGTTGGAATATCTCCCACTTCCCTCTCACCAGACAAGCCAGTTCAACCCAATCATTGTGGTTCAAAGTTGCCTGCCCTACGCAGTTAAACTCGGTCCCAAACAGTCAGGCGCCTCCTTAAAGTGTCTGCAGGACTTGCAGATGGTGGGGCAGTACTAGATAAGCACACGTGAAATAGAAAGGTGGAGATGAAAAGTTGACAGGAAACGGAGACAACCAGATCTAAGTTGTTCTGAGGCCCAGGGGAAATAGGCATTGTCTGAAAAGCCGAATTCGCATCTAACCTGTGTCTCGGTGGCACGAGATGATGAAAAGGGATGGTAAATCGCAAAGACGACACTCCAACTAACAGAATACTCTACATTATCCGTGGTTTTGTTTACAACTGATCGGACAAACATGTTTGACTATTTTATAAATAAAGCTAAACCGTATGCCATAACGGTTAGGTGGGAAGCAAACGACACCACCCATACTAAACCACGAGGGCAAGATATTGGGGAAACTGAAACATTTAATTCCTTCCTCCAAAAAACTAACATTGCAAGTAAGCTTACCAACTGCGGTAAAAATTATGGCACCCTCCAATACTCCCAATGACACCCTATTTATTGCAATAGGAAGGAAAAATAAAAAAGCAAGCAAGTGAATAGCGGAAGGGAGAATAGGCATGATACGTACACGTCTTCAAAAGTCTCCAAGGAGGTTTGCGGAGTAAATGCATCGATGAGGCAAATAACCTTCACAAAGGAAGCAACAAATAGTGGCCATTACTCAGTGGAGCAAAAAACGGTAGGAAGGAAACAAAGACGCACATTTTCATGATCCATTTGAGCCAGAATGGCCAACTCACGGTAAGTGCGCTTAGCGAATTCTGCATTCTCGAAAGGCCGATCCAACTTCTTAATGGCCACCTCTCTCTGTAAGTACTTGTCGAACGCGGAGCTGTAATGCATGCATTGGACACACATGCTTGGGAGGGCAAGCACTTAATAATCATATTTTGTTGAGTTTAAAAAATACCTTACAGTTCCAAAGCTACCCTGGCCGGCGACATTAACGGGGGTGTAGCGGTCCGGCAGATCCCACCGTAGCTGGTTTATTTCAACAGGGACAAACCGTCGCTCTTAAAGTAGAAACGAAACATAGTGTAGATTACGCCAAGCATCGGTTCGGAAAGTCAGTGTGTGGGTAATATCAAGGCAAAAGGAAAATCCGGTAGAAGGCCACAGGAGACAAGTGCACGCATGCACAAACTCGGCGATCCACGTACCATTTACATCGGGCATGACTGGGAGGGATTCAAAATGCCTAAAAACAGCAAAGGCACAGCAAACCACACATTGTAAACAGAGGGAAAAGCATGGGCGAAGCTAAGGAAGTAAACTGATGTAATGCTACGAGTAGAGATCTACGACCTTTCCCTAAAACATGGAACTATGGAGAGGTGCAATATTGAAAGGCACGCGCCCAAATAGAGGTAGGTAATGGAAAGCAGAAAAAAAGTGGCCATAATATTAACACTGAGTCACATAAAATATTGACGAGTGAGACCAAAAGATAATTTCTCTAAATGGGCGGTAAGGTGGTCTACGGCACGAAGTAGTTACTGCAAGGCAAACAGAGTTAACTTGAACAAGGCAGATTCCGAAAAAGATCCAGCAGAGCGACACCTGCAGTAAAGGGCAAATGAAACCCTCAGAGAGACCGACTGCCCCAACACTCGTGAAGAGAACAACCAAACACCGCGGGTAAAGAGCAGTAGGATGATAGGTTTTGCTGCACATAAGGTTAGTTTGAACAAATGCAAAAATGAGGAGACTGGTGAGTGTATCGCACATATTACCTCAATTCGTATAAAACGAATGACATAGACGTGACAGGAAAGTGGAAAGGTCCAAATCGCCAAAAATTGCCTCCCATATTACTCTAATCTGTTGTCAGCTTCTGTATTATTAGGGTTTGCAGAAAGTGGGCGTTATGGAAGTTGCAAAGAAGGTGACAATGGCTTAACTATTGAAGGTGGAAATGTGGGGAGCAGGCAGCGAATGTGCAGCATGATGTACCTGTGTTCGATGGGAGCTTAGTGGTTCTTTAGAAGAGAACTCCACAACCGGTTAGGAATTTTCCCCACATTTGGCTTTTACTCCTGGAACAAGAAAACTGGTTAGATTTGGGCGTTCTTTACTTGTTCAAACATGACAGCAGTGGGGTGCCGCGGTCTGCATTGAGTATGTTTCGAAATTCCTTTTCTTTCTTGTTGGCTGCTCCGTCATGCTGTTTAGTACTTCGAGCTTTCTTACCCACAATTTGTATTTAAATGCACCTTTAATACAAGTATACTGAATTAGGAGCCTTCCGTCTGCTCCCACCTTTTGTGCCCACCTTTTTCATTTAGGATATTGCCTTTCCGATTCCTTGGCACTTTGAACGTCTGCACCGAGGGAATGTTGCTAGATTGTGTGAAGTAAGGTCTGCAGATGCACTTACCCGTCACTTATTCACAAATACCTCGTTTTAATATGTCAGGTAGCTAGCGGACTTTACGGCGTTATGACAGCGTTAAAGGTTCGCCCGCCTTCCCCTCTTATCATCCTCTAGGATCTATCTCTTTATGCTGTTAAGGCGATTTTGATTCTGGACAATGAAGGGAAGCGGATAATTGTCAAGGTTTGGAAGTACACCTTTTTTACCCACAGACAGTATTACGATAACACATTCCCATCCTTGAAGGCACAATTGGATTTTGAGAAGAAGTTGTTTTCAAAGACCAGCAAAAGTGCTTATGGTAAGATTGGCACGCTGTTTCCACTTTGAAGCTGAAATCACCCTCTTTGATGGGACTACCTGTGTTCATCGCACGACCTCGGACATCTACTTCTACATAATCGGCGATGTTAACGAAAACGAGGTTTGTCACCAATCTCATGATTCCCCTGCGCTTTAGCTTATGCTTATGAATGTCCTCACCTGCTTGCATGACTCAATCACACAAATTCTGCGAGGCAACTTGGAGAAGAAAACTCTTCTTGATAACCTCGAACTCATCTACCTGGCTGTGGATGAACTGTGCGACGAAGGGTAACTTTGCTGTTGAAAATAGTTGTCGTGCTAGGATAATCATGGAATATGACTCCGCTGTGCTGGCTTCGCGAGTCGGAATCAAACCTGAAGAGACATCCCTTAGTGAACAAACGGTTACACAGGTATGCCACCCACAGCCTTTGAAGTGCTACCTTCCGTCCCGTTTCCACTTCTTGCATACGCTCCCTTCCAAATTGTACATTTGCTTCCTTTAAGGCAATGCAAGCCGCCCGCGAGCAGATCAAAATGGCCCTTCTGCGATAGACTGAAGAATATTCCGCTTACCCATGTCAAATAAATTGTCACTCTCCTGATGGGTTTCTCCAAACAACGGGAGGTCGTACACTAGGTTGGGAAATGGGTCCCTGTTTTACGCACCAAAACACCTAGGCAGAACCTTAAAGATTTGACTGTATTTGTGTTTCAATGCGAGGACAAAGACAAGTACGGTGGCCGGGCAGGCGGCATTCGCACTTTCAACACGATTATCCACACCTAGAAGCTCTTTGAATTCAATTGTTCAAACGGTGCATCGCCCAATCCCTCTCGGCTTCACTTGGCGCTGACGGCGGATTCCTGGGCCTGTAATTGCGTAGGAAGTTCCAGGTTGCTTCTGAAATCGGACAAAGTTGCCTTTATCGGGTCATTCAAATGTTTATACAAAGTGGCGAACCGTATTCCGCTCAGGGGCTACGCTGTCGGGGTTTTGTCAAGCGCCTCATTGATACTCTAAGAATCCGTGTCAATACGAAAATTGGGGTAGGTGTGGTACGATTTGTCCACTCCAATCATGCATTCTGCCCGTAATGCGGGGCATTGCCCCTCTAGTAGTGGCCAACCTACATACGACACCCATCGGCAGCAAGTACCATGAGGTGTTCTAGAAGTAATCGTTTACCTTTCCACTGATCAATGGTCAAGAAGTTGGATGAAATAAGTTCATCCTCCAACGGTGTGCCCTCCTGTTCATCATTTGCATCGTGGTATTCAGCAAAGAATGGATGTGCCAAGGCTTCTGATGCCCTCAATCGACGGTCCGGATCAAGAACAAGCATCTTGGAGAGGAGATCTAACACTAGAAGGCAAAAACATAGACATCTTGCACCAAACTCGCCATACCCACAGTTAGCATGGTAATGCATTGGTCTCGCTCACGTCAAGGAACCCCAACGTGTCATTGAGGCAAGCATTAACTTTGTGCGCTATTTTAGGCATTACCACACAGTGCGAAGTCCCGACTACTCAAGAGGCCTATTTTAAGTCGCCTTTGGCGAGCTAAACTTACACACGTCTGATGCCCACGGAAAGACCTCCTTAAGATCACGTCTTGGTGGGAGGTTTAGGGTCTTAATGAATGCCCTAGCCTAAAAAGGAACCAACATTACCACGAGCGTCCACTTAACGTGCTTGCCATGGTCGCCCAGTTTTGGCCAACCAGGAAAGGCTACGAGTGGCGAGTCCATGCAGCCACTTACACTATCGCTACTAATCTTCTGTCGAAATCCTTCATCTGGCGGGCCAACCACAGCAAGAATTTCTCCAAGTTGTTGTATGGGATTATCACCACGGAATAGGGGTCTGCGAATCTTCATCTCTACCAGAATACATGCCACCGACCAGACGTCAACTGGAAAAAACAACGCGGTCAGATGACATTAATGTGTGTCTAAAACACCCACCTGTGTCGTTGTAGTTTATCCAATTGGCGATGAGTTCAGGTGCTCGATACCATCGTGTTACCACATAACTGGACATATTCTCGTCCACCGGACGAGCCAATCCAAAGTCCAGGATTCGTAGATTGCAGTCCTCATCCACAGCTATGTTCTTGGGCTTCAGATCTCGATGAATAATGTTCGCGCCATGCATGTACTGGAGAATTTATAAGGAAAGCACATAGTCCTTAACATTTTAGCGGTAAAAGCCACCTTGCTGTTCAGCAATTCACTGGTTACGCCATCACGAACGTCCCTTCCAACCAAATCCTCAGTTAGGTAAATGTGCGTGCACACACGGATTGACACGCCACCTCTTTCAGTTGTGTATTCAGATGTGCGAGTTCGCCAGCCTCCACGGTGTAAGCTCCCATTGTGCTATTTATGAATTCTCTTGCCTTCTGTATACTCTCAATATATCCCTCACACGTGTATGGCTCGTTATGGATCATGCTTTCGAGATGAATCAGAGCGCCGCATCAGTGCCGGTGTCAAGTAGTCGCGATCCAGAAGGAAAAACACCCTGACTTACCTGGCAAGCGATTAAAGCTTAATGTCACAGAAAACGATTTCCACTGTGGATAGTGGAGTCTGTGGGTACTTCACACAAAGGCACCGCCCATGCAATGCCACGTCTGCAGTGCCAACCACCTCTACCTCTACTTCCACCTCCTTCGCTGTGGCATGGTAATCAACAACAGAGGTGACGACGTGCCACTAGAGCAATCGGGAAGCGTCCAAAAGCAGCTGTCAACAGCGTCTCCAAGATGATCCAATGAAGTATGCGTGCAAGTGACACCTTCACTTCGCCAATGACAGCTGAATGGGCGCCATGCAGGAGACTGAGGAGCATAGGAGTGGGGACGATGTTGCGAGGAGGTCATGCGAAGCTGTGCTGACCTGTGTGTTCTGGTGGATGGGCCGCACTGTTATTCCAGTGTCTGTACACATGGAAGAGGTGGGCAATACGGCACGAATCGTGTTACGACGAGCGGATCAGGAGGGCTGCAGAGGGCTCCTCATTCAACGCGTAAGGGGCAATAAAGGCATGCGGCGACCTAATACATATCCTGTTAACTATGCACTCAACTACTCGGACTCCTCACTCTCGCCTATCTCAACTTCTTCCTCGACAGTGTGGCCTAATGCCCATGAATCCTATCCCTAATGCAAACACTGATTTTGGGCTGCTTAGACGACGCTTCCCCTACATTTTGGAAGAGTCAGTCAAGATTAGTGCGGCAGATGTCAAACAAATGCAGACAAGTAGCCTTGGAGGCAAGAATTGATCACAAAGAAAAAAAAAACCTTGAGAGCTCGAAGAATTTGGTACACCAGGAAGGTTATTTGGTCGTCATCGAGGACTTGATACTTTAAAACCTCCGCCAAATCACCTGCCATCAGAGGCATTACAAAAAAACTAAAGCGAAAAAATAGAGGGAGGAAAGTTAGAAGTGTACACTTTGCAAAGCAAACTCATTTCTAAAAAACATGACTTCTGCACTAATGGTACTTACATCTCGTTGAAACTTTCCAATGCTGTTTGTGGAGTAAATGCGTCCACCAGAGTTACGACCTAACGCCAAAACAAAGACTTTTGTAAAATGGAGATAGGAACGAAGAGTGCTAATCTTATAATGCCACTGCAATGCATTATTTGTTTGTCCAATCCCCGGTTTTGGTCACGGACATCTAGGAGGCTGCGCCGGTGGGCCCTGCACCTTGTGCCATGCCAGCAGCCCCAAGCTCTTCCCTATTTCGACAGTACATGGTCTGCCAGAGTATTATGTCTTCTTTCGTCTTCACGGAAGTCGCGGGACGCTTCAGCCACCCCACGTCTTTCTTCTGACAAAGTTGCTCACCCTAATAAATGCACTACATTCTCGTGACTATCTGTTGTCCAGTTCGCAAATCTAGCACCTCTTGAAGAGGAATTACTTGACTACAAATATCAAATTCTAGAACGCCTGTGTTAATGAATCTTTTCACCGATAAAGGGATTTCTAAAAGAATAAAGTGAATGCCATCTTGAGTGAGGCATAACCAAACATTGGGGTGCAGTCTTGAAGTGTCGAAGGAAAGTCCACCTGCTTGGACGGTTCCAACATGCTCTAACGACCACTTTTTAGCACAACGGCTGGATCAATGACGAAAACCGTGCCCAACTACGCGAAGTGAGACCGTGCTTCTCCGCAGCCGTCTACGCGAGAACTCAGTGTCGGTGCATTTGTCTGCATCCAGACACTCCAGACAATGATAGAACACCAGTGACCAAAGAAGAGCTGAAGGCATAGATACCTTCAGAATGAAGCTGTTCTTAACACGACCACTACCCCATAGCCTCAGAGGAGAACCAAATACCGCAGCCTACTTCCCCCACACTCCAATTCATTTCCTTTTATTTGCATGCAACACAAATGTGTGACACGTATATTCCGTTACCTTGCAACAGCTAACTCCACCAAACCACGTTACAGGAAACAGAGGAGGTACAAAACTCTCTTACCCCAAGCATCACTCTACTGTTCTTCTTCTTCTTCTTCTTTAAACAACAAATAAAATAACAACTAGCGTCATCTCAAAAGGATAATGAATCTGGGCAGTGGAGCCCGATTTCCCTTTGGGTCCTCCATTGCAAAACACTCACGCTTAGTATCACACTCCCTTTTTTGATTTGGCTCTAATAAGAGAACGGCTGACAGGCGCGATTACAATAGCTTACTCCCACTTATGTCAGCTGCCAGTGGTGCTCCACAATCGACATCAAGGAGTGCCACATGACAAATACAACCCTCTTTTTTCAAGAATGCATGGCAGAATTAGCGCATTTCTCCTGTGTTCATCTTTCCAATGTTTGAATGAGAAAATACACACCTATTTCTTTCCAGTATCTTCCAGCGTTCACATGCTCATTATTCTCCTTCAACTCATTGAAACCAGGCATTTATGCTTGATGAAGCAACTCCACAGCATGATGAAATCCAGCCTTATACACTCAGTAGGCTGTAAATAGGCACGATAGGTGAAGGCACAATCCAGAAACTAAACTCTTCGATCTCCTCGACAATGTGAATGCAGGTAAACACGCGCTACGCTGGACAAAATGATGGTGCATCCCTTCTAACCAACGGCGTATGCTGACCATGTGACACGAAATGATCCACACTGGGTGCCAGTTTTCGCAAAAGTCCCCATCGTCATTTAAATGCTAGCTTCACCTATGATCTATAGTAAGGCCATAGGTAAATGATGGGAAATTAGCACTGCTTGGACGATTTTAAGCGTTTAGTGGATTGCATGTGGACTTACAGCTGGGAGGTATTTAAATAAGCTCTATTTGTTAATAAATAATTTTAATGGGGACGGAACTCACGTTCTCATGATCCATATGCGCCATGATAGCCAACTCACGATAAGTACGTTTGGCATCTTCGAGTGTGTCGAATGGTTTAGCAATATGTTTTATAGCCACCATGCGCTGCAAAATGTTGTCCTTTGCAGAGCTGAAATAAAGCCAAATGCACTAATAGACACCTTGGGGAAAAAAAGGACTTTAAAGAAAGAAGAAGTCTCACCATACGACCCCAAACGCCCCACTTCCGACTGACATGAGGTCAGAATAACGATCAGGGAGGGTCCAGCAAAGCCCATTAAATTCGACGGAAACGAAGTTGCGCTCTGCGTGAGATAGGTGGTGAGAATGCAATGAAAAGCACTTGCAAGAAAAGGACTCGAAGGCACATGAGCCGCAAAATTAGAAGATTTTTTGTTAAAGCAAAAGCAGCTGCCCTAGTATTCCACCACTTTAACGTACCAGACATACTAATTAGTAAGCTAAAATGCAGGCACAGCGACAAGTCATATACACATTTGACTGAAACGAAAGCCACAATACAAAGCCAAGTAAAATTGCTAGTCCAATTTTCAAAATCACGGCGAAAAGACCACGCTGCATTCGTAACAAACTTGTGCACATTAAGCAAAAGCATAGCATACAAGAAGTGGCAAGCTCAAAACAGACTTATCGTTGGCCGGGACAGAAGTGAAGTACTTATGCAATGCCACTTCGTGACTACCAAGTTTTGAGCCACATTTGTTAGGGCTGGGGACAGTATAAAATCGGAGGGGATCAGTGCGACAAGAATTCGAAGTACAGGAAAGAGTCATCTCTTCGCTTCAAACCACTATGCCATCTAGACGTAAGAATTCGGCTTGACTAATCATATAGAATAAACGTGCTTCAGTATGACACATTGAAAACCATGGACACAAACAAACGCTAAACCCCACCACTAGTTTTTGATAATTACAGTCATATTAGGCGCCCGCGCATCCTCTACATCCGTTATTAATTTAAGGTTACTGCATATAAATAAATTATAAACGGTCTCAGGCAATAGTTAATAACTGGAAAAATTAACTGCTTTAGCGAAATGGTTTGACAAACAAGCAGTAAAGTAAGCTAAAAGGCTAAAAGGGGATTGCGCCTAAAGTGTACATAAGAAGGATATATTTATGCCTCATTTTTATCGCTAAACTTTGGCTGGTGACTTCAATGATTGAATTATCGTGAGTACTGTCTTCTAAGTTTTACTTCTTCATTCGAGATATTCGTTATTTTGCATACACAAATTGTCTCACATCTCCTTATTATTTTCTCGATCGCTTTTGCCTTCCGTGTCTTTCATTCGATAACTTGTTCTCTAACATGGGCTATAACATGGTGTAGAGATTTGGCTCACCTTACAGTTGGCAAGACCCATTTGTAGGTGGCATCACTGCTTTCCAGGTAAGACTACATTCGATAAGCTTGGGCACCTCACGTTTCAAGTAGACCGAAACGCCCTCCACCCTCGCCCTTCCCTCACTCACTACTCCCCGCCACACTTCACCTTACCCCACCCCACCCCACTCCAATCCACTGCACTCTTACACCACCTCACCCTGTTGTCGTGGCTAGCCTTTCCTGTCGCTTCAGAAGATATGCTCTGTCCTCGTCCTCTGAAGTTGCGACTATCTTCAGCCTTCCTTGACTTCAAAGTCGACATTCCAGTGAATGAAACACATCCTCTTCCCCCTCATCGTCGGCGTCGTCGCCGCCGCCTTCGCATCTGTTTTGTACATTTCACCTGCCTCACCTCGCAACCTGCTAGATGCAACTAACTCCCCTCCGTGCGGTGGGATGTTCGAGGTGTGAAGGGGGGCGTCGATCAACTCAATTATTTGGTGGTGTGGTTAATGTGGTCACTCGGTGGCGTTGACGCGCTTGACCGGCTCACAGAAGTGACTTGAGGAAGATGCAAGTGGCGTTGTCTCAGTCGACAGACATTAACATTCGACACTCGACAGTGGAGGCAGCCACTCTCAAGTTTGCACACTGTGTGTGGTGCTCGCACATTCACATGCAGGCACGCGCCTACTCACCTACATCGCAATCGAAGCTCATGCTCGCAGGTGTACATACACACACACACACACACACACACAAACACAGAAACAGGCAAATGAGGGAGAGACCATCACAGGAAAGCACTATAGACACGAATGTTTACCCAAGAAATGGAATGGGTGGTTTGAGTGTGTGGCGAAAGGTACATTAACAAGGTCGAATCGTTCTAGGTTAGCCCGTTTCACTTTGACTTTGCCGGTGGATCCGGAGGCTTCTACCGTCTGGTCGCCCATTTCTATTTTGCACTTGAAAGGCTTACTCGCACCGACATTTCGTCACACATGATGCAATCATGCAATTCTGGGAGTTGTGACCCTCACCGTCAAGATCCTGCTTAATTCGAGTGCAGAATCTAACTCTGTAACACTGGTTAAAGGTGGAGAGGGGTGTTTCGACACCCAGTGGACGTCAACTTCTGTATTTACTCACTGACTCTGCAGATAAGGCATTTCACGTACTGACTTCAGGTCTACAGGAATGACTACCGAGGCGATGTGGTGCAAACGCCAGTGGTCAACAGATGGCCGACGCTTACGCCCCTAGAAGGTCTTACTGCCGATTGGTCTCCCATCGCCGTGTTGTACTGCGGTGTGAAAGTAGCGAAGAAACGACTGAGTTGGGTAGTAAGAATATCCTGTCCTTGGTTGGGTCTTGTAGACAGACGACGTGGCTGCATGTAGGAAGGCGTGGAATCGGCAGTAGGTAGTCCTTTAAGTGGTCTACATTACACCATTTGCTTTTCTGTCATTGCACCTCTTTAATTGTACCAGTTATGTGCGAATGCCTGCCTTTTTGCCTTTACAGACTTCCACCGACCCTGTTATAGCCGTAAGAATTCGGCGTGGCTAATCATATAGAATAAACCTGCTTAAATATGGCACCTTTTAAACCCTAGACACGATGATGTTCGAAATCCTAGAGCTTGATTTTGGCCATGCTATTACATCAGGTACCTGTGCTTGTTTTATACATTTTTGCTTTTTGATGATGGTTGATGCATGCAAATAATTCAAAATTTGCCATCGGCGGTCTTAAGAACTGGAGATTTTAACTGTTTTAGAAAGATTGTTTGACAAACAATTATCAAATATGCAATAATCCATGAAATAATAGCAAAATCGCTATTTAGCTGCACACAGAAGGACTGCACTTTTTAAAGTACAATATGCGTGACTCTTTAAGCAATTTTTTTACAATCCTGACATTTGCCTTTAATTTTTTTTAGAATCCCTACAGTAAAACTCTTTTCCGTTTCTAAGAGCATTTAACCCTTTTTTGACAAACCTCTTTAAGTTGCTAAAAGCACTTTTTTTACTTTTTATTTACATGTTAGTGTTTTAGCAAGCTATATATTAATGTGGGTTATGTAAAGTGCTGCACAGTTGATTGAGCTTGCTGTTTTTCATTGCATATGCCAATGCCTCGAGAAAGCGCGAATTATTCTTCCCTAGTTTTTTTTTATAGGAGCTTGCACGTTAGGAGTTTGTTGGATACATGGGATGTTATGCATTCCCTTTTCATTTTTTTTGATTCATATTAATTATATAATGCCAGGTCACAACTAGTTTTAGCTTTGTGTGGGAAGTTTGGCCTTTGAATCCGATTTTAAAGAATTGGTGCAATGCAAATGGCTTTTGGGATGTTTCCTGGATGGTGAAACCTCTGCTAGCTTCTTAATTATGGCTTTCCTGTGCCATTTTCAGTCTTAAATTCTTCCCTTTTCCCTTTATTTTATGCCCCAATTTTATTGTTTAGCTCTTGTGGGTGAGTGTTTTGAATGAATCATTTTTAAAGTGTATTTACGAGTTGAGCTTCTTCATACTAGACCTCCTTTACTTTGTACTCACTTTTCGTCTCACTTCTTTTTTTTGGTTTTTTTTTGACCACTATCGACTTCTTTGTTTTGCC